>JAJOZX010003029.1:0-565957 GCA_023014485.1 Bathynomus jamesi
TTTTCGACTTTCTTTTTGCGAAAATTTATAGAAGTACTTGAGTTAGCCTTTATCGCTTCTATAGCGTCGTCTTCTTCGTTTTCTGTATGCTTCTCGATTAGTTCCTGTATGACGACATCGATACTTTGCAGTTTATCATTTAATATTTTCCTGATGTTGTTATCTTTACAATTAATTAATTTTGCAGTCACTCTTTTTCTCTTTCGAAACAATGTCCTCTTTTGTCTTTCGAACCTGCTTCTCTTTCCTCTTTGTTGTATCTTTGGGACATGTTTTTCCACAATTTCTAACGTCTTCTCCTCTAACGTCATTAGCATCTCCTCCGTTGTCTTGGTCTCGAAAATGGTTTTCTAATCTATTACTTCCATGCTGGATGTCACATCTTTCCAGTTTATAGCTTTGGAGTGAAAATTAAAAATTTCGAATTTGCTTCTTTCTGTTGTGCGTGTTCTTTCCTCTCCTGTTGCCTTTATATTAGTTGTTATTTCAATGATGTTGTGGTCCGATATCATAGTTGGGGATATTTCTACATTATCAATTAGATTACTGTTGTTTGTGAAACACCAAATCTAGGCAGTTCTTTTTTCTTGTGTTTTCTGTTATTTCTTGCGTTAACATAAATTCATCAGCTAGAGCTAGTAGCATTTTTACCTGCTCCGGTCTTCTCTTGTGCCCCCTTTGTCCTGGTGTATACATTTATTTTTTCCTATCCTTTTATATTTCATGAATGGGAGATTAAAATCACCACAGAGAAAAATATTTGGGGTTGGAGAGTGTAGATCTTTTACCAAGTTTCTTATCTCTGTAATGGAATCTGAAAATTTTGAGGTTGGCGTGTTTGGGGGTCTGTACAGTACAGTTAGTACCATATTTAATTTTTCAATTTTTGCTGCTACACATTCTACGTAGTTGTTTGAGGTACTCACAGCCATTTCTGCTATGTGCCTTTCGCGTGTGTAAATCGAAGGATGTTGTAGTTGTCTATTTGTATTTCTTTTTTGTCAATACAGGACTCACAATTTTCCCAGTTCTCCTGGCAGTCCTTTAGATGAGTTTCCGTGAGGCATGCAAAGTATGCTCCGGCTTCTTGCATGAGTCCTTTCAGATATACAACTTTGTTCGTGGAATGGTTTGATTTAAGGCCCTGTATGATGGCTAGGATTATTTTTATTTTTTCTCTTTCTTTTTCGCATACAGGTGGTTCCGATTTGTTTTCCAATGGGGGTGCCGGTTTCGTTGCCTTGTGGTCCTCTGAGAATTTACCTCTTTTTATCTTTGTCGGTACCTGTTGTCCCGATAACGCATGAAGTGCCTTTGTTCTTATCTTCTGTCCGGCTCTCGGATTCCTATATTTATATTTGTCAGCTGGTTTTGTAATTGCTGGATAGTATTTCGCAGCTGAAGTGTGTTGGCTGCGTCTAAAAAATTGGCACTCTTCTTTGATGTTCGTTTTTTCTGTTCACTCGTTGCGTTCCTTTGAGGGTGGTGGTATCGGTATTTTTTTCCGTATTTGCAACTCCCATATTTTGCATAAGTGTTGCAGACCGTAAGATGGTGGAACATGCATTTCTTATCAAATTTGCAGGATCCACTTGTGTAGTGCGTTTTGCATAATGTGGGATGTGCATATATGCATTGCCCATCCCGATATCTGCAATGGAATAATTAACACTACGAACCTTTCAATGCTGGTTCCGAGGCACGAGTAATTTAAAACAAAACAAAACAGGAAACAAACTATGAGTTGGGCGGTTATAAGTTGGGGAGGGGGGATTATAAAAAATTGGGGAGGGGGGAGGGGAGTTAGGGGAGGGGGGATTATAAAAAATTTAGAGGGACAGCTGAGGAATCCACGTTTAGAGAAGGGGTCAATGTTTTAATATAAAGAGATTCCAAAATTCTAAGTGAGTTAGGACAAGAATTACAACCGAGAATTTTAAAATTATCTAAAGTGACATCAGTTTTGCATTTAATACTGTGTTCCCGAATACTAGAGGCTTCTTTTTATTAAAATTTTACCTGTTCGGCTACTTATTCCCATATGCGAATAAAATCTAGCCCTGAGGGAGCGCACGGTGCTGCCAATGTAAGTACCAAGGAGACACCTTGGGCAGGTAAATAAATACAACACCGCTACGCAACGAATCAGGAGTTCGATCCTTCGCTGAGAAAAAGCTACCTAAAGACATTTTGTTAATAAATATAATGCGAAAATCAGTATGATAAAAAAAATTTTCTTAACAACTTTGTAAATTTAAGTTTAAATTCTTTATTCATGGGACCCATTTCAGGTACCAAGAAATATTTTATATCTTTAGGCACTGAAATACAGAGAAGTTGAGGGCTATAAACGTTATTTAAGAAAGATCTAATTAGTTTATCTACATATTGAACAGGAAAACTATTATTGGTAAAATATGATCTTAAATTATTAAATTCATCGTTAAGTAAGGTAAAACTAGAGGTCAAATTATATCCTCTCCCACCCATTGTAAACCAATTTTCTATTGACGCTTCGTTCATGACTCGATAGCTGTTTTTGATAATGCTGTACAAGCGCAACAATTTTTTAACTTCTTAAATTCTCTGCACCCCAATATAACTTATACAATGGAAACTGAGAATAATGGCTCCCTTCCCTTTTTAGATCTTTTAATTTCGAAAAAAGGTGATTCTATTACTACATCAGTTTACAGGAAACCCACTTTTACTGGTTTGGGCATGAATTTCTTTAGTTTTACTGATTTTAACTACAAGATGTCGTGTATTAAAACTCTCTTGTTCAGAGGATATAATTTGACCTCTAGTTTTACCTTACTTAACGATGAATTTAATAATTTAAGATCATATTTTACCAATAATAGTTTTCCTGTTCAATATGTAGATAAACTAATTAGATCTTTCTTAAATAATGTTTAGCCCTCAACTTCCCTGTATTTCAGTGCCTAAAGATATAAAATATTTCTTGGTACCTGAAATGGGTCCCATGAATAAAGAATTTAAACTTAAATTTACAAAGTTGTTAAGAAAATTTTTTATCATACTGATTTTCGCATTATATTTATTAACAAAATGTCTTTAGGTAGCTTTTTCTCAGCGAGGATCGAACTCCTGATTCGTTGCGTAGCGGTGTTGTATATTATTTACCTGCCCAAGGTGTCTCCTTGGTACTTACATTGGCAGCACCGTGCGCTCCCTCAGGCTAGATTTTATTCGCTATGGAATAAGTAGCGGAACAGGTAAATTTTAAATAAAAAAGAGCCTCTAGTATTCGGGAACACAGTATTAAATGCAAACTGATGTCACTTTAGATAATTTTAAAATTCTCGGTTGTAATTCTTGTCCTAACTCACTTAGAATTTTGGAATCTCTTTATATTAAACATTGACCCCTTCTCTAAACGTGGATTCCTCAGCTGTCCCTCTAAATTTTTTATAATCCCCCCTCCCCTAACTCCCTCCCCCCCCTCCCCAATTTTTTAAATCCCCCCTCCCAACTTATACCGCCCAACTCATAGTTTGTTTCCTGTTTTGTTTTGTTTTAAATTACTCGTGCCTCGGAACCAGCATTGAAAGGTTCGTAGTGTTAATTATTCCATTGTATTAGTGTTTAATTATTCCAGTGTACTAATTTCAAATTTACTATATGTAATTAAAAATAGCTTTTTAAATTTCTTGTTAATTTTATATGTAAATTTTTATAACTTTGAATTTAACCCTCTTCTTTTAGTCTTTTTAAAATTTGCTTTTACTGAATAGGTTTTATAGAAATTATTTTGTCTTGTTCACATTTATTTATTGATTCTAATTTCATATTGTTATTATCTAGACTGATGATGAGCGTATTGCTCGAAACGTTGCGCATTAAAGAAGACTTTTCATGGCATTTACATTCCTCCTTGTCATTGGATTTCTCCTAAATATTAATTGAAGCTTTGTAGAAGCAACCCGCATGACTATATATATATATATATATACAGGCGTCCCAAAAAAATGTATACACACTTTAAATACTTATAAAGCAGTGTTTATTAAAATACATTTCATTTTCAAAATGTAATAGAATCTACAGACATTATTTAATTGTTTTGTCAACGCCTGTTTCAAACTGACGTCCGTTTTGGTCCAGGCACTGCTGATAACGCGAAGCAATGGAATCGCAAACATCACGAAACATTTCGTTTGGTATTTGTGTGCATTCTCGTTCAATGGCTGCTCTCAATTCAGCGACTGTTGCAGGTTTTATAGCGTAGACTTTGTCTTTTAAGTATCCCCATAAAAAAGTCTAGTGGTGTGAGGTCTGGTGAACGCGGAGGGTATTCTACGAAACCCCTTCGTCCAATCCACATCCACATCGTGCCAAGTACACTCGCAATACTCCACTCTTCGGTCCGGATCATCTTCATTAATAGCATGGACTAATCTTGGAATGTAACTTTCCATTGACAGTGCTTCAAAATGCGTTGGACAGACGATTCTGAAATTCCTACCTCACGACTCGCTTGCCGCACAGATTTTCTTGGACTTTGGTGATACGTTTCCAGTACTCTTTCTTGCTTTGTGGGGCTTGTCGATGTCCGTGGTCTTCCGGAACGCTTCTTGTGGACATTCTGAACAGTTCCATCGGCTTCAAACTTATCTCTAATTCGAGTGATGGTAAGTCGCGTTGGTGGATCTGTTTGAAACTCCCTCCTAAACTGTCTTTGCACTTCAACTGCGTTTTCACACTTCCAGTAGCATTTTAGAATGAATTTCCTTTGTTCAAAGCTTAGTCTGACTGCCATTATTAATTCTAATGGGTTTAACTTGGAAAGAAAGAAACATCAATTGAGCTATCAGCTGTTAAAGTGTGTATACATTTTTTTGGGACGCCCTGTATATATAAGGTGTAAAACAAGAAGAAGAAGAAAGTCTAAATTCCAAGTCCAAATAGATAAACTGCGCAATGATCAAGGTCTTTGCTATCATTAATTATTCAAACATTTTGGACTGATTTTCTTCGCAGTGGATGTAACTTAATTAAAGTATTATCTACAAATATTCACACTCATAATTATCGCTATCAACGCTAAATAGATCAACCACCAGCAAAAAAAATATCAATAAACAACATCATCAACAAATGCGAAACAATCCCAACGACCAAGTACAATAGTAGTTAATATGCTTGATTGAACATTGGCATCAAGCGCCACACGCACTTCCTTTTAGCAAGAGGCATAGCGTCAATCTTGTTTTAATATCAAATATCGAAACTAAAAATACTCTGCTCGCACAGAAAGGATAAATTTGGGTCAAAGTTCAAAACATCAAAAGACAGCTAAATTATATCAGATTGCAGCACCAGAAGAAAATTGGAAAAAGAACAGAAAATGACATTTCGAGTAAAGAATAATTCTTTCTGAAGAGAATATGCAAATAATATTAAGGCCTTTTTTTTCACCAAAGGTCAAATGATAAATATTACAGTCCTTTTAGTAGTATAATAGAGGCGAATTTATAAAAGTAAAATTGGATTTGGAGACTACGGTAGACTATAAAATAAAAATAACTCTAATATTAATAGAACAGGCATAAATCACGTAAGAAGAAGAGGAGGATGCTACATATTTTTATGAATAGCCTATATATATTAGGGGTGGTCGAAGTTGGTACCAGAAAGCGAATAAGCATCCAATATTTGTCGTTTCATCTGTGAAATGTGAAAATCACAAAGAAATGCATTTTGATAAAAGATCAGAATGTGAATTTAGCTTTTAAGTTTTTAATTTTTTCTGTTGTCGCTTCATGCGTAAAATCTCGTATGCGGCATACGCGCAACCAAAACAAAGCAAACCCAAAATTATTAACTTGTTTCTATAAGCATAAATATCAACGTTTTGCTTGTATTTTTATATAATTATTAATTATGCATCAGATTTTCCGGTGTAAATAATGCCGAAAGCGAAAACAGGACACCTGACCCGAAAGAAAAGTGAAGAGAAGCATGGAGGTGGTCCTTGTGAATTATTAATGACCGAACCAAGCACTTACAGGCAGCTGATTCAATACTATTATGACCTTAATCATGCTAACCCTGGCGCAGATTTTTGGGCCTTAGTGCAGCAAGTTTGCAAGGATTTAAAATCCATTTGGTCTTCAGTGAATCCAAGGCTGCCTTTGATTAATGACAAATCCATAAACAGAAAGGTTAACGACCTACTCACTCTTGTGAAAGACATTAATCGCAAGCATGCTAAGGCAAGTGTCAAGCGAAATCTGGATGCTAACTTGGACAAACTTTTTGATATTTCTGCCTGTTCCTGTTCTTTGGATATTTGGCTTGCAGTGATTCAAGAGTATACTGTAAGAAGGACAAGTATACAAAAGAACACATCATCTGTGTTTGCCATCGAAATGCAAAGGTGCCACTTGAAGAAAGAGCATACCTTCGTGATCAGCGATCCAAAACAGCTCCTAAGGGGTGCATACCAGCTGTCTTCAGTGGACACAGCTGCTGCCAAAAAAGACAGAAAGGCCAAACAAGGACAGCAACATGTACTACCTCAGGAGGAAGTTGAGCTAGTAGGACCTTTCATAAAGCCTACAGAGTTGCCTGGACTTACAAGCAGTTCATCTGGTGGCGAGGTTAGTTTCCTTTTATTTATATTAATTATATATAATTATAAATAAATAAATTAATTAATTAATTAATTAATTAAATAAATAAATAAATAAATAAATAAATAAACAGAAAACGCATTAATATTTTCCATTTATTTTAAGGAAGATGAATGGCAGCCTAGGAAGAGGCCTTCAGGAGACTACAGCCTTTTAAAGTTTCCCAGATATGCTATGGAACTTGTCAGAGGTGAATGTTCATCAAATCTGGGCGCAGCTCTTGGGAATGCCTTGCTCCATGACATCAAACACCTACTGAGACCTGAAGTTGACACCAATCACATTATGATTGACAAGTGCAAATTAGACAGGACCAAAGCTCAAATTAGGGTAGTTAGTGAGGGTGTGGAATCAGAGAAAAAGACACAGCTCATTTGTGTTGGTGTGAATGGGAAGGTTCATGAGAATACCATGACTTACAAAGAAATAGAAACACCTGAAGGGGAAACTGTTCTCAGAAAATGTGTTGACGCAGAACATCACCTCACCTTCACCTATGAAGATGGAAAATCTCCTGGCGCCCACTTGACCCACAGAACAATTCCTGTTATAGGCGCCACTGGTGAGGTCCTTGCTCAGGAGACATTCAGTGTTCTTGAAGAATATAATAGCCTTGAAAGTATCCAAGCCATTCTTCTTGATAATACCGCACCCAACATTGGCTGGAAGAGTGGTTTAGTGGTAAAACTTGAAGAAACTCTGGGGAGGAAACTGCACACTATTGGTTGCGCACTGCATCAGAATGAACTCCCACTCAAAGCTCTTTTCAAAAAAATGGATGGAGTGACAACTGGCCCAAGAAGTTTCAGCAGGTTCCTTAGGCAAAGGTGCGCAGAAGATATCCAGGATGAACCTCAGGTACAGTTTGAAGCTGTGGAAACTCCAGAGGAAGTACTGAAAGACCTCAGTCATGATCAAAGGTTTCTGTATGAATATTGCAGAGGGATCGGATCAGGAAGAGTAGATGACAGATGGGCTGCTTGGAAGATTGGTTCACTTAACCATGCAAGATGGTTAACCCTTGCCATACAACTTCTTTGTTTGCACACAAGAGACAACAGACCAAACCTGAATTTGAAAAAGTTGGTCCATTACATTGTTCGAGTTTATGCTCCTGCATGGTTTGAGATAAAGGCATCCTCTAAGCTGCATGATTCTCCTCGCATACTCTTCTCTGCTATCAGCCGACTGAGGCTGATTCCATTTGATGATGTGAAACGCATTGTAAAGCAGAACATCCAGGGTAATGTTTTCTGCCTCCGACCTGAACACATCCTCTATGCCATGGTGAAAGATGATGAAGACAGAATCAGGAATCTTGGGCTTCAGACTATACTCACTCTCAGACACAGGTAAATTTTGCGTTCTTGTAATTATTATTATTTTTTTTTTTTGCCAAAGCTGAGTTATTCTCCAAAAAATATGGAAAAAATATTATAATTGTCACTTTAAGTGGGTAATTTGTTTGTATTATTGAAACGGCAATATCTGAGTACTATTTTTCATTTATATTTATATTTTTATTTTTATTTATATTTTCATTTTCATTTTTCATTTATAGAATGGAGAGCAACCAGGAAGCAGGGAAGAAAATTCCCCAGGTGAATTGGAATGCAAATCACTGGCATGAGTTCATCGACCTCACTGACCCTGATGTCATGGAACCACGTACCACACAGCACCTATCTGATGAAGAAATCCAGTCATTCATGGACACTAACACAAAGCCAGACATTCCAGACTTGCCTTCTCACTCTCAGTGTTGAGAGGAGTGTGAAATTAATGACAGAGGCTTCCCATACCGTGTACGGGTTCGAAACTCGTCACATATGTATCCTTACTAAAGTACTGAGCAGGAAGATGCGGCCTGCATTTATGGCAAAAGGATATTATTCTCAATCTTATGATGATTTATATGAATAGTTTTTCTTTTTACATGAGAACATGTGATTTTTTTTATTTATCACCTTTTGAAAGTATATTTTCAAGTTTTGTAGCCAAAATATGTGAATAAATGAGCAAAAATGCGTTTTTTCAACGAAATTTTATCATTTTACACTTAAAACACATGATATACATTAGGCATTGTCTCCTCTTGGGATAGAAAATGATATTGAGTTGCTACATCTATAATTAGTCAATATTATGTCTTCAAAAATGACGAGTTTACCTATCGCGTATGACGAAAATTGAGTCAAAAACCATAACAAACTTTAATTGCAAATCCGCAAGCAGGCCCTTATCCGTTTGCTCTAAAAAAATTTTGGGTTCATTTCTCAACCAAACCTAACTACTGGGCACTTATTCACCTTGCGATTTCAAAACATGTGGAAAATCGACCCTCCCTAATATATATATATATATATATAGAGCCACTTTCCTTCTTTTGAATGTATTTTTTTTCTATGACTTTTTGGAAACTCAGAAAAAATTCAATGATAACCAACACGGGTTTCGATCGGGCAGATCATGCCTATCACAACTAATGGAACACTACAACAACATTATTGATTCACTTGAAAGTAATGAAAACTATGATGTACTATACACAGACTTTGCTAAAGCGTTCGACAAGTGTGACCACGGAATCATAATACATAAACTGAAATATATGGGAATAACAGGAAAAGTAGGGAAATGGATATATAATTTCCTTAGTGAGCGGAGGCAAGTCGTTACAGTACAAGGAGTATCTTCATCAGAATCAGAGGTCCTCAGCTCAGTACCACAAGGAACAGTATTAGCTCCACTACTCTTCATAATCATGCTAACTGACATAGATGAGGACGTTAACAGAGACAGCACAGTAACATCCTTTGCGGATGACACAAAGATCAGTAGAAAAATAAGAAACCCAGAAGACATAGGATCTCTACAAACCGACATAAACAAAATCTACAAGTGGACTGAAGACAACAATAAGAAGTTTAACACCGAGAAATTTCAGCTATTACGGTACGGAAAAAGAGAAGACCTAAAGTGCATGGAATATTATACCCCAAATGGACAGGAAATTCAGAGAAATTCCAGAGCAAAAGATTTAGGGGTTGTAATGACAGATGATGCGAAATTTGAAACACAAAATAAGATAGCAGTAAACAGAGCAAAGAGAATAACGGGTCAGATATTGAGAACTTTTAAACGAAGGGATAGGAATGTAATGATTCCTCTACTGAAAACCCTGATAATACCCAAATTAGAATACTGCTCGCGGTCCTAACTTCCCCATATAAAAAAGAAGACATTAGACAGCTGGAGGGGATCCAAAGAAGCTTCACAGCCAAGATCAATTGGTGCAAAGAACTAAATTACTGGGAAAGGTTACGAGAACTAGACCTATATTCACCGGAAAGGAGAAGAGAGAGATACACCATTATTTACACTTGGAAAAAATGGAGAAACTAGTCCCTAATCTTACTCTGAATCCCATAACTCCCCAAACAACGATGGAAAGTAGAAGCGGTAGACTGTGTCGTATTCCCAAATTGAAGGCGAGACAGGGAACATCCTTAACCCTGAAAGAAAATAGTTTTGTAGTGAGAGGACCAAAACTGTTTAATCAGTTGCCCAAAGACCTAAGAAACACGAAGGGAGTTGCAGTGGAAATCTTCAAAAGAAGACTAGACGCCTGGCTCAGAACAATCCCCGATGAGCCGGGCGTACCTGGCTATGTGAGGTGGAGAGCGCAAGAATCCAACTCACTACTTCACCAGGCCAACTCGAGAGGAGGGGCGACAAGCTTGACCTTCGCGAAATGAGAAATCATCACGTGGAACCTTTGTAAGGTTGTAAGGTAAGGTAAGGTTATATATATATATATACACTGTATCATCATTGCTGGTATTTAATTTAAGCGAGACAAACTTTCATGAATTTGTTTATCTAAATACGTCAAGCTTTACACTTTTAATCACATATCTGTGCAGAAGTGATTATACATACAAAAGAACGCCTGAGTGGGGACTTGAACGGAATTTGTCTGAACACACACACAACACACACACACACACACACACACACACACAACACAACACACCAAAAAAAAAAATTATATATAATCTATCAAGGACGGAATTAGGATGAAAAACAAACCATTTTTAAAGTGTTTCATACTTTGACATTCGTTCCCATTTATTCATTAAATTTAAGTGATTCAACCTGGCTTTTGACTCAGATCAGCGGTCAAATTAAAATTAAAAACTTGTGAATTGGGATCTCTCTCTCTCTCTCTCTCTCTCTCTCTCTCTCTCTCTCTCTCTCTGTATATATCACGTATTTGGCGGTAAGACTCACTTCCTATGTTAGTTAAAACCTAAACCAACTTACAAATGTTGACATGGTTTAATTAATAGAACTAAACATCGCCAGACAACGTAATGGATCCGAAAACTTGTGTGCATGTATATATATTTAATTTATCTTCAAGATTGAATCTTTCTGTACATAGAGTTGATAAGAACTTGTAAAAATTTATTTCTTAAACATCGATGAAATGTATGTTTATTTGCATCTTTCTTTTCAGTAATTGATACGATTTATTTATTTCAAGCACATAATTATAGGGCTAAACAAATGAATCAGATGTACTTATCTCAGGGATTTGTTTGTACAGATGCTGTTCACCACCTTCTGTCGCCGATTAAGCTTTCGCGAATTGATAAGAACTTGCAAAATGTTTTCTTAACATCGGTGAAATGTATGTTTAGTCGCGTTTTTCTGTCGGGGGCTGATTACTTCATATACACAAAGCTCGCCTCATTGAAATATAGCCAACAGAATCACTTACAATCAAAATGTACACAAGTTTTCGGATCCATTATGTCGCCTGGTCTGTTTAGTTCTATTAAGTTAATCCAGGTCAACATTTGTAAGGTGATTTAGGTTTAACTAACATACGAAACGAGTCTTTACCACCAAATGCGTGAATAATTTTTGTAGCTATTTTAAAATAGATCCTATATGAATAATTGTTTTATTGGCAGAATAACGAAAGTATGCTGAGGCTTCGACATTGTTGGAAGTCAATTCAGTGCTCTAAGCGATCTTGCAGGACGTTACTGCTGCCTCTCAGGCTTCTTAATACGGTAAGCTCTTGGTCATCCATGCCGTATGAACCTACTGTATGGTTCTTTACCTAACTATCAAGTTATTCTAGGATTTCTTTATAGTATTTTAACAATACACCGGGTTTTGACAGTGTGAAAAGCCGACATATTGGAATTTGATACGATGTTGGACGTAATTATCTTTAATTACATAAAGTGATAAAAAATAGAAAATCAATATTGGATTACGCTTATGAATAAAGGCGGTGTGTGTATATATATATCTGGTCCAAACAGATAAAAATCCGAAGGTGTCAGGTCTGGACTGTAGGCTGGATGGTCGAGAACTTCAAATTTTTACCTGTTTGGACGACTAAAAGACGCTTTGAAAGGTGATGGCATTAGGAAGCTTGTAGATCGCTGGACTAAGTCTATTGAGAAACAGGGAGACTATGTTGAGAAGTGATGTGTTTATAATCTATCAGATGTGAAAATAAAATTGTGAAAATAAAAAGTGCGGATACTTATTGAATTACCCTCGTATATATGTAAGGATTTCACAACGTGCGATATGAACTGATAAAAACGTCAGGGAGGTCCTCCATCCGATGCATCCGAGAACACACGCTGCTTAACTTTGCTGAACGAACGAGGGTCACTACTTTGTCGTGGGCGCTCCACTATGTCGGCATGATTTTCGCTCAACCAAGTGGCCAAATTAAAAACTTGTGGATTGAGATATTCCCCCTCTATACAAATTAATTAAATATTAGGTGCAAATATACTTAATTCCAGAGTTATGAAAATCCTGAAAGCATTTAATTCAAAATAGGAATTCCATGCACGGTGTGATGATCAAATTTACAGACAATATGATAATGCTAATGTTGGTATGTGCGTGCAATGAACTGATTGTATTAAGGTTGGCATCCTGTAAGCTGTGGAAGAGTGCAAGAGACTAGCTCACTCCTCCATCAAACCAAGCCTTGTCCGATTTTTATTTATTTCTACGTATCTTTATTTGTTTTGATTGAAATATTTACACAAAACTAAGCCATAAGTGTCTCTCTCAGTCTCTCTCTCTGCGGATCTCTGCGGAACGAAAATGAAAATACGTAGATCATTTGTAACCATAAATAGTTGTATAGTAGGCCTAATATTAGCTGAGTGAGGTGATAATGATTAGGCCTACTATAATTACCAAAATAATGAAATTGAATATACAGTAATATGATGTTACGAATGCTTCGAGGTCACCAGCCTGGATTACACCCAGGCAAATAAAGTTGGTAAGGTTAGAAAAATTACCTTGTGGTTTTGTGTTTAATTAAGAAAATAAATCATTTATTTGTTCACATTGATTAACATGGCAACGAAGGTATTTACGGTGATTAACAATTATATAACGGCATTTATAGTATGCTGAATATGACTGAGGATTAGCAAATAAGGAAATGGTTATACAGATTAATTGTTAAGTACTACACCAGGTTATGCATAAATGGGACATGGAATAAATGATGCAGCCTAATGATAATACAAATTATGCACGTACGTTTTGGTGCACTGAATGGATTAGGCCATCAATAATGAAAGTGCTTGAAAGAACACGTAAACAGTAGGATGCATGATAATTAAATTGTACGATAATCACAATAACAGGGTGATACAAAATTACGGTATTTGATACAACCCTATGAATAGGAATAAGAAATAAACTTACTGCGATTTGGATGAGAGAGTTAGTCTGATGCACAATTAATAATTATACGAAGTATCACCATAACAGGGTGATACACAATTACGGTGTTGTACTAACACTTGGATTAGGCCTACTGCAGTGTTAATTAGAACGTTAGTTTGAATGATTATGGAAACACTTTGGGTATAGCCTACGGTTCTGCGGTAGGTGTTGGCTTCGCGATAATTGTTTAAGAAAAGAAGCACAGAGCTTACCGACACGATGAAATACCTCTTGGGATGAAGAGGTACTTGGAAGCTGACCTATTATTGTAAGCCCGAGGTGTCGTTGACCGTCCGTTGTTTCGCACGTCGAAGTTCATTCGTTAAAGCGGTAGCGGGCCTACTGGAGTCTCGTTAACGGCCGCCTTTCGTAAAGTGGTGGAGGATGAACAGAGATGAAATGACTTGGGATTGTAGCTTCGTAGAAAATTCACGTATCGTATCCTCCTTGAGGATGCTTCTTGTAGCGTGCTGAACTTTCCCAGTGCCCTCGAGGATGATTGGAAACCGGTCGAGATGTCGTGAAGAGGCCAATGGAACGCCTACGGCAGTAGTGTGGTTTATTGCAGGACGGATTTATAGCCTACTTCAAGTGATGCTTCGTTTCTTGAATGAAATATGTTGAAGTGGGCCTTGATCTGATGCCGGCTGAAGCTGATGCAGGGAAACTGCATGAAGAGTATACTTACGAAGTGGAAGCACGACAGGAGTGAGGATGAATGCCAGTAAACTACGCCTTATATAACCTCTGGGACGCTCGAATTTCGAGGCGCTCTGAGAGGAGTCCCCAAGCGTCCGTTTTGTTGTTACGAGGCTAGCGTCATTGTTTTTGATTCCTTGATTTTGATTCATTGTTTTTGATTCCTTGATCCTAATTCTAGGATGTTTGAGAATGGCGGGGAAAAGAATTCCTATGGCTGTTCTTTGTTTTTTTTTATCTGTTGTTGTCTGTTTCTCTACAAGTAGTTCCCTCTCAGAGACTGCACAGGAACGATAATAAAGAGGTAGTGGGCTTAGTATTAGCCGAGTGAGGTGATGCTGATTAATTTAGTGCTAATGATTAATTGATGAAATTATTGATTGGTAATGACAGGCTCGGTCAACAATTTATGATGTCCTACGGTATCACCGGTTTGAAGTGGCTAATGGAGTAGGCCTACTATAATTACTTTTGAGTGATGCGAATTGATTCGTGGTCACCAGCCTGGATTGCACCCAGGCAAATAAGGTTGGTAAGGTTAGAAAAATTGCCTTGTGGTTTTGTGTTTAATTAAAAAAATAAATCATTTATTTGTTCACATTGATTAACATGGCAATGAAGGTATTTACGGTGATTAACAATTATATAACAGCATTTATAGTATGCTAAATATGACTGAGGATTAGCAAATAAGGAAATAGTTATACAGATTAATTGTTAAGTACTACACCGGGTGATGAACACTAATTTAGGTAGGCTGAAAGTTATGCATAAATGGGACATGGAATAAATGACGCAGCCTAATGATCATAGAAATGATGCACGTACGTTTTGGTACACTGAATGGATTACGTAATACACTGATTTAGGTAGGCCAGAGTTACGCATAAATGGAACATGGAATAAATGATGCTGCCTAATGATAATATAAATTATGCACGTACGTTTTGGTGCACTGAATGGATTAGGCCATCAATAATGAAAATGCTTAAAAGAACACGTAAACAGTAGGATGCATGCTAAGTAAATTGCACGATGATCACAATAACAGGGTGATACAAAATTACGGTATTTGATACAACACTAGAAATAGAAATAGGCCTACTGCATGTTTTAACGAGAGAGTTAGTTTGAACGTTAATTAAACACTTTTATATAGACCCTAATGACGCCGCTACGGTTACGCTCTGTAGGCTTAACGAGCATTGCTTAAGAACGAGGCACAGAGAGCTTACCGAGAACTGTGTTAAAAATACCTCTTGAGATGAAGAGATGCTTGAAGGTTGACCTTGTAATGTGTAGGCCCGAGGTGTAGTTGACCGTCCTATTGAAGCTTGTTGAACGGACGCCGGTCGACTCCTGAGATGAAGGATGAGTTAAACCAAGGTCAGAAGGCTGTCGCCTCAAGTGTTGATTCGCTGCGTGTATAGTTGAGATGTTGCTTGAGGGACTGAAGCCGGCTGAAGTCGAACGGCGCTGGGTTTCGAAGGGTTGCTTTTGCAGGCGGTCTGTAGAAGGTCTTACTTGATGATAGACCGGATCCTTGAAGGAATAGCAGGCCGCTGTCCGGCGAAAGCCTTTTACATGCATTTTTATATAGAGTTGGTTTTTCTTTTGCAGTTGCGAGTTTTTTTGTACTGCATAATTTATGTCGGTTCATGTTTTCATTTTGACAGGAGCACGAGCGCTGTTAATGTCGAGTTAGATAGGTATATCACACCGTCTCTTTTTGAAAATGGGATGGGGACATGATGTAAGTACCGTAGAGGTTTCATGCAAAGATATAATTTTACAGATATATACTGATATATATTTATATATACACACACACCAGTGTATATATATATATATACTGAGAAATGTTTTTTTGCCGTTCTCCAAAGCAGAATTGGGAATTCTCCTATTCATTGCTGTGGACAATCGTTCGCTTTTTTATCCCACAAGATTGATAACATTTGCGGAACCCTACCTCCAGGGGAATCATCGGTACCATTAGGTACTGGGGACGACCCAGTTTGCTCTATCCACGAATTGTAAGTAAGAAAATATATATATTTTTTTTTTTTTTTTTTTTTTTTTTTTAGGAAGAACCGATTCGCCTCTATTTAAAGGGCATATCTCAGCGGAAAAACAAAGAAAAAGTGAGATGAAAGACAGAGGAAAAAGAAAGGGTGGAGGGGACAGTCGAAGTGGAAAAAGACCAAGGATGACAAGGACTGCAGGGTCGAGCCCCATCATCCTTGGGTGCTAGGGCCGGGAGGGCGCACGTGAAACCTCCAGGAACAAGCACGTACAAACGAGCACAAAGAGCACTCAAGAGCACGAGCTTAGAACCCCCTTGCGGGGAAGAAAATATATACGTATATTCCATTCCCGCGAATGAGACTAAATAGTTTTTCTGTGAATGAGTTTAAATGACAAAATCTGTTTTAGTTTCATTCGGATGTACAAATGCACTATATATATATATATATATATATATATATAATATATATATTACAGATCTAATTATTTTAAATTAATTTGTAATTGTGAGGCTATTTTTTTATTTTTATTTTTGCTTTTAGAAAAGATTTCTGTAGTGATGTACAGGTTATTTCTCTTATGCATTTATAGAACACTCGCGGATTTTAATTAGTCTGGTGCAGTGTCAAATCAGTAAACACCCTTCTTACCAGATCACTTTGTTTATTCCAGCGATTTTTTATGTGAACCCTGCCTTATTTTATTTTGCAAACGGAAATTAAATTACTGGCATATTTATTTGAATTTAATTTGAAATAGCATAGATTTTTAGAAAAGAAATCTGTAGTAAATGCGCGAATTATTCCTTTTAAGCACAAATGGTGAACTGTCGCAATGTGAGGAGATCTTCCACCAAACAGTGATTGATGTTCTACTGGGTGCTCCTGCGTAAGATTTTTAATTTTTATTTTAAACAATTTCTATTTCTGCGGCCTACAGTTTTCAGTGAAAATGGTAATGTTGTACATAACACCTGAACGGTGGGGAGAATAGTTCTTAATGAGATGTTATAGTGATAAGCTTTTATATACAATTGTGAGTTAGAACCGCTATTATTGTAATATTTTAGGGAAGCTGAGGTTGTCGATTTGAGTGTCCAAATCCTCGAAGAGGGAGAGGGGTGAGAACGCAGTAGTGACTATTCTACGTGACGATTTTCAAACCCGAAGTTATGGTCGTGCCATTCCTAAAATAGTAGAACTAGACCGTGGTGACCTACGCTCTGTCCATGAATGAATGTGTCACATATTTTTAAAATTTTTCTGTATTGGTTGAATAGGGTAAGAAGACTACAAAAAATTGTTTATTGATACATTTTACATTCTACATTGTATATATACCATATATATATATATATATATATATATATATATATATATATACAGGGCTACTCAAATTGATTCATCTGATTTCAACTGAGAATACTTCCGTACCTATCAACCGTGCATCAACTGGGCATACACCACATGAAAGAGGAAATCTCCGAGTTTTACAAGATCACCGCAAGAGGGCTCCAAAGTCACGCCGTGGCCTAGCCTAGCAACAAACAGTCAGTGTGAAAATGGCGTCCGCACAGCAGAAGGCGTTTTGTGTGTTGCAGTTTTCGAGCTGTAAATCGGTCGCCGGATCTTACACTGTGCGACTTCTTCCTTTTGGGGTACGTTATGGATACTGTGTACGTGCCACCGTTGCCCACATCTTTGGATGAGCTCCGAACTCGCATTGTTACTGCCGTAGAGTCAGTGACAACGGACATGCTGGAGCGAGTATGGGAGGAATTTGACTATCGTGTCGACGTTGCTCGTGTAACTAGGGGAAGTCACATAGAGCATTTATGAGGAGAGAGACAAAATTTGGACAGTTTTTCTTTTGGTTGATGTATCACAAATCACTCTGTATTTGTAACATTAAAAAATATTCTCATTTGAAATCAGGTGAATCATTTTGAATAGCCCTGTGTATATATATATATATATATATATATATATATATATATATATATATATATTCTTAAACACTATACAGTTTTAATTACTATTACATTTTAAATTAATTACAGCACAATTTTAGGCACTATACATTTTTACATTAATCACAGAACAACTTTACATTGGCAATACATTTTAAAATAAATTAATGCATGTAAACCTTAACACAATATATCTCTACCTCATATATGAGGAGGAGATTGTAGACAGTAATCAACCACGGAAGTAATCCTGCGGGGGGGGGGGACGTTAGACAGGGCCAGATAGGGAGTGCTGGAACTCCCGTTTCTCCTGTCACTGTCCTCCTTAGTTGATCTTTTTCCGTGTCTCATCTACCCTGTGAGTAGTTCAGCATGCTCTTAAACACACACTTCTCTCCCTATTCCTCATTACATACACATGCATCTTACACACTACATAATATTTCCAAAATTAAAAAAAAAAAAATGGCATCAACTTAAAGGGCCTTGGAGTCCACTGGGGAGGGGACCATAAATGTCCCCACTTCTAGCTCCCCCACCTGCCGATACCAGGAATGCAGACCCGGACAGCGGGGCTGGATCTGCTACCGCCCATTCAAGATGTTCTGGACCTCTGTCTAATTCACTTTTCTTAAATTTCTGCAACATTCGTGGCCTTTTCTCAAATTTTCAATCTGTTGAACACCACCTCTCCTCTAAACCTCATCTTCTTTTCCTTACTGAAATTCAGATGTCTGGGACAACTGACAGCAATCCCTTTTCTGTACACTCTTACTTTCTATATACTCATTTTCACGCCAAAGGTGGATGTTGCGTATATGTACGCAGTGACCTAACTTGTTCTCGTATTCCCGAACTCGAATCTTCCGAATTCTATACCCTCTGGCTACGGCTTACATGCCAATCTCAAACTAAATAAATCTGCGCTGTTTCCCTTTCTCCTAATTCTACTGACTATCCAAAATTCTTTGACTACCTCACTTCCAAAGTGGAATACATTCTTTCCCACTCTCCCTTTGCTGAAATAGCAATTTAAGGAGATTTCAATGTTCACCACCACCTTTGGCTTTCCCCCCATTTCACTGACATCCCTTTTGAACTAGCTTACAACTTTTCTATCATAAACGACCAAGAGCAGATTGTACAGTACCCTTCTCGTATCCCCGATCGCCTTGGAGATAGGCCCAACATTCTGGATTTCTTTCTTACCTCTCATCCTTCTTCTTACTCTGTGAAACTTTAATCTCCGTTGGGCTCCTCCAATCACAATCTTACCTCTGTTTCCTGTCCTATCGCTCCAATTCGGCCTTAGGATCTCCCAAGAGGAGGCGCTTTGGCACTTCGGCGCCGCCGATTGGGAGGTCCTTCGGCAGTACTTCTGTGATTTCTCATGGAATGATTACTGCTTCCGTGGACGGGACCCTTCTCAGTGTGCTCAGTGCATCAGAAGTGAAGAGTGGAATCATCGGCATAGGAGTGAATAGGAGAGGAAGTGCGATTTAAAAGATCATTATTAAATAAAAGAAAAAGAGTGGGTGACAGGACAGAATCCTGAGGAACACCACTGTTAATAGTTTTAGCAGAAGAACAGTGGCCATCCACAGTTGCAGCTATAGATCAACCAGAAAAGAAATTAGAGTTGAAGGCACAGATAAAAGGCTAGAAACCGAAGGAGGGCATTTTCGAAATTAAAGATTTGTGCCAGACCGTCTCAAAAGCTTTTGATATATCTAGCGAAGAGCAAAAGTTTCACCAAAATCCCGAAAGGAGAATGACCAAGCGTCAGAGAGATATACAAGATCGCCAGTAGAGCGTCCCTTCCGGAATCCATACTGACGATCTGAAAAACTTTCGCAAGGCAAGAAATCAAAGCAATTAGACGATAGTTGGAGGGTTGAGCGGTCACCCTTCTTAGGGACAGACTGAATGAAAGCGAACTTCCAGCAGGAAGGAAACGTACCAGATGAGAGACAAAGACGAAAGAGTTTGCCTAGGCAGGGTGTCAGCACAGAAGCACACTTCTTAAGAACAACAGGAGGAACACCATCAGGACCATACGCCTTCTTAGAGTTGAGCCCAGTTACGGCAGAAAAAACATCTTTAGAAGAAATTCTAATTTGGGACATAATAAAGTCAGTGAGGTGAGGAGATGGAGGAACAGCACCGCAATCGTCCAGGGTTGAATTTTAAGCGAAAGTTTGAGCGAAGAGTTTAGCTTTGTCAGGAGAAGAGACGGCAACTGTGCCGTCGGAATCGAAAAGAGGAGGGAAAGAAAATAAAGTAAAGTTGTTGAAGAGGTTCTTAGCTAGATGCCAGAAAGAGCGAGAAGAATTAGAATTGGATAGATTTTCACATTTTTGTCTAATGAAGGAATTTTTGGCGAGTCGAAGAACAGATTTTGCACGATTCTGGGCTGAAATATAAGTTGAGTGAGAGAGAGAGAGGAGTTGGCTGTCGACGTTACTTTCTGAAAGCCTCCTCTCTGTTGCGGATAGCATTAGAACAAGTAAAGTTAAACCAAGTTTTTTTTCAATAAATTGTAGGAATAGAATATGGAAAGTACGCCTCCATGCCCAAGAGAATCACCTCCGTGATGCGCTCAGCACACCCAGAAGGGCGCCAGCACGGAAACAATAATCACTCCATGTGAAATCACAGAAGTACTGCCTAAGGACCTCCTAATCAGCTGCGCCGAAGTGCCAAAGGCGCCTGTTCTTGGGAGGATCCAAAGGCCGAATTGGAGCGATAGGACAGGAAACAGAGATAAGATTATGATCGGAGGAGCCCAGTCGGATGGGCGCAAAATGGGAGAATGCAATTGCAAATGTTGCACAAGGTTATGCAACAAGGGGAGGGGGATGTTGACAGTTGTTATGCAAAAAGGGGTGTTGCAAGTTGTTATGCAACAAGGGGAAGGGGGAATGTTGCAATATGTTATGCAACAAAGTGGGAGGGGGAATGTTGCAAGAGCGACAAGGGGTTATGCAACTTGGAGGCGGAGTTATCCCCCAAGAGAAAGAGAGAGGAGAAGAGAGAGAGAAGAGGAGAGGTGTTCTCCTGGCAGGAGCCAAGCGCATATTAAGACTTCAGCCGAGCGGCCGTTGCCTTAATATGTTCCTAATCAGCCAGTTGGCTTATCTGGCTGAGTTGCCAGTTTGCGCTTATTTATTTAATTAAAACATATATTCTGGTTTAAGCCGACAGTTGGCTTAGAAGGCTGAGTTGCAAGTTTGCACTTATTTATTTAATTAAAGCATATATTCTGGCTTAAACCGCCAGTTGGCTTAGAAGGCTTCTTAGAAGGGATAAATGGCCTGTATATATTAATAACCTTCGAACGAATTAAAAATGCACACAAACGCACATACACTCACCGACTGTACGCCCATAAAGCCCCTATTATCACACACACACCGACTGTACGCCCATAAAGCCCCTATTATCTATCACACACACACACACACACACCGACTGTACGCCCATAAAGCCCCTATTATCACACCCACCCACAGACTCTACGCCCATAAAGCCCCTATTATCACACACACACACACATATATATATATATATATATATAAACTGATTGATGCATGCAAAGCCCCAATAGCAAAATATAAACGAGCACAACCACCACACAAAAAAGCATCACATCACCAACATTCGTCTAAGTATAGACTTTCAGGAGCTCATCCCATTAACAGCACATGATGAGATGAGGGCTACGACTTTTAGGAGCTCATCCCATCAACACCACGTAACCGATATTAGGGCTACAACCAAGCGTCCAAACTTAGATGATTCGTGGTGAAACTATTACACAACAACCCACCACCGCCTTACTTTTACTTACCAACTCCTGGTAGACCGACAAGGTCTCTAAATACGACCCAATAAACAGAGCTATTAAACATAAACAAATACGTATATGGGGCCAAGTCAAAAAAAAAGCAACGCCAATAGTTTTTCTATTGAGCTTCTTGTGGTTTAACAAGGCCTATTTGATATTTGGTGGGGCGATCTTTTAAACAAAAAATAGAATAAGATAAACTAAGTTTAACACAAATACAAATTTTCATCATAATATGCAATTTTATCCTTAAACTATAACATGAACAGCATTAATATGATTTTTAAAACAAAATAGAAGTTAAATTAGGGGTAACTTATTAATTTTTCCTCTTTTAGCCAATTATTGTGTTTCAATATAAATTTATCTTTAAGACACCAATATATCTTTAAGCCTTATTACAAAAATATTAATATGATTTTAAAAACAAAATAGATTCTGTCTCGGGGTAACTTATTCATTTTTCCTCATTTGCTTTCAGCCCTGCCGCGACACTGCTGCATTATTTTTTAATATAATTAAAACCAGCATTCACGATCATATTAAATCTTACTGTTGAAGATATCCTGAAATAATGATGCAAAATTATTTTAAAAGGTATAGACTGTTCGAAGTATCTTAAACTTTGATGCAAAAAAACAATAATATAACTAGATTTTAAGTTTTAGCTGGCTTACCCCAATGAATATAGTTTTCTAAACGTATTTATAAAAAATGGAATTTATGGCATAACCCATATAACTGCACCTTCTACAATTCAATAATTGGATTTAACATGATTTAGTGCATTATATTTATTTTTATTTTAAACCAGCTTTTGCGACATTAAATTAAATTTTCTTCAGTGCAATTCATGAATTAAACACGGTCTTGAGGATTCGAATTCTAATACAGCGTATTGTTACAAAAACATTTAAAAACGTAGAAGATTGGATTCTATCCACACGCCCCAGATTTCACGGAGCAACCAATCACAGCCCTGTAGGCAAAGCCTTGGACCTCTGTTTGGCCGCTATGCAGGCCTACGCGTCAAGCCCCGCCCAAAATTCACCGATAGCCAATAGGAAGCTAGCGTTTCGGGTGCTGTGGGTTGGTCACAAGCCCCCTTTATAAAAGGGAGCAGTTCATCTCAGAGCATCAGTTCGTATGTTTTTTCGCTTAGTGATTTTCAAATATACACTATGAGCCAGTTATCGCTCTACAATTCTCCTGATTTGTTTGAAGATCAAGATTTCTACCCATCAACTGCGATCCACCTTTTCAGCGCTGCAGATCGGAATGAACTTTTATCTACGCAGATTGTTACGGAAAATTGTGACGAAATGCAAGAACCGTTCAATGAAGACGATATTAAAATGTAAGTGATTATATTCTGCCGTTCATTCAGTGTTAACTTATAAGTGCCATAATTGTTTTGGAAAATAGTTTGTTTATTCTCGGTCTACAGTATATACAGTATAATGTTTTAACCGGTGTTAACTTATAACAGGCCGCAATAAACGCGTTTTGAAAAATATTTTTAATTATTCTGTTTCCTTCGGGTTATTTCGGCATATATATATATATATATATATATATATATAATATATATAATATATATATATATATATATATATGGTGTGTTTTTATTTTACATTTCTTGTACAGGTAGGATTTTAGAAATATTAAAAACTTACAATAGAAATATTAAAAACTATTAAGATTTGTCTGCGGATTCGAGACCCGTTGCAGCACACCCAGCTTATCTTACTTTTAAAAACTGTCAGGATATCTGTATGTGCTTAGAATTTGCTGTTAGCCTAACCTAACTTTATTTTAGTTAATTTATAAAAAGCCGTAATAAAGCGAAGTGAACTGCTATCTGTCCAGAGGGCTGGTCCCTATTCATATATATATATATATATATATATATATATATATATGTGTGTGTGTGTGTGTTCCTCTGGGTGCAAAACAATAGGTTTTTATTTGTTGTCCATTCTCATTAGAAATATTAAAAACTATTAAGAATTGCATGCGGGCTCGATTCCCGTTGCAGGCAGACGATGTCTTAGCAATCGCAAACTGTCAGGATATCTGCTTATGGTTACAATTTGCTGTTAGTCTGACCTAGCTTTAGTCTGAATTTTTCTACAATGTAAAAAATTAATCCCATTATGTTTTTAATTATTTTCTGTTTCCATTGTGAGCTTAAATAATATTTTTCTCGATAATTCAGCACCGCAGTAGGATTTTTAAGTTACCATAACTTTTAAGACTTATCTGTCTTTTTATTATAACTTTTTAAATTCGTGGCATTTTCTCTTATTGTAGCACTTTATTTTTACTTAACCTTATAGGACCGATGCAGAACTTGATCGTGTTATAGCTACTTTTGATGAAAGGGGAATAAATTATATGGATGCTTCTTCGCACAGCCAACCCAGTGACCTAAATACAGAAGTCGAGGTATTGGCTCCCATCCGGTCCAGCGAGTGCCAGGTCATCGAGGAACTAATGTAAGTATTTTTGAGGTTAAGAACAAAACACATTGTATTTTCATTTATTAAATGGTAGAAAACATGTACAAAGCGGAACCAGTGTCCGTTAAATAAGTCTTAATGGCTACATTTTACAGTTACAAGTATATATACAACTTTACACAATATAGATATACACCTTTACACAATACAGCGGGTGCTAACATATGGGAACCTTTTTTTAATCTGTCTGCATACACTTTTATCATTCATCTCTGTGTCGCACAAATCAAATAATTTTAAAAAATTTATAAATCCCTTCCCATGTGACATGTGCAGGAGAAATGAAATGCAATACAAGTCGCACGTTTCGCTATAATATCCTTGAAAACGGTATGGGTTCCATACAATCGCAGGTACATGTATCTGCTCGATTAATTTTATTATAACAGGATCATTCCAGAGCTGAGAGCCGAGTGAATCAAAATAGTACATTCTTTCCCTATTTTTAAAATAGATTGCAAACCAATGAATCCCTTCACCCCCCACAATGTCGGTGTTAAGGATAAGGCTATACCAATCCCTCGTACTTGGCAACTTCAATATTTCATTCTTCGCAAACACACCGATAAATTTGGAGCGTGTGAAACGGCCACTTTTCATTACTCTCTGGAGTGTATTCGCATCCATTATAAAAGTCTGTGACCACGTTCCTGAAACGATCAACTTCTATTAGTGCCTGTGATTCGAGGTACATGAGTACACTAATAGGCGCAGCTATAGGCTTGGTAAACTCCAACCTGACTGAGATATTCCCACTCTGCTGTGGACTTAAATGCGTATTTGCGCCAGCAGACAATTCAGGCGTAATATCAAATGAATAAATGTTAAATTCTTCGACAAATTCTTTCTGCGTTACACCAAACCCAAGTTCGTCACAGGCGCCTGTATTATGAGCCAGATTACTATATGCTCTCGCGCAGAGCTGGAACACAGCGTCTGATGAGTAGTCCGTAATCATGGTTCTTCCCAAAGCGATGCCATTTATGTATAGAGTAATATTTTTAAGGCCGAAATTCTCGAATTTTAAGGCACTCTTTTTATATTTTCCATTCGTCGATGCGTGGTCCTGCATTCCAATTAATATCCTTTTAGGTAGGACTCCAAGGGCCACGTTTTCTAGTTGCTTCGAGGCCAACCCGGCGGGCACCATGTATAGTTTGATCTGTACCCTTTTAATTGGGTATTTTACTGTGGCGTATATTAAGTCTTTCTCAATTTCTATTTGTTTTGGCGAACTTAATTTCACTCGGCGTTTACGCAAATACGTCTCCATGATGTAAATCACAACGGGTTTCGCGCCCTCTTCTTGATCAGACCCCAGATTTATGCTGATCTCAGGAATCGTGCGGGTAAGCTTCAACTTCATACCCACCCCGTTCATAAGCAGTTTCTCCTGGCATGTGAAATCTGTATGAAGACGTCCAAAACTTTCGTATATCTTTTTTTTTAGAATTTTTAACTTTATCCTTTATACCATTTTCATCTTTAGTATGGTAATATCCCTCAGCGGTTAAAAAGGTGTCCTTCGCTTCTTTTGAAAAGTTAAGGACATTTTTCAGATAGGCTCGTAAGTAGTAGTACCCCGTTCCTGCCGAGATATTAACCTGGTTTAAATACATCTTACACTGGCTGAATATAGAGTGTAAAAAGTTGGTTTCAGGGTAGGCAGAGTCACTATCATCGCAGTCCGTGCCATCAGAATGGGCTATACGCAGTTTAGCGTACATGTGCATGCAGCTCGGGTCAAAAAAGTAAGGGCCTGAGCTGGGTATCACGAATTCTATAGGGGCACTGGGCGAACTAATTGTGTTTAATGGGTTAATTGTAATAAAGTCGCTATGAATGGGGGGGGGGCATATCAAAGAGGGACAGTTCCGATTTACAGCATTGTGAACTACACGGACGGATGAAACGCGCCATGACGAGTCAGAAATAGTGCCACCTCCCTCGACAAGTATTAGTCAGCCTATGATTCGTTAGAGTAGTGTCCTCATCTTATATCAGTTAAAACAATGATCAGCCATAGGTTTCATACGCTTAGAGCACTTCTTTTTTATTTCCTTTTACGTTTAGCGCCACGTATTGGTAACCCCTTCTTCCTGGCAGATCTCTTCTTTCCGCAACCACGCATTTTTCTGTTTGCATCTTTGATGATTTCGTCCCGTGTACGTTTTAAATGATTTTTAGAGCTTCCTTAGGCTTAGTTCCGCCCATTATGTCTTCTGTCGCGTTAAAACCTGTTTGTAACGCCTTCCACCCTAATTACCTGGCACCCCTCTTCAACAGTGTGACAGCGGTGCGTAGTATGGATGAAAAAATGGATCCAAGTCCACTCCCACGCTGGTATCTCACTCCTCGGGAGACTGTGAATGGCCTTCGAGTCGTTATAAACAGCGAAAGTGTAGTTTCACTGTTAAGCTCCCATCACCGAATGGGAAATTTTTTTCCCTCAATCGTTCTTATATATATCGAGATGTTGGTTAATAGATTAGTCGCAACATTCACATAATGGAGTTTGTCATATGTAATGCTCAAACCTTTCCCTCTATAGTTGGGGATATGTGCAATGCGCAGCAGACGCGCCTGGATGTCCCCAACAAATTGGTGCTCTACGATATTGGTGTAAATATAGCACATGTCTGGGGGCGGAGAGCTTTCACCCAATTTCTCCATCTTCAATTGATACATTAAGCTGGACAAGTCATGCTGTGCCTAGTGAAAGGTATCTCTTTGGAGAGCTGCGCTATATCGGCCCTCAGCCACAATTGTGAACAGCTCTTTATCTTTAATATTTCTACTAAGCGTTGACTTTAACTTCAATGTGCATGCAGGCGTGTCTATGTTTACGACTTCAAAAAGTAAATCGTTTGTCAGGTACGACTTTTCAAGACTTGTTTAACCCCGTCACAATGTCCATGGCTGTATCATAATGCCGATTCCTAGCGATACATTTGTGCTATAGTACCGTTCCTCACCGAACAGGACTGAACGCATAGTATTGTCTAAGGTTATGCCTAATTTTTCGCACTCATCGATTCTTCTAAGGATCAGAAATATGATTTGCTCATTTTCAAGAGTTAAAAATTTGGAGACTAACTGGAGTTCACATAACCCACCTCATACGAATCACGCTCCAATTCAATGGGTCCGTGGAGTTCTGTCACAAAGTTGGCGAGGGTGTTGTTAGGATGTACAGAGAAGAAGAGGACGGGAGTGTGACATAGAAGTGGCTAGGCGCCATGTTGCATACTAATTAAGCTTCATTATTGCAGCAGCTTTTATATAGGTGTTGAAGCTTTCTGGGTAACCCAGCCATTTCACCAGGTACATTTTTCTCTTTCCTGAACCTTTGCTGCCTAAAATTTTTTCAATTTTAAAACACTTTTTCCTAAATTAAATGTCACTTTCTGCAACTCCTCGCGGTAAAAGCCTCCAGCGATCTCTTCCCCATTCAAATCTTCAACGTAATACATCATTATCTCACCTTTAGGTCTCATAGCACGAACTTTAAAAATCTCACGTGTCCATCCTTGCTCAAATCCCTTCGCGAATTTATTTCCCGAACGTGATAGCCTTACATAATCATTGATTTTGAAATGTGTAGAGTGTGGTGGCGGTGCTCCATCTCTTCTCACCTCTGGCAGCGCACCTCTTTCTAAAACTTCGTTAGGTTGTGCCAATCGTACGGTGGTGTGAACGGTTGTATGATGAGCCAATGACCCGAGAACGTTTATATATCTGTATGTGTTTTTATGTGTAAAATAGCGATGCATGCGTTCCTTTATGGTACGTTGAACTCTTTCAGCTAAAGAGGCCTTATGTATAGAACTGCTAGTGTAGTAACTGATATTAAACTCTGTCAGCATGTTCTGAAAAGCGCGACCTATAAATTCTTTCCCCATATCCGTACAAAAATAGCCAGGAACCCTTTCTTCTTTTAACATCAACGTTTTGGTCGCTTTAGCAACTGTTTCAGGCGATTTATTTTTCAGGGAATTAGCCACAGATATCTAGAGAATACATCTATTATGAATAGGATGTAGCGGTATCCGTCATTATACACTGAATATCTTTGCATGTCTGTTAAATCCGCTTGCCAAATAGAGTCAATCGAATCCGCGGTTGTCTTGGCCGTTTTAAACCTTTTTCTCACCGGTTTATGAAGTGTATAAGCATCCTGTTCCCGCAAAAACCGCTCAACATCTTTTTTCC
Organism: Bathynomus jamesi; assembly: GCA_023014485.1. Lineage (NCBI taxonomy): Eukaryota > Metazoa > Arthropoda > Malacostraca > Isopoda > Cirolanidae > Bathynomus > Bathynomus jamesi. The sequence continues at coordinate 28,723 of JAJOZX010003029.1, forward strand.
TACTCCGTAAACACCTCTGTACAGTCTATTAACGCCACCATAGGAGGGGGGTTAGAAATGTCATAATAGCGTTTACTTAATATGTTAGCCATTTGCGTATTTTAGAGACACGTGGATAAGGTTGGCCGTTTGTTCTCTTCTTTCTCCTTCTTCAGAGACGCTGCTGCTGGGGGCGATGGCGTACTCAGTTGTGACACATGCGAGACTTGATCCAGGTCTTTTAACCTATTCAGATTACCTATCAATGTTTTGGGGACATTTATTTGTTGTAGTCTTGCTTTAATATGCTTCCATCCTGTTGGTGAGGGTCTGTCCCACTTTCTCACCAGATCATGAACAATATCAACGATATTGGATCCTTGTACCCTTGTTCCTTCAACAATGACCTCGCCTGTATCGGCCCACTGTATGATGGGGTCCTCACTCAATAGATTATAAAGACTTAAGCCTTTATTCCTCAATGTATGTGGGAGCTGTTTTTTAACACATGTTCGATGTGTTGTGTTCCGTTGTTCTTTGGTTGGTCATCTCTAACGTCGGGGCCAGGTCCTGTGTCGCCATGCTCAGCACTACTCGCGCTGTGCCTAATAACCACGGGGAGCTCTGTTGGATTCTTATAATCTTCGTACTCATGAAGAAATTTCTGCAAAGCCTCTTGGTACAAGATCATTTTCTCATCAGGTGACTTTTCACTGTTTAAAGGGCTAGCAACTCGCTTTCTATTCTTCTAAGCTTATTTTTACGGGGTTCTAGAACCGTGTCTGGAATCTTTGAACTTTGCAATGAAGCATACACCTCGTGCGGGATCCAACCAACTTCATTATATTAATCTAGTCAGTAAAGGACCCAAAACTGAAAATAAGATGGGTAGGAATGATCCTCCTCTTTGTACAATAATTCGCTTTTTCTTACCCACAGTTTGACTTTTATGAGCGAGCGCTCGTATTATGTTCTTGTAACGACGTAAGCGAGCCTTCTGAGAGGGTTTCATTAGCACATTACATTTTATAACATTAAGAGAGATTTCACAGATGCATTTTAAAAAGTCGGAGTCGATATTTTTAACAAACATCTGTTGCAGTGCCCGGGGCAATCGTTGATAGATTTTTATTAATTCACGATATTTCTTCAGCCTATTTGTCATTCTGGAATATACACCGTTTCAGGTTCGCTTGGGAATATATTCGTTCTTAGAAGCACCCTAAACGTGTTTCGCGGGTGAAGGTCACAAAGCAAATATCCATAACGCTGGTTGTGGCTTCTTTATAAACCTCCAAAAACTCCTTACTGATTCGGGAACATTTGATTGGCTAATACCCCAATTTGTGACACATCTCTACGTTGTGCGAATAAGACTAGATATTGTGTATTTAGCGACACATCGCGCATGTATCTATTTTTGAAAAATAGATTCTGGTTGATGAAGAATACGCTTATGTTAAGATGGTGGGAGAACACTGTAAATGTCTCGGCAAACGTTTTATCCATTTCCAACATGAGATCGTCAATTACAATAACTGTATGCTCATTACCTTTTAACGAATTAACGTCATAGACCCCTTGTGGAACAAAATTTCATCTTGGTACTCGTTGAACACTGACTGATACGTCGAATAGCACCATATTACTTTATGCACAAATTTTGAGAACATCTCCCCTTATCTTTAATGATTTTAAGCATAAATACAGTTTTTCCACATCCTGTAGGGCCAGATATAATACATGTGGAGGGGCTTGTGAACCTGAATTTTTCTACAGATTCCATCTCTAACACGTCACACCCCTAAGTGGGTCATTTACAAAATATTACAAATTTTGAGTGCTGTTCCTTATATTTTGTTTTCTTCTTCCACAGAACCGTGAATGACGACGATGTACAGCACCCCATCATCGATATCACAGACGAACCCGTTGACCGTGCAGCTACAGAACCCTTCCCCGCTGACGACCCTCACCAGCGACACCTGTAGCATGCGACAGTTCAAAGCGGAAGCATGATGAAGAACCCTCCACGTCAGGTATAAAGCGTGCCAGGATTGCTCCGGTTGTTAGACCCCAGTAATAGATCCCAACCCTCAACGTCTTACGACACAACCCCCACAATAGTACCTTCCTCAAATATGCCCCATTGTTCAGTTCCGGGTACTTCCTCCACACAGCTTCTCATACTGTGGAGGATGGTATAACATTCGAGTTGGTGCGCACCGCTACCCCCACCCCTGCCCTGACTAGAAATCGGTACGTGGTCAGGGTTGCCCTGGATCCCTGTATACCAACGGACTGCGGCGCGTAGTTGAACGTATTGTGGAGTTTGCCCTTCAGAACCGCGACGAACGTGAAGTCCGGACGAGGTTATCCTTCAGGTTCGGGTCAGATGAGGGGGACGATTTTTGGGTGGTAATACCGTTCAGACGTTTGGCGGCTGTAGATATAGATATATCTTGGGCGTATAATGCAAGCCTCTCAAAGTGGTACATCCTTCAATATGGACAACTTCATGGTAGATATTGACAGAGTATTCCGGGTTGCGGGTCATAGTGCCACACCTTATACTCTTAATTTCAATTCTCCGGTTATTTACAGAAAGCATTTAAACGTCGATCGTGGTTGTGGTTTTATAGCAATAATTTTAGCTCATATGTTCACTGTGCTAAATACTTGGACGCAAAAAATTTGGCTGCCCACGGTTGTGCAGCGTGCCCGTAAACTGGCTTCAGATTGTAAGCTTGAGTTTGAGTGTAATATGGGTCCTGAAGAACTGAGAAGGGCCGAGCAGGAAATGAATGCACGTATAGTCGTATTTGGAATGGATGATCGTCGTAGGACTGTGTATGTTTTTAAAAGCAGCGTGAGAGATCGTACAAGACCTCTACTTATTTTAGGATTGTCAGGAACATCGTATCTCCCCATCCGTAACATAAGGGCTCTCTACGCCAGTTATGATAAAAGTCGAAAATATGGAAGGCATCATGATTTGTGTAAGGGTTGTCTCGAGTTTGCTGATGATATGGTGAAACATTGTAAGGATTGCTACATGGTATGTGAGCAGTGTAAAAGCCCCAAATGTGAAAGTCAGGTAGTTGAAATCGAGAAGAGGGAATGTAATGTGTGTAGACGTACATTTTTCAATAAATGCGTTGAGCTCCATAAATCAAATGGCACTTGCAGGAAAATGAGGATTTGTAAGTGCGGTATGTTTCACATGATGGATAATTGGGGGAATTTCAAACATAAATGCGATGAAATTCACTGTTCTACATGTAATGAAAAATATAAGGCGAATGGAGTGAAGCATGTATGTTATATGAAAGATGCTAAACCTAAAAATAGCCCTTGTATAACCGTGTACTACGAAATAGAAACTTACACGAACGCTGAAACAAAAGAGGTTATTCCACATTTACTCGTAATTCAGGCTATCTGTGATGAGTGCATGGAAGTCGAGTGTGATGAGTGTCACAAATGTAGAAAACAGACAAACGTATTTAAAACGAATGCATACGACAGCCCTGTGAAGCTCTTTGTGTCCTATATTGTCAAATTAGCGGACAAGTTAAAAAAATGACTGTTAATATTCTTGCCCATAATGGGGCGAAATTTGACACAGTTCCTTTATAAGGAGCTGCTTGAACACGAGTCGTCTGCGATATTTACAGGTGATCCCTTGAAAAGAGGCAACAAACTAATACAGATGCAGATAAGAGGTAATGTACAGTTTAAAGACACCCTACTCTCCACACCTTGTAAATTAGCAAAGCTGCCCAAGGTCATGGGCGTAGCCGCTGAAGTTTCAAAAGGATATTTCCCTTACACATTCATTCCTCACTAACGAGACTAAATTACGTAGTACTACCTCCACCCAAACATGAGTGATAGTGAGCGTGAAGATTTTGACCGTTACTACAACAGTTTTAAAGAAGCTAAGCCATACAATATAGCCGATGAATGTGAACGTTATTGCGTGAATGACGTACGTGTACTTAGAGTATGCTTTCAAGACTTTAGAAGGATGTACATAACCCGTTTCAAATGCGATCCGCTGCAAGTCGCGACCACGATCGCCTCATTATGTTTTACCGTGTTCAAGAATAACTTCATGCCTAAAGACACCTTAGCCGTTATTCACAGAAACAATCCACGCAGTTATGGGCACAAGGCTATTTACTGGCTCATACACCTACAGCAGTAGACCGGGGTGTACATAAAGCGTTAGGGCGGGTCGTACTCAGGTAACAACATGAATCTGAAGGAAATCCTACCATCAGGGGTGTTTAAATTATGTGTTTTTAAATGGGGAATTCAAATATGAGCTTCTTTTTTGGATAGGATAACTCTAACCTACATCATTTTGTATTTCTAAATTGCCAATTTTACCCTTTTGAACCCCTTTATAATATATTAAAAGATATAAGGTAAATCATTTATATTGACAAGGCCAAATCAACTTTACATATATTTATTAATAGGTGAACTGCATGTATATCACTGGATATAATTACAAAGATCATTCTCCTGACATCTTGAACTTTGCCAGGTTGCACAAATCCTGCTTTGACTCAGACTTGGACATCAGCTTCCTGCTGGTCTCCTGAGCCCTGATCCCTCCATCCCTCTTTTCCTGTGAGAAGTACTTAGCAGAAGCCTCAGTCACCATTTTAACAACCCTCTCAATGCTTTGTGTGTGGCAAGGCCAGTTGCGCACCTCCATGGGGGTGTTGATGAAGTTTTTCACCTCTGAGGTGCTTAGAGAGCAGGTGAGAGGTGGCTCTGACACACCTTCTGACCAGCTGATCAAGTCACCGATGCTGGAAGCATCACAATTGATGTCAGGTGTCCTTCTGCTCCTAACAGAGGAGTCACCCAGCTGAGTGTCCGGGTCCCCCTCTCCCCTGATGGCCAGGATTCTCTCCACCCCTTCAATCCTCTCCTTCTGATCCTCATACCTTACACTAGCAAGGGCAATGTTTTGAATCTCATCATAGCTTTTCTGTACCTTTGCAGAAGCTGCTGGCTCAGGGTCAGTTTGAGGGAAGAGCTCAACTTCAGGAACAAACTCATCTTCATCACCACTTCTCTCCAATTCCAGATCCTCATCACCATCTGCCAAAAATCTCTTAACATCCTTCCTGGCTGCCTTCTCTGCTACTGCAGCACTTTCCTCCTTGCTCCTTCTCCTTTTCTCTGCCTTCCTTTCCATCCACTGCCTTTTCAATGTCCTCACCTGTCTCTTGTGCTCTGGTAGATCAGGACCCCCTATTTGGTGGGGTCCCTTACTTCCAACCTTCTCTTTCTGTCCCTTGATGTAGGCAAGATCTTTCACAGGAATCTTTTTCTCTCTGCTGCAGGAACAGTTAATGTGGGCTTGGATAACACAGCCCTCACAGCCTCCCCCCTCACAACTGGTAATCTGACACTTGCAAGTCAAAATATCAAAGAACTTGTCTAACTTGACAATGAACCTCTCTTTGGCATCAAGTTTGCCCTTCCCAAGAGAAAACTTCACTGCCTGATTCCAGACATCCTTGAGCTTGGACATGATGGTCACTTTTTCATTGATAACAGGTGGCTTGAAAAGAGCATTAGCTTTGCTCCACTGACAAATCAGACCAGGGTAGATGTCACTCACCAGCTTGTCCACTGGGTAGTTCCTCCTGTCATCTTCACTTTGCTTCCTCAAGTAGATGCCATACCTCAGGATATCCCTCACAGTTGGCAGTTCAGACACCAACAGCTCCCGGCCAGCGCCAACAAGATTACTCAGATGAGAACTTGATTTCGTCCTTGTTCTGACTTGAGCCATTTTCTTAATGAGTTCACACTGAAATAAAAACAATAAACAACAGTTAAGTATCCACTACAGACAGGTATTAACTCTTTTCAGCGCAAAATTCTTGGTTAAAAAAAGAGCTGAAATGGGCAAGAACAAATTTATCTGCAAATGCGAAACACATTATGCTTTTTTGGTTTCAAAATGTTATAAAATGCTAATTTATCTGTTGTCTGTAATGCAAATAATTTGTTCATGTACTCTAAAAAAACTAAAGAAACATCCTAAAAATATTCTTTAGAACATTGAAATAGGCCTCATACTGCTCAGTTGTACTAAAAATGAACCACCTAATTTTAGCTCAAATCAAAGTTGTTAATTAAATTTTGCTCAATGTATCACTATAATATGCGTAGAAATAGCTTTTTCTAAAATATAACAGAATAATACTCACATGTGAACAGTAACAAAAAAATATCAGTAGATAATCACTAAATCTATCCCCTCACTGCAAGCCGAGGTGGTAAAATAGCTTCATAAATCATGAGTCACTTCAAATATTTCACAAAACGTTTTAGAATGTTCTGAAACGTTACATTCTAGCCTCTGAGAAAGGTGGCTCAGAAAATGGCTTTATGCGCGCCAGAAAACCGTCAAAATATTTCATATACCAAACTGTATGATAATTACAATTAAGTGGAATGGCACACCTTTTTATTTGAGTATTTAAATATTATTATTATATGAATTACATTATATGTGTTTATATGAATTAGTTAGAACAATGCTCTATGAGAGATAACGTGAGCAGCCATGATAGAAAACGTGAGAAGACATATTCTGGTGTAACTACAATAGTAAAATAATCAACAATTTAATAATAATCAACTGCAAAATGATGTAGGTTAGGGTTATCAGAATTAAATATTTTCTTCAGAATTGTGTTCTATACACCAAAATATGTCATTTGAACACCCCTCTCCATTGACTTAAAAAAAATGCATAGTATGACCCGCCCTAAATTAAAGCGTGCCCGCAACACGGGTGAAGTACCCATCAAGGTTAATGGTCGTGTTTTTTTGGGTTGATGGTCTAAGTGAAAACCGCGCTACTGGTGAGAAGACTGTGTATTCCTTTAACGGTTGCTGGTGGAGGGTGTGCAACTCCACTACCACGACTTCTGCTCTTTATACCCCTACGTAATGAAGAACAATCCGTACCCCGTAGGTGCATCTGAAAAAATGGTGGGTCCCACCATACCAACCATCGAGGAATTTTCAGCTAACTTGAATGAGCGCTACTTTGGACTCTCTTTCATAGACGTGCTCCCCATCGCGATTTATGAATGCCGATCTTACCCGTCGCTATAGATCACAAGCTCATGTTTCCCCTGTGCGTGAAGTGCGCAGAAGAGAACAACAGTGATTGTGACCATACAACCGACCAGCGTAAGATCAGAGGTGTATATACAAGCCCTGAGCTGGTCCTAACCGTTCGCCATGAGTATAGAATAATGAAGATACATGAGGTGTGGAGGTTTCAGAAGCTACCCAACCTTTTCACACCATATATAAACGCTTTTTTGAAGGATAAGGTTGAGGCGTCAGGATATCCGCGAGGGGTTGATACCGAGGATGAAAAAACGGCTTATATTCAGCGTTACCGTGCCCATGAAGGTATACAGCTTGACCGATCCCAAATTGTTAAGAATCCTGGGAAGCGCTTTAGTGCAAAGTTGTGTCTAAACAGTCTTTAGGGAAAGTTTGCACAGAATACCCGCAAAGAGAACGCCCATTTGGCACAAAGTTACAGTGAAGTCTGGGATTATGCCAACGCTCCCGATAAAGAGGTTATGGAGATCGTGAATGTAGGTAATTCTTACATAATAAAGTACATCACCGAGCTGGCCACAGATACCTCACGGGTTACAAACACACCTTAGCCAGTTTCACAACGGCCTACGCCCGCATCAAACTTTGGGGCCTATTGCACTCTCTTGGACGGAGGGTGTTGTACGCTGACACAGATAGCGTGATATTCACAGCGAGGGAAGGTGAACATATGCCCGCTATTGCGGAGTTCCTCGGAGAGCTAACTGTCGAGATCAAGGATGAGTATGGTGATGGTGCATACGCAGCCTCGTTTGTGTCAAGAGGGCCAGAAACCTATGGGGTACGGGTGAGGGTAGGGGATGATATGAAGTATATCGTGAAGTCTTAGGGTATCACGTTTAACCCTGCGAACCGTTGAGTCGTTAACTTTGACTCGTTGAAAGAACTAGTGTGCCAGGAAGATGAGGGTGACCAGCTACCCCAACTGACTGTGGGGACGCACAATTTTTGGGAGCAGAAACTGTGGTGTGTGAAGGAACTTAGGGGTACGAAGGTATGCCGTAATGCCTATAGGAATCGTTATCAGGTGCCTGGTACCTATGATACCGTACCCTTTGGCTACCTTAATCCTTGATTGTATTTATATATATTGTATTGATATGTTTATTTATCACGTATATTTGTTTCAATTAAGGTTTCCTTTTCTCCTTTGCGTGCGTACGTTTGTGTGTGTACAGTAAAAAGCTAAGCCCCGCCCACCGTAAGATCGGCAACGTGAGTCCTGCCACTACCTCAGCATATCTCTATCCCTGCGTGCTCATTTGACCTCTGCATACCCTTGAGCTCAGACGTGTATTCTGCCGCGTAGAAAAAATAGTAATGGCTACCTTTAATATTGCGTGTTCATCGTTTATGAAGTGGTATTCGGCAAAGTGCCAAGATGTGGTGGATACTGAAAAACTCCCTATTACCCCCTCTGATACTTTTAAGGCTACATTTAGCCGCGTGAAGGACCAAGATGTTCAAATACTCTAAGGGTATTCTGGCGAGGGCATTGTAGGATTCCGTAGTACAAACGATTTATTGAAGTATGTTGTAGACCTAACCTTTATAAAGGCTCACACATACCGCGAAGTAGAAGAAGCAACACGTTCAGAAGATAAGCAACGGTTATGGATAGTGAGTCTTGTTGATGAGTGGCGTGACAAGCGAGATTATGTCATTATGTCATGTTACACCATACCGACTACTCGTACCCTATGGTTGAGAATGTAAATCTTGTCATCATGGAGAATCTCAAGTATTTTTACCAGTATATTAATATATATCATGACGAGGTTTGTAGTGAGGTTGTGGCTAATGGGCTGTGTGAGTTTTTAACAGACTTTAGAGACGAGTATCGCTTGTTAAACAAAAAGGATAAATATAGGCATATGTTTCTCTCAAATAGTGTACCGGATTGTGAAAATGTTTAGTTTATGGAAATGAACGTCTGGTGAGTTATAAAACATTAAAGGCGGTATTGTTTCATGTAGCGGAAAATTCTGTTTGTCCAAGGGCACAAGTGTTTGAACAAGCCTGTACACGCTTTAGCAGTTTATGGTGTGACTCACTCCCCCCAGCAAGCCGACCACCCGAGTACCTCACGAACCACACGAGTTCGAACAAACCCGTACACGTTTCACCAGCGTGACTCACTCCGCCCGTCGAGCCGATCCGTCCACCTGTGGTTCATAGTCATCTCAGGGCTTGAACCGTGTGGACGTACGAATACGATGGAACTTCTTTTAAGAAGCATTCTCAACGCCTCGTACTATGTCTCCGTGACAATTTCATTGCACGTGTTCAGGCGTGAAACCGGCACCATTAACTATGTACTTGAAACGATTTGCAGGCAAGCAAACTCTGGTAAACGTAATGTTATTTATTTAAGGGTTGAGGAGATGAATAGAGTCTTCGTGATAGTTGAGAAGTGGGGAGAGGACCTTTATAAAATACCTGCAGGCGTAGGTACAAGAAGAGAGCAGATTAGTGACGCCCCCTCATATGCTGTTGTTTGCACGTTGTGTATAAATAACGAACAGCCATACATTGATAAACGACTGATGTGGAAGAATGCATCTGATAATAACGTTCTTGTCCCTACGCGAAACCGTTTCATCCGCGGCAGAATGTTTGAAATCGACGGATTCCGCAAGCTGAAGCCTATATTACAGTAGACGCTCACCTTACAGATATGATTTATTTTGACACGGTTCTTGAATACGCATACACCGGTCTGCTCGACGGATTTATCGAATGTAGGAATGAACACGGCGAGAATGGTCTAGAACTGGGTGCATATTTAAAAGGTTTAGATTCTTCGAAATATCCTGAACTTTGGTACACTGTTCACCCTGAAGAGCTGTACCACTATATAATGAATAGCTGTCGTTACGACTTGGAAGATTATTTCAATTGCTGCTATGCAGAGTGAAGAAGAGTTCACGATTAAAAAGCTCGTGACGGTAAGAAAAAACCCTCGATTGGAAAAGCGTGTTTATAAACTTGTATTTAATAATGATGTGGTTAACACTGACCTCTTTGTGCGTGTTTTTGATTGTATTCTAGCCGTGTTTAAAGATAACTTGCCAACCGAATGTAAATGGGCACAGAAATAGTATTGAACGATATGAAAGCCATTTATGTCGAGTATAGGCATCCGTATAAGTTAAACGGTGAAATGTTGCTTGGCCGGTTTTACCGCGTAGTACAAAGTAATAACGATGTGAATGTAGACTCGATTACGTGTGAATTTAGCGTTTTGTACCGTTGAACATAAAGGATGTATATTTAATTATTTAATTGTGTGTGTATATATATATATATATATATATATATTTCCTCTACTAATATGCAATTGGTTATACGTTTCGTATATTATTATTTTTAATTATTTAATATACCCCGTAGAACATAAAGGATGTATATTTATTTATTTAATTGTGTATATACTGTATATATATATTTTTCCCCTACTAATATGCATTTGCTTATACGTTTCGTATATTATTATTTTCAATATATTTAATTATTTAATATAACTACATATTTTTTTTTTTCCTGTACTAATATATTGATAATACAACGTTTTGTATATTTTTTATTATATATTTCCCGTTCGTGTTTCTTATGCTATTATTTTTCGATCATATATATATTCCATTGTATATTTATTATATATTCATCGTCCGTATGCTATTATTATTTTTGATCATATATATTCCATTGTATATTTATTTTCTATATATTTCCATCAATTCGCCTAAATAAACAATGATGTTATGGTATTTTATTTAATTCTTTTGGTTATACACAGTATTTAATTATATCAATTGGCTGGCTTCTAAAGCGGATTTCTAAACCAGAATATATGCATTAATTAAATAAACAGCACTATCTAGCAACTCAACCTGTGCACCTGAACAAGCCATTTACGCCTTCTAAGTCAACTGGCGGTTTAAGCCAGAATATTTGATTTAATTAAATAAATAGCGCAATCTGGCAACTCTGCCAGATAGCCAACTGCGGGTTAAGTCAGAATATATACTTTAATTAAATAAATAGCTCAAACTGGCAACTCAGCCTTCTAAACCAACTGGCTGATTAAGCCAGAATATAGGCTTTAATTAAATAAATAGCGCAATCTGGCAACTGAGCCAGATAAGCCAACTGGCTGATTAGGAACATATTAAGATAACGGCCGCTCGGCTGAAGTCTTAATATGTGCTAGGCTCCTGCCAGGCGAACACCTCTCTTCCTTTCTCTCTCCCTCTCTTTCTCTTGGGGGATAACTCCGCCTCCAAGTTGCATAACTCCTTGCTCTTGCAACATTCCCCCTCCCCTTTTTGCATAACAACTTACAACGTTCCAACGTTCCCCCTCCCCCTTGTTGTATAACACCTTGCAACACCCCCTCCCCTTGTTGCATAACAACTTGCAATATCCCCTCCCCTTGTTGCATAACCTTATTCAACATTTATTTTGCAACATTGATCGACATTTGCAATTGCATTGCACTCTCCCATTTTGCGCCCACACTACTGAGCCCAACGGAGAAAAAAGTTTCACAGAGTAAGAAGGATGAGAGGTAAGAAAGAAATCCAGAATGTTAGACCTATCTCCAAGGCGATCAGGGAAACGAGTAGGGTGCTGTACAATCTGCTCTAGGTCATTTAGAATACAAAAGTTGTAAACTATCATAGTTCAAAAGGAATGTCATTGAAATGGGGGAAAGCCAAAGGTGGTGGTGAACATTGAAATCTAAAATGGAGATTTCAGCAAAGGAAGAGCGGGAAAGAATGTATTCCACTTTGGAAGTGAGGTAATCAAAGAATTTTGGATAATCAGTAGAATTAGGAGAAATGTAAACAGCACAGATGTATTTAGTTTGAGAGTGGTATGCAAGCCGTAGCCAGAGGGTATAGAATTCGGAAGATTCGAGTTCGGGAATACGAGAACAAGTTAGGTTATTGCGTACATATACGGAACAACCACCTTTGGAGTGAAATTGTTTATAGAGAAAGTAAGAGGGTACAGAAAAGGGGATGCTGTCAGTCGTCCCAGCGAGCTGAATTTCAGTGAGGAAAAGAAGATGAGGTTTAGAGAGATGGTGTTCAACAAGACTGAAAATTTGAGAAAAGGCCACGAATGTTGCAGAAGTTTAAGAAAAGTGAATCAGACAGAATTCCAGAACATCTTGAATGGGTGTTAGCAGATCCATTCCCGCTGCCCGGGTCTGCGTTCCCGTATCGGGAAGAGGGGGGTAGCTAGAAGTGGGGACATTTATGGTCTCCTCCCCAGGGGATTCCGAGGCTCTTGAAGTTGATGTCATTTTTCTTTTTAAATTTTGAAAATATTATGTAGTGTGTAAAATGTATGTGTATGTAGTGAGGAATAGGGAGAGAAGTGAGTGTTTGAGAGCATGCTGGACTGCTCACAGGGTAGATGAAACACGGAAAAAGGTCAGCTAAGGAGAAGAGTGACAGGAGAAACGGGAGTTCCAGCACCTCCTATCTTCTGTCCAACGCTCTCCCCCGGAGTATTGCCATGGTCGATTAGTATCTACAATCATCCTATAAACAATAGACTCCTAAGCTAGACAATAAAAGACCCAAAGCTGAAAATAAGATGGAGAGGAATTATCCACCTCTTTGTACAATAATTCGCTCTTTTTCGCACAGTTTTTCTTTTACGAGCGAGAGACCGTATTATGTTCTTGTAACGACGTAGGCGTGACTTCTGTGAGGGTTTCATTGGTACATTGCATTTTATAACATTAAGACAGATTTTGCAGATGCATTTTGAAAAGTCGGGGTCAATATTTTTAACAAATAGGTGTTGGAGAGTGAGTGGTAGTCGGTGATAGATTTTTATAAATTCACGGTATTTCTTTAACCCCTTGGTCATTCTGGAATATACACCGTCTCAGCCTCGTTTGGGAATATATTCGTTCTTAGAAGTACTCTAAACGTGTTTCGCGGGTGAAGGTCACAAACCAAATATTCCTTCCGTTGACTTGTCACCTCTTTATAAACTTCCAAAAATTCCTTACGCTGATTTGGGAACATTTGATTGGCCAATACCTCAATTCGCGCTACATCTCTGCGCTGCGCGAATAAGACTAGATATTGTGTGTTTAGCGATACATCACGCATATACCTGTTCTTGAAAAACAATTGTAAAACTCTCCACAAACGTGCCGATTGTTGGACCCTCAGTAAGTTCTGAAAATGTGGCAGAGCCTTAGCCCTCCACGTCTTATGGTACAACACCTACAGTAGCACCAACCTCGAATAAATATATCCCCACTTATCCCCGTTCAATACCTCCTCCAGCTGTACCCTCCGCCTCGTCCGCAATACCTCAACCTGTAGACGGTGGCATATCAATCGAACTGGTGCGCAACGTCACCTCCACCCCTGCCCTGACTAGAAACTGCTACGCAGTCAGGGCCGCTCCGCGAGTCTTGTGTAACAACGGCGTTAAACAAGCACTACGGCGCAGTTGAACGTATCGTTGAGTTTGCCCTTCAGAGCAGTGATGAGCGCTAGTCCAGAGTAAGGTTGGCTCTCGGACTCGGAGCAAATGATGGAGATAGAGATGATTTTTGGATAGTAATTCCCTATAGGTGACTGTCTGTATATGACACGAGCTACGTTTTAGAACGTATTGCTCAGGTCACACAGAGCGGTACAGAGTTTAAGTTCGAGAACTTTACGATCGATACAGACCATGTTTTCCGTGTTGTGAGACATACGGCCACGCCTTATACCAGGGGTCCCCAACCTTTTCAATGAGGCGAGCACCAAGTTATTTTCTAAAATATCAAGCGAGCACCACTGTATATTTTGCCAAAAAAAAAAAGAATAATCAGAAGTAAAAAGAAACGAACATCAACGCTATTATAAATGTTTTTGATACATTTAAGAAGAAAGCTATTTTTAAAAAATTAAATTCCTTTTACAAAAAATTTGCGAACAAACCATTACAAAACTTTTACAAACCAACAACTTCCTTTTATCTAACACTAACTTAATAGATATGCAAAAGTATTTTGAATATGCTACAGTACCTCACATAAGAAAACAGCTTTTTACAGTACAGCAGTCGTTAACTGAAATGTGGTAGTTCTGAGATCAGGTGACATATTTTCACATTACTGCCAAAATTAAACAAAATAAATGTACAAGGTGATGCATTAAAACTACAACTGTTGCTCGCGAGCACGATTTTAAGAAGTATAGGAGAGCACCTTCAGATTGTCCAAGAGCAGAGTGGTCCTCGTGAGCAACAGGTTGGGAACCCTGCCTTATACACTTAACTTTAGCAGTTATCAAATATACAGAAGGCACACTAATTTTGATCGAGGTTGTGGCTTTATAGCAATAATCTTGGCTTACATGCTTACCGTATTAAACACAGCCGCTGATAAAATATGGATGCCGACGGTAGTTCTAGCCATAGATTGCGGGCTTGATTTTAACTGTGATATGGTCCCTGAAGAGTTGAGAAAGGTAGAGCGAACGATGGGGGTAGGTATAGTTGTATTTGAGCTGAATCCGGCTGGTAGGACTGTGTATGTTTTTAAAAGCAGTGTGAGAGACCGAACAAAACCTTTTATTTATTTTAGGACTGTCAGGAACAGCGTACCTCCCGATACGTAATATAAGGACTCTTTACGTGAGTTATGATAAAAGTCGTATGTATAGTGGGCATCACAATTTGTGTCAGGGCTGTCTTGAGTTTACGGATGATCTGCTAAAACATTGTAAAGATTGTCAAATGGTTTGTGTACAGTATAAAAGCCCCAGATACGAATGTCAGGTAGTTGAGGCTGAAAAGAGAGATTGTAATTTATGTAGACGCACGTTTTTCAATAATATATGTTATAATTTCCATAAAGGAAATGGTACGTACAAGAAAATAAGAATTTACGAATGTGACATGTTTCATACAATGAATGATTGGAGTGCGTTCAAGCATAGATGCGATGAAATTCTTTGCTCTCATGCAACGAAATGTATAGCAGACGGCATAAAGCACGTATGTTATATGAAAGGAGCCAAACCAAAATATAAACCATGTATAACTGTATACTACGACATAGAGACGTACACGGACCCCGAAACAAAAGAGGTTATACCACACTTGTTCGTAAGTCAGACCATTTGTGACGACTGCAAGAACGTTGACTGTAATGATTGTCGCAATTGTGGTGAACGGACAAACATATTTAAGACGTCTGCAAGAGGTTCCCCTGTAAAACTCTCTGTGGACTATATTGTTAAGCTATCGAATCAGTTGAAAAAATTACTGTGTATATTCTTTCGCATAACGGGGCAAAATTTGATACTCAGTTTCTTCATAAGGAACTACCTGAACACGAGTCATCAGAGATATTGACGGGTGACCCCTTAAAAAGAGGGAACAAACTTATTCAAATGCAAATAAGAAATAATGTGCAGTTTAAAGATACATTATTATTTAGCCCGTGTAAATTAACTAAACTACCCAAGGTTATGGGGTGAACGCTGAAGTTTCAAAAGGGTATTTCCCTAACACTCTCCTGACTAAAGACACTTTAAATTACGTAGGGCCCCCAACCCCTAAACACTACTTTAACTATAACAGTATGAATGCATCTGAGCAGGAAGACTTTGATAGGTACTACAATAGTTTTTAACGACACCAATCCTTACAGTATAGCAGATGGATGTGAGCGTTATTGTGCGAACGATACAAGTGTGCTTAGAGTATGTTTCCAGGCATTCGGAACGATGTACATAACCCGGTTTAGTTGTGGCCCGCCACAAGTTGCAACCACGATTTCGGCATTGTTTCACCGTGTTCAAAAATAATTTTATGCCAAAAGATACACTAGCTGTCATTCCGCGTAACGGTCCGCGTAGTTATGGGTAAAGGCTAATTACTGGCTCACACACCTACAACAGCAGACGGGTGTATACATAAAGCATGCCCGATGGGATAAGTGAGGACCTCCACACGTTACTAGCGCATGGCAACATTCATGATGCAACCGGTATGCCTCATTCCCCCACCCGACCCTCCTCCACCCACCCGCGTCGTGTCATCTGCCCTGCACTCAACGTCTCACAACCGTATCTCCAGTGGTGTAGTGCTGTGGGAACGCGTGGGAACGGCGTTCCCTTACTTTTTTTGGTAAACGAAACGGCGTTCCCTTACTATTTCAAATAAATCCGAACTTACAAATCTCTAACGTCATGAAATTTTAATTCACACCCCTAGAAGAAATATAAGAAAGAATCATTAACTGTTTCATTTCTTTTAGCTTCGACTGAGGCAATGCTAGCCTATAAAGATCTGGTGAAACAGTCACCACGGCGTACCAGTTGTTAACTTTTTTTTAGTTAATCATTCCAGTTGTTAGCTATTTTTATTGATCGTACTGGATGTCTTATATCTAATGACACTGGAAATACTGCATCTTCAACCTTGGAATATATCCTAATATCCAGTGCATATGACCTCAAAATATCCCTGAAATTGGTCAGATTTCAAAAGATTTCCCGGGGGGCTTACAGTGCCCCCGGACCCCCAGCTGTATGGGCTCGCCGCGCTCGCCATTGTCCCCCCCGCATCTGAGTAACACCTTCAAAATGCGTTCCCTCACTTCTTTATTTAGCACTACACCACTGCGTATCACCGCTTGACTCGGAAGGATATGCTCTCCAGAATTCTCGTCATCGTTATCAACATCAACAGAATACTAATAAAAGATGGAGTTACCGTTAAGCAGTATCCTCAACGCTGTATACGCCTTATCCTTCTTCAAATCTGTGCGTGTGTTTAAACGCAGTAGTGGTGCTATTAATTATGTGCTTGAAACAAAATGCGCTCGTACAAACTCTGGTAAACGCAATTTGTTTATTTAAATGTTGAAGAGATCTCTAAAATCTTTATGTTGATTGAGAATTGGTCTGAGGACGGTACAAAAAGAGAGCAGATTAGTGATGCACCCTCATACGCCGTTATTTGTACAATGTGTGTAAACAGTGCTACTAACACTGGTATGCATATGAAATTTTTTTGTCTGCTGTGAGGGTTTTTTCAACTCATATTATATAATTCGACCATGCTGAATTCGAAAATGACATTGGTTTTCCTCAATCAGGTCAGGTTTTTTCTCTATTGGCCATTTATTATAAGTCCAATTTTATCCCCAAATTTATTGATTTTTTTAGCTTAAACACTGTAGATACGAGTAATATTATAAGAACACTCGTGAAAAATGAAAACATTGTGTGAATAAATACTTTTATTCATACAATGAATATGGAAAAAGTTTATTGAGGAAGGAATTAAGTTTTTTTGGCTTTCCGTCTGTGTTTTTCTTCGGGCACGTCTCGCTTCAAACACCAGCAATAGTCCGCCAGCATATTGATATCCCAGTTTCCCTGGTACCTCTCTTCCATTATTTGATATCCTTGGTGAAATCGTTCACCCTGTTCCTCACTATAATCCCCGCAATTTTCAGGAAAATAGTCCAAGTGGGACCACAAAAAGTGCATTTTTATGGACATGCGCGACCCATGAGCTTTGCAAGCTTCCATCAAGTTTTCGACAACGGACTCGTATTCTGGACTTCTACGCTTGCCAAGAAAATCAGTGACAACTGATTTGAATGCCTGCCAGGCATTCTTCTCAGTTGGAGTCATTGCGTTTTCGAACTGAGTATCCTTGATCAAAGTTCGAATTTGAGGACCATCAAAAACCCCAGCATTTAGTTTAGCATCAGATATATGAGGAAATTTACTCTCGAGATATCGGAATGCTGAACCCTCCTTATTCATTGATTTGATGAAATTTTTCATCAAGCCCAGCTTAATATGAAGTGGTGGGAGCAAAATTTTTGTTGGTGGTACAAGGGGCACTGAAACGACATTATGCGACCCAGGTTCAAAATTCTCTCTGGATGCCCATTCACGCTGTGCATAGTGCTTCTCATCCGCTCGGCTATCCCATTTGCAGAGGAAACATGGGTATTTCGTGTATCCCCCTTGCATTTCCAATACAAATGCCACAATCTGAAAAAAAATGAAAATATTTAAAGAATTTAGAGAATTTGTTCTATCAGATAAAAAATCTATGCATTGGACTGTATCACTTCTGTGGGGAAGTTAAGTGTTCTTATACACTCAAATAACCTTTGGAAAAACAACATAGTCAATAGCAATAGTTTACTTATGATATTAGTATTACCTTCAAATCTCCACAGATCCTCCAGTTATGTTGGTCGTATACGAGAGCATCCAGTAAAATTTTCATGTTATCGTAGCTCTCAGTAAGTTGTACGGAATGTGCTACAGGGACTGATGCAACCCTATTCCCAATGTTGAGAAGTATTGCTTTCAAACTTCGTTTAGACGAGTCTATAAATAGCCTCCATTCTGATGCGTTATATGGCAGGCCCAAGGATTCGATTAGCCCCTCAACATTGCAGCAGTACACTAAGGAAGAGGCATTTTCGTGCACTGCAAAAAACTTGCGGAATTCTTCCTCTCGTTTCCTATACCAGGAGAATGTTGTTCCCGGAGCCAGCAAGTTGTCCTCTCGAAGTCGTGAGCCCAAGATCTCGGCAGCTAATTTGGAAAGTCCTAAATCCCTGGTAAGATCATTAAGTTTGGCCTGGTTGAGAGGCCTCGGCTCATTTGAAGCGGTATTTTGAGGTATATACGACTGGGACTGGTCATTGGCATTGGTCATTGATTCATCATTCAGAATCATCGAAGTCCAGGGTTTGAGGTGGGTCGGGTATTGGAATTCCAGGACCATGGGGTACAGGTCTCATAGCAGAAGGAATGTCAGGGTATACAACAATGTGTTTATTCTTCTTGTTAACTCCTGAAAATAGAAACAGAAACATGAATATAAAACTTGCATATGAAATAGAAGAAGCATTCAGACAGTGGCGGCTCGTGAGGGAAGGCTGCGGTCTGTAAGATATGAAATAGGTCGATGGAGTCTGTATATTTTCTTTCTTTTTCATTCATATTGTCCCTTCGGGGACAATATGAATGAAAAAGAAAGAAAATATACAATCATTGTATATGTAAATGTAACTTGTATAACAATATGTATGTGTAAATGTATTTTCTATAACAATATGTATATGTAAATGTATGATTACCATTATGGTGAATATTATGCTATATATGGTGAATATTACATTATGGTGAATATTATGTCAAGTTTCATACGAGGATTTCAAAATATTTAAGAAAAATAAATTTATAAGCCCACCTTGGAGGTTTGTCATGCAGAAATAGCAATCTCTCACGTGAGCCTTTCCTTCTCTCCAAATCATGGGAATTCCAAAAGGCAAAGATTTCGCTCTGCCTTTGCTCCATCTTCTCAAATTTTCAATGCACGTCTTGCAGCACATATGAGGGGCGAAATTTTTGTCCTGGTCCCCTAGCTTAATTCCAAAGTATGCTCTATACATTGTCTTCACAAATTTAGTGATTTGGGACTGGTTATTTGGCATGGCAACCGTCCCACATATGTAGCAGAATCTATTGGGATCATTTTTACACGCTCTATTCATTATGAAATATTTTATCTATATGCCTGAAAAGTAAAAAAAGATATTATACAAGTGAAACAAGTGATGATAGATGTTACTGTTCCAATTCCGCTTTGACAAAATCACGAAAAATTCTATTTTACTTATGAGGCCATAGCCGGATAACCTGAGCTGATTGAGAAAAACGGATTGCAGATTCGAAATCAGCAGGAAAATCTCTATAAGAATCACTTACAAAACCCTTGACAGCAAAATTAATTGATGCATACCAGTGTAATCAGTCCTGTGTCGATATACGGTTGATGTGGAAGAATAGCGTGACAATGGGGAGCTCGTCCCTACTTGAAATCATTTTATTTTTGATATATTATTTTAAATCACTGGTTTTCGTATTAGAGGCGCGTATTGGTGATATGCGTTATTTCGATACAGTTCTCGAGTTCGCGTACACTGTGCTGCTCGATGATTTTACCAAGTGTCGCGAGGAACAAGGCGAGAATGGGCTGGAGTTGAAGGTATATTTATTAGGAAGATACAGATCCCCTGAAATACCATAAGCTTTGGAACATTGGTTTAGAACGCTACAAACATTGCCTTGCATTTACCGTTCTTCTGGAAGAATTATATCTTTATATAAGATATAGCTGTCGTCACGACTTAGAAGAGTTCTTTAATTGCCGATATGAGTGGTGAAGAAGAGTTTACAGTTGAAAATATTAGTGAGGAAAGAATAAGTGCGCGTGTGGAGAGAGTGGTTTATAAACTTGAATTTAATGATAATGTACAAATATTAAATGATACCATGCTCGTACGAGCTTTTGATTGTATTCTGTCTATGCTTAAAAATCGTGAGTTTTACCCACAATTGTAAAATGGGAACGAAAATAGTTTTAAATGAACTTAAGACTCTATATATAGAATACTGAGACCCGCATATATTAAGCGGAGTATTGCTATTAAATCGTATTTCCTGTATTGCGCAAAGTGATAAAGATGTAGTGTAGTCATGTGTAGTCACAAATTGACAACTATAGCATACTCCTAGCCGACAGAACAGTGAGACGTAAAGGAGGATGTGCTATCTACACATGCGAAAGGCATATGGCAGAAATGACTATAAGTACCTCAAACAGCTTCGGAGAATGTGTAGCAGCAAAAGTTGAAAAATTAAATATGGTACTAATTTTAATGTACAGACCCCCAAACACGCCAACCTCAAAATTTTCAGATTCCATGAC
This sequence comes from Bathynomus jamesi, assembly GCA_023014485.1. Classification (NCBI taxonomy): domain Eukaryota; kingdom Metazoa; phylum Arthropoda; class Malacostraca; order Isopoda; family Cirolanidae; genus Bathynomus; species Bathynomus jamesi. The sequence continues at coordinate 49,666 of JAJOZX010003029.1, forward strand.
AGGTAAGAAACTGGGTAAAAGATCTATACTCTCCAACCCCAAATATTTTTCTTTGTGGTGATTTTAATTTACCATTCATGAAATATAAAAGGATAGTAAAAAATATATTTATACATCAGGACAAGGGGGACACACGGGAAGACTAGCAGCAGGTAAAAATGTTACTAGCTCTAGCTGATGAATTAATGTTAACGCAAGAAATAACAGAAAACACTAGAAAAACAACTGCCTAGATTTGATATTCACAAACAACAGCAAACTAATTGATAATGTAGAAATATCCCCAACTATAATATCGGACCATAACATTATTGAAATAACAACCAATATAAAAGCAACAGGAAAGGAAAGAACACGAACAACAGAAGGAAGCAAAGTCGAAATTTTTAATTTTCACTCCAAAGCTATAAACTGGGAAGGTGTTGCATCCAGCATGGAAGTAATAGGTTGGAAAACGATTTTCGAGGCCAAGACAACGGAAGAGATGCTAATGGCTTTAGTGGAGAAGACGCTGGAAATTGTGGAAAGATATGTCACAAAAATACAGCAAAGAGGAAAGAGAAGCAGGTTCGAGAGACAAAAGTGGTCATTGTGAGGTCATTGTTCCGAAACAGAAAAATAGTGACTGCAAAATTAAGTAACTGTAACGATAACAACATCAGGAAAATATTAAATGATAAACTGCAGAGTATCGATGACGTCATACAGGAACTAATTGAGAAGCATACAGAAAAAGAAGATGACGCTATAGAAGCGATAAAGGTTAACTCAAAGTACTTCTATAATTTTGCAAAAAGGAAGTCGAAAAACCATGCGACTATCGGACCTCTGAAAAACGAGAACAGTACTTTCTCTGATGATGTAACAGAAGTATCTGAAATATTAAGAGCTCAGTAAGAATCATCTTTCAGTATCCCAAAAACTGACAAACTGATATGCGATAGAAACGAAAACTAGACACGGGAGAAATACCGAGCATCCTGAAGAGTGCGAACATAGTCCCAATATATAAAGGAAGAGATCGATCCGAGGCCAAAAACTATAGGCCAGTGTCACTTACATCTCATCTCACTAAAATATTTGAAAGAATAATTAGACAGAAAATCTATGACTTTTATATAATATATAATTTCCTTAGTGAGCGGCGGCAAGTCGTTACAGTACAAGGAGTATCTTCATCAGAATCAGAGGTCCTCAGCTCAGTACCACAAGGAACAGTATTAGCTCCACTACTCTTCATAATCATGCTAACTGACATAGATGAGGACGTCACCAGTGACAGCACAGTAACATCCTTTGCCGATGACACAGAGATCAGTAGAAAAATAAGAAACCCAGAAGATATAGGATCTCTACAAAACGACATGAACAGAATCTACAAGTGGACGGAAGACAACAATATGAAGTTTAACATTGAGAAATTTCAGCTGTTACGGTACGGAAAAGGAGAAGACCTAAAATCCATGGAATATTGTACTCCAAATGGACAGGAAATTCAGAGAAATTCTCGAACAAAAGATTTAGGGGTTGTAATGACTGATGATGCAAAATTTGAAACACAAAATAAGATAGCAGTAAACAGAGCAAAGAGAATAACTAGGCAGATACTGAGAACTTTAAACGAAGGGATAGGAATATAATGATTTCTCTACTGAAAACACTGATCATACCCAAATTGGAATACTGCTCGGTCCTAACATCCCCATATAAAAAAGAAGACATTAGACAGCTAGAAGGGATTCAGAGAAGCTTCACAGCCAAGATCAATGGGTGCAAAGACCTAAATTACTGAGAAAGGTTACGCGAACTAAACCTATATTCACTGGAAAAGAGAAGAGAGAGATACACCATTATTTACACTTAGAAAATAATGGAGAAACTAGTCCCTAATCTTTCTCTGAACCCTGTGACTCCCCAAACAACGGTGGAAAGTAGAAAAGGAAGACTGTGTCGTGTTCCCAAATTAAAGGCGAGACAGAGGACATCCGTAACCCTGAAAGAAGATAGTTTTGTTGTGAGAGGACCAAAACTGTTTAATCAGCTGCCCAAAGACCTCAGGAACACGAATGTGTTGCAGTGGACATCTTCAAAAGAAGATTAGACGCCTGACTCAGAACATTCCCCGATGAGCCAGGCGTACCTACTGTAGCTATGTGAGGTGGAGAGTACAAGAAACCAGCTCACTACTTCACCAGACCAACTCGAGAGGAGGTGCGACAAGCTTGACATTCGTGAAATGAAGGATCATGGCGCGGAACCATTGAAAGGTTGAAAGGTAGATGTAAATGTGTGTGAATTTAGCATCCTACAAAAGAAATTAAAGAAATTATAATTATTCCTGTTTTATGTCTTTTATATATATATATATATATATATATATATATATATATATATATATATATATATATACACATATATATATATATATATATACACACAGGGTGTCCATAAAGTCATAGGAACATAAACAATGTCTATTTATTTATGTCTCCATCAGGCCAAATATGTTGAGGAACATTCAAAGAAACCTGCTCTTTCGTTTACAAACATGTTTTGAGATTGGTGGGAATCATTTCGAACAAATAAATAAAAAAAAATAAATAAATAAACAAAATAAACGTATTTTTCTATGGTGCGTGACTTTATGGACACCCTGTATATATATTTTTTTTTCCCTGTAGTTATTTGTCTTATATATTTCCTTGTATAATAAACGGGGTATGTAGATCTGATTCATATATCCTTTTACACGGTGTATATCTAAATCAGTTTGTGTGTGTGTGTGTGTGTCTGTGTGTGTGTGTGTTCAGACGAAGACCGCCCAAGCCAGCGCCCCCCTGGATGTATTCAAAAGCCTGTCAGGAGGAACGGGGAGCCGGCATTTTACTTCAAGAACTTGTTGTGAGAGGAGGTCACGCTCCAGGTTCACAATATATATATATATATTATATATATATATATATATAGAGAGAGAGAGAGAGAGAGAGAGAGAGAGAGAAGAGGAGAGAGAGAGAGAGTTACAAGGAGTTACAAGGAAAAGAAGTACCTCAAAAGGCCTTGCGGCCCATACCGAGGAGGTACCAATGGCAACGGGTGCCAGTGAAAATTTTGTACACACTCAAATAGTGTGCAAGATTTGGTCTAACCTTTTCTTGAACTGATCCAAAGAGGAACTGTTCACAACTTCCGAAGGTAACCTGTTCCATGTGTCACAGATCTTATACGTAGAGTAATTCCCACACACACTAGTCCTAAACCGTTTCAAATCCAACTTCCAACCATTGTTGCGAGTTGGGTTATCATTTAAACTAAACATACTTCTAAAATCGACATCGTTGAACCCGCGTAAGAGCTTGAAAACCTCGATCAGTTGTCAGCGCAGCCTCCGAGTTTCAAGCGAAAACAAGTTCAGGGCGCGTAACCGTCGATTGTAGCCCATATGCCTAACGGAAGGGATTAAATTTGTGGCCTTCGACTGCACTCGCTCCAGCCTCTCAATATCTTTCCTGAGGGTGGGCGACCAGAACTGCACAGCATACTCCAGGTGCGGCCGAACAAGGGAATTGTATAGTGAGAGCACAATCTCCTTGTTCCGAAACTGAAATTGCCTCCTGATATAACCCAATAGTTTCTGGGCTTTCTTTTCCACCTCTACACACTGTTTCGTAAACTTAAGGTCGCTGCTAATTAGCACACCCAAGTGTCACCTCCATATTACTACCCAACATCGAGTAGTCCGACTTGAGATTGGCGTAGCCAATATGCATCACTTTGCATTTACCCAAGTTAAACGGCATTTGCCATTTTTCGGACAACTCTCCTATCCTACCTAGGTCCGCACGCAGTTCCTCGATCGCTTCGGGTGTCCCAACATTGGCCCCAAGCTTGGTGTCATCAGCGAATTTGGCGATCCGACTGACGATGCCACCGTCGATATCATTTATGTAAATGACAAACAACAGTGGCCCCAAAACGGAACCATGAGGAACCCCACTAGTGACCGAGGCCCAACCCGAACTAGCCCCTTTAATTACCACCTTCTGCCGCCTATTCCTCAGCCAGTTTTCAATCCACCTACCTATTTCCCCACCGATACCCAGCTCGCGCACTTTCGCCATTAGCCGGCGGTGAGGTACCTTATCAAAGGCTTTCTGAAAGTCGAGATAAAGTATATCAATCGCCCTACTCTTATCGTACTCACTCAACATGACGTGGAAAAACTCGAGCAAGTTGGTGAGACACGACCTATGCCGTCTAAACCCATGTTGGGAGTCCCCAAGCAGCTTGTAGGAATCCAAATGGTCAACGATCCTATCAGCTATTATCCCTTCTAATAATTTACCTACAACTGAAGTGAGACTAATGGGACGATAGTTCCCTGGACTTTCGTGATCCCCTTTCTTAAAGATAGGGGTCACGTTGGCTTCCCTCCAGTCACCAGGCACCTGGCCCATCTCCAACGATTTGTTGAAGACTGTAGCCAGGTGGGAGCCACCTGGTCGCGCACTTCTCGCAACACTCTGGGGAGAAACTGGTCTGGCCCAGGAGCCTTAAACGCGCTCAGTTTGTCTATTCTATCGGCAACGACTGTCGCGGTACATCTAACACTATCCAGGCCAGCACCTTCGTGCCTCACGCCTGGCTCGGGGATGACGCGGGTATCCTCCCTGGTGAACACTCCCGCAAAGTACTCATTGAGCACATTAGCGATGTCCGTGTCGGAGGTCCGCAGAACGCCGCTAATGGGCTTTCTACTATTAACATAACTGAAGAATTCCTTAGGGTTCCCCTTGCAGAGGCTTGCCACCCGTAGTTCTTCGTTACGTTTCGCTAGCCTAACCTTCGCCTTCACTTCCCTACACAGGCGGACATACGCTTCAGTGTTCTCGTGGGAACGATTGGCCTTCGCCCTCCTATACGCTACTTTCCTATTTCGGATAGCCGAAGCGATGTCACGATTGAACCACTTAGGCTGCGTTGAAGCAGGGGTGACCGGTTTTGAGGGTATGGCAGCAGACTGCAGCACCATAAACTCGTCCCGGAATGCACTCCACACTCCCTCAACATCGCCGCCAACCTCTAACCCCATCTCTCCTACGCTATCCCTGAGGCTAACAAAGTTCGCCCGCCGGAGATCGAGCTTACTGCCTCTCGAGTTACTACGCTTCACCCGAGGGACGCACACACGGAACCTAATAAGACCGTGATCACTCCCGCCCAATGATTCGTCAACGGTGAGGCCAGTGACGAGGTTGTCTTCGGTCGTGAATACTAAGTCTAGAACGCTTTCGCCTCGTGTAGGCTCGTTGACCCACTGAGTGAGGAAGTTCTCATCAGCAAAGTCAACTAGCCTCCTCCCTTCAGCATCGGCAGTCCTGTTTTCCCACTTTATGCCGCGACAGTTGAAGTCTCCTAAAACTACACACACCCTATCCCCTAGCAGGCTACTGAGTTCGGTGTACAGGGCTGTATCCTCCTCGAGGAGGAGATGCGGAGGTCTGTACACCAAGATTAACCTATAGTTCGTCCCTCCCACGTTCAGATCGACGCCAAGCAGCTCCCGTTCCGACCGGAACTGGCAGTCAACCGGACTCAACGTGTCTCTGACGTATATTAGTACCCACCCCCCTCCCCACGGGTGCGGTCTTTGCGAAACATTCTATACCCGGGAATTTCGAACTCCCCAACGTAGTCCCTACGATCAGTATGAATCCAGGACTCGGTGATAGCAACGATATCCTGGTATTCTGATGCTAAGAGCGCCCGTAGCTCGCCAAACTTGTTCCTGATCGACCTAGCATTAAAAGCATTGCACGGAGGGAGCCTCCCCTATTCTGACCGCCCCCTAGCACGACCCGTTTCCCGAACAGCCAGGGCTGTCGGGAGTTGAAGAGCCCCTCACTAACGAGGGGACAATCTCCGCAGGAGCCTGAGCCCCCTCCAACGTGGAAGGAGAGTCACTACCTGCTGGGAGGGGACTAACTACTGGGGGAGGGGACTAACTACTGGGGGAGGGGGACTACCTGCTGTTGGAGTGGGACTAACTGCTGGGAGAGGGGGACTAACTGCTGGCAGAGGGGGACTAACTGCTGAGGGAGTAGGTTTAACTGTTTGGGGAGCAGGATCAATTGCTGGTTTGGGGGGTCCTAGTTTAAAAAGATTATACAAATTAATGTTCAGTAAATCACCATATTTCTTTTTCCCCTTCTGGTTAAAATGTATCCCGTCCGAACCAAAGTATTCCCCATTTCCGTAGAATGTAGGCCAAAAATCGACAAACTTTAGGCCTTTTTCATCACACATGCGTTTAACTCTTTTATTTATGCTAATGGCTTTACTTAGAGTATAGTCACTAGTGCGCATTCTAGGGAGAATTCCTACGGCCATACCCATGTTAGTCCTATCCCTAACCTTGTCAGTTAGGCAGTTAGGTTCTTGAATTCTTTTATAATGGTCTCTGTCTGCCCTCCTGTCCCTCCCAGAAAAACGTCATTGCCACCAACATGGACAATGATAGGGCAACTCTTATTCTTGATATTAATTTTGCCTAATTCCCTATTAATTATCTGGCTTGTGGCACCCAGAAAACATCGGAGTTTTCTCTTGGTCGTCTGTCTTGCTCCGAAAAATTCCCCTTGATTGCTTACCATAGAATCCCCAATTAAAAAGGATTCATCCTCCTCATCAGCAAGTAAGTGAAACTTATTTTTGACGGTAATGGGTTCCAAATCCTTATGTTTTGGTTTTGAGGGTCTTTTATTTTTGACCAATTTGAATTCTTGTTCCTCCGTTCTATTTTCCGGAATAGTCACCGTGTTTTCCAAGCGTGCCACGCTTTGTTCTAGATGCTTAATCTTAAAGTTTAAATCTGCTGATGTGTTGTTAGTTTGATCTTGTCCACTGGGTTGAATTTCCAGTGCGAAGACCCTAGCTTCAAGCTTTTTTACTAATTCCTTTAGCTCTTTAACTTCCTTTTCGTGGTTGTCTCTAAGTTTACAAAACAAACATACACTAAGGGATGTGATATCGCTGATACTACCTTCAGGGAAGTCAACGCACCAATGATTAACTTTACATTTAAAGCATTCTGCTTTCAATTTAGCTGGCCCTGCCATATTTTCTCTTTTTTTTTTCTGAATACTCTGAATAAGATAAAGCGTTCTAGCAATGTCCCAGGGCCGGACAATCCCAAACGTGTCGCAGCTACCAACTGACAAACACTCGCGACGCAGGCATCACGGATTTCCCGCCAGGAGCGACAGCGAGATGCAGCCCCTTACTAAGTCTTACTAGTCACTCACAAGCGGCCAGACTCTCAGAATCCAGTGTTCAAGGGATATCCCACCAGACCCAGAGTCTACGCCCGAGACTTTACGCTGGCCTGGCTGCCAGCTGGGCAGTAAAGCTCTCTCACCTCACAGCAGTACAGCCAAGCACAATCAATTGGTCACCAAAGAACGGTCGCAGGGGGCTGGTCAGGCCATTACGCGTTAGGAATGGGCTTAACGGGGCACTAGCCACACTCCATTCATCGCGCCCCTACGCCTGGAACCCCTCCATCCCAGTCTCTCACAACCTACGAGCGTTAAATGGTGTTATTTATAGAGGTTCCAAAGCCTCTCTTCCCACGCATGAGGTAGCAGTAGGGTCCTAATAGTAAAAGAAGAGAAAATACTTATACTAAAAGAAAAGTTTTTTTTTTTTTTTTTCAGTCAGAGAAATCCTTAATGTAAGCTAAAAGGACAGAGTAGGGATGGGATGGGGTCCTAGTAACCCACGGGACAGGATTGTACAACATACTTTACCCGCGCTCCCGAAAGAGAGAGAGAACCTAAAGGAACTGGCAGCCAATTTCTCTAGAATCCCACGACTCGGGACCGGAGGGCTGTCACACCCCAAGTATAAAGTTTACAACATCCAGAAAAAATGTCATAACCTTTATACCCCCTGCAAAGAGAGAGAGAGAGAGAGAGAGAGAGAGAGAGAGAGTTACAAGGAGTTACAAGGAAAAGAAGTACCTCAAAAGGCCTTGCGGCCCATACCGAGGAGGTACCAATGGCAACGGGTGCCACGGAAAATTTTGTACACACTCAAATAGTGTGCAAGATTTGGTCTAACCTTTTCTTGAACTGATCCACAGAGGAACTGTTCACAACTTCCGAAGGTAACCTGTTCCATGTGTCACAGATCTTACATCAAGTAATTCCCACACACACTAGTCCTAAACCGTTTCAAATCCAACTTCCAACCATTGTTGCGAGTTGGGTTATCATTTAAACTAAACATACTTCTAAAATTGACATCGTTGAACCCGCGTAAGAGCTTGAAAACCTCGATCAGTTGACCGCGCAGCCTCCGAGTTTCAAGCGAAAACAAGTTCAGGGCGCGTAGCCGTCGATTGTAGCCCATATGCCTAACGGAAGGGATTAACTTTGTGGCCCTCGCCTGCACTCGCTCCAGCCTCTCAATATCTTTCCTGAGGGTGGGCGACCAGAACTGCACAGCATACTCCAGGTGCGGCCGAACAAGGGAATTGTACAGTGAGAGCACAATCTCCTTGTTCCGAAACTGAAATTGCCTCCTGATATAACCCAATAGTTTCTGGGCTTTCTTTTCCACCTCTACACACTGTTTCGTAAACTTAAGGTCGCTGCTAATTAGCACACCCAAGTCCTTTTCTAAATCAGTCACCTCGATATTACTACCCAACATCGAGTAGTCCGACTTGGGATTGGCGTAGCCAATGTGCATCACTTTGCATTTACCCAAGTTAAACGGCATTTGCCATTTTTCGGACCACTCTCCTATCCTACCTAGGTCCGCACGCAGTTCCTCGATCGCTTCGGGCGTCCCAACATTGGCCCCAAGCTTGGTGTCATCAGCGAATTTGGCGATCCGACTGACGATGCCACCGTCGATATCATTTATGTAAATGATAAACAACAGTGGCCCCAAAACGGAACCTGAGGAACCCCACTAGTGACCGAGGCCCAACCCGAACTAGCCCCTTTAATTACCACCCTCTGCCGCCTATTCCTCAGCCAGTTTTCAATCCACCTACCTATTTCCCCACCGATACCCAGCGCGCGCACTTTCGCCATTAGCCGGCGGTGAGGTACCTTATCAAAGGCTTTCTGAAAGTCGAGATAAAGTATATCAATCGCCCTACTCTTATCGTACTCACTCAACATGACGTGGAAAAACTCGAGCAAGTTGGTGAGACACGACCTATGCCGTCTAAACCCATGTTGGGAGTCCCCAAGCAGCTTGTAGGAATCCAAATGGTCAACGATCCTATCAGCTATTATCCCTTCTAATAATTTACCTACAACTGAAGTGAGACTAATGGGACGATAGTTCCCTGGACTTTCGTGATCCCCTTTCTTAAAGATAGGGGTCACGTTGGCTTCCCTCCAGTCACCAGGCACCTGGCCCATCTCCAACGATTTGTTGAAGACTGTAGCCAGGTGGGAGCCACCTGGTCGCGCACTTCTCGCAACACTCTGGGGAGAAACTGGTCTGGCCCAGGAGCCTTAAACGCGCTCAGTTTGTCTATTCTATCGGCAACGACTGTCGCGGTACATCTAACACTATCCAGGCCAGCACCTTCGTGCCTCACGCCTGGCTCGGGGATGACGCGGGTATCCTCCCTGGTGAACACTCCCGCAAAGTACTCATTAAGCACATTAGCGATGTCCGCGTCGGAGGTCCGCAGAACGCCGCTTCCGTCCTTTAACGGACCTATCATGCTTCTAATGGGCTTTCTACTATTAACATAACTGAAGAATTCCTTAGGGTTCCCCTTGCAGAGGCTTGCCACCCGTAGTTCTTCGTTACGTTTCGCTAGCCTAACCTTCGCCTTCACTTCCCTACACAGGCGGACATACGCTTCAGTGTTCTCGTGGAACGATTGGCCTTCGCCCTCCTATACGCTACTTTCCTATTTCGGATAGCCGAAGCGATGTCACGATTGAACCACTTAGGCTGCGTTGAAGCAGGGGTGACCGGTTTTGAGGGTATGGCAGCAGACTGCAGCACCATAAACTCGTCCCGGAATGCACTCCACACTCCCTCAACATCGCCGCCAACCTCTAACCCCATCTCTCCTACGCTATCCCTGAGGCTAACAAAGTTCGCCCGCCGGAGATCGAGCTTACTGCCTCTCGAGTTACTACGCTTCACCCGAGGGACGCACACACGGAACCTAATAAGACCGTGATCACTCCCGCCCAATGATTCGTCAACGGTGAGGCCAGTGACGAGGTTGTCTTCGGTCGTGAATACTAAGTCTAGAACGCTTTCGCCTCGTGTAGGCTCGTTGACCCACTGAGTGAGGAAGTTCTCATCAGCAAAGTCAACTAGCCTCCTCCCTTCAGCATCGGCAGTCCTGTTTTCCCACTTTATGCCGCGACAGTTGAAGTCTCCTAAAACTACACACACCCTATCCCCTAGCAGGCTACTGAGTTCGGTGTACAGGGCTGTATCCTCCTCGAGGAGGAGATGCGGAGGTCTGTACACCAAGATTAACCTATAGTTCGTCCCTCCCACGTTCAGATCGACGCCAAGCAGCTCCCGTTCCGACCGGAACTGGCAGTCAACCGGACTCAACGTGTCTCTGACGTATATTAGTACCCCACCCCCCTCCCCACGGGTGCGGTCTTTGCGAAACATTCTATACCCGGGAATTTCGAACTCCCCAACGTAGTCCCTACGATCAGTATGAATCCAGGACTCGGTGATAGCAACGATATCCTGGTATTCTGATGCTAAGAGCGCCCGTAGCTCGCCAAACTTGTTCCTGATCGACCTAGCATTAAAAAGCATTGCACGGAGGGAGCCTCCCTATTCTGACCGCCCCTAGCACGACCCGTTTCCCGAACAGCCAGGGCTGTCGGGAGTTGAAGAGCCCCTCACTAACGAGGGGACAATCTCCGCAGGAGCCTGAGCCCCCTCCAACGTGGAAGGAGAGTCACTACTGCTGTTGGAGGGGGACTAACTACTGGGGGAGGGGGACTACTGCTGTTGGAGGGGGACTACTGCTGTTGGAGGGGGACTACTGCTGTTGGAGGGGGACTAACTGCTGGGGAGGGACTAACTGCTGGGGGAGGGGACTAACTGCTGGGGGAGTAGGTTTAACTGTTTGGGGAGCAGGATCAATTGCTGGTTTGGGGGTCCTAGTTTAAAAAGATTATACAAATTAATGTTCAGTAAATCACCATACTTCTTTTTCCCCTTCTGGTTAAAATGTATCCCGTCCGAACCAAAGTATTCCCCATTTCCGTAGAATGTAGGCCAAAAATCGACAAACTTTAGGCCTTTTTCACACATGCGTTTAACTCTTTTATTTATGCTAATGGCTTTACTTAGAGTATAATCACTAGCACGCATTCGAGGGAGAATTCCTACGACCATACCCATGTCTGTCCTATCCCTAACCTTGTCAGTTAGGTTCTTAATTAATTTATAATGGGCTCTGTCTGCCCTCCTGTCCCTCCCAGAAAAACGTCATTGCCACCAACATGGACAATGATAGGGCAACTCTTATTCTTGATATTAATTTTGCCTAATTCCCTATTAATTATCTGGCTTGTGGCACCCGGAAAACATCGGAGTTTTCTTGGTCGCCCGTCTTGCTCCGAAAAAGTCCCCTTGATTCCTTACCATAGAATCCCCAATTAAAAAGGATTCATCCTCCTCATCAGCAAGTAAGTGAAACTTATTTTTGACGGTAATGGGTTCCAAATCCTCATGTTTTGGTTTTGGTTTGGAGGGTCTTTTATTTTTGACCAATTTGAATTCTTGTTCCTCCGTTCTATTTTCCGGAATAGTCACCGTGTTTTCCAAGCGCGCCACGCTTTGTTCTATGTGCTTAATCTTAGAGAGAGAGAGAGAGAGAGAGAGAGAGAGAGAGAGAGAGAGAGAGAGAGAGAGAGAGAGGGAGTTACAAGGAGTTACAAGGAAAAGAAGTACCTCAAAAGGCCTTGCGGCCCATACCGAGGAGGTACCAACGAAAACAAGGGGAAAATTTTCTACACACTTAAATAGTGTGCAGGATTTGGTCTAACCTTTTCTTGAAATGATCCACAGAGGAACTGTTCACAACTTCTGAAGGTAACCTGTTCCACGTGTCACAGATCTTATAGGTAAAGTAATTCCCACACACAATAGTCCTAAACCGCTTCAAATCCAAATTCCAACCATTGTTACGAGTTGGGTTATCATTTAAACTAAACATGCTTCTAAAATCGACATCTTTGAACCCGCGTCACGTAAGTGTCGATTGTAGTCCATATGCCTAACGGAAGGGATTAATTTTGTGGCATTCTTCAGCCGGTTTTCAATCCACCTACCTACTTCCCCACCAATACCCAGCGCGCCCACTTTGGCCATTAACCGGCGGTGAGGTACCTTATCAAAGGCTTTCTCATCAATTGCCCTACTCTTATCATACTCACTCAACATGACGTGGAAAAACTCAAGCAAGTTGGTGAGACATGACCTATACCGTCTAATCCCATGTTGGAGTCCCCAATTAGCTTGTAGGAATCCAAATGGTCAACAATCCTACCCGCTATTATCCCCTCTAATTATTTACCTACAACTGAAGTGAAATGGTGTTATTTATAGAGGTTCCATAGCCTCTCTTCCCACGCATGAGGTAGCAGTAGGGTCCTAATCGTAAGAGTAGAGAAAAAGACTTAATACTAAACGTTCTTTTTTTTTTTTTGGCAGTCAGAGGAGAACATCCTTAACCTAAGCTAAAAGGACAGAGTAGGGATGGGAAGGGGTCCTAGTAACCCACGCGACAGGTTTGTCCAACAGACTTCACCCGCCCTCCCGAAAGAAAGAGAACCTAAAGGAATTGGCAGCCAATTTCTCTAGAATCCCACGACTCGGGACCGGAGGGCTGTCACACCCCAAGTATAAAGTTTACAACACCCAGCGCGAGCTCTTTGGCCATTAGCCGGCGGTGAGGTACCTTATCAAAGGCTTTCTCATCAATCGCCCTACTCTTATCATACTCACTCAACATGACGTGGAAAAACTCGAGCAAGTTGGTGAGACACGACCTATGCCGTCTAAACTCATGTTGGAGTCCCCAAGTAGCTTGTAGGAATCCAAATGGTCAACAATCCTACCCGATATTATCCCGTCTAATTATTTACCTACAACTGAAGTGAAATGGTGTTATTTATAGAGGTTCCAAAGCCTCTCTTCCCACGCATGAGGTAGCAGTAGGATCCTAATCGTAAGAGTAGCGAAAAAGACTTAATAATACTAAAAGTTCTTTTTTTTTCTTTTTGCAGTCAGAGGAGAGCATCCTTAACCTAAGCTAAAAGGACAGAGTAGGGATGGGAAGGGGTCCTAGTAACCCATGGGACATGTTTGTACAACAGACTTCACCCGCCCTCCCGAAAGAGAGAGAAACTAAAGGAATTGGCAGCCAATTTCTCCAGAATCCCACAACTCGGGACCGGAGGGCTGTCACACCCCAAGTATAAAGTTTACAACACCCAGAAGGAACGTGCATAACCTTTATACCCCCTGCGGAGCAAAGAGAGAGAGAGAGAGTTACAAGGAGTTACAAGGAAAAGAAGTACCTCAAAAGGCCTTGCGGCCCATACTGAGGAGGTACCAATGGCAACGGGTGCCAGGGAAAATTTTCTATACACTCAAATAGTTGGCAAGATTTGGTCTAACCTTTTCGTGAACTGATCCACAGAGGAACTGTTCACAACTTCTAAAGGTAACCTATTCCACGTGTCACAGATCTTATACGTAAAGTAATTCCCACACACACTAGACCTAAACCGTCTCAAATCCAACTTCCAACCATTGTTGCGAGTTGGGTTATCATTTAAACTAAACATGCTTCTAAAATCGACATCTTTGAACCCGCGTCACGTAAGCGTCGATTGTAGCCCATATGCCTAACGGAAGGGATTACCTTCGTGGCATTCTTCAGCCAGTTTTCAATCCACCTACCTACTTCCCCACCAATACCCAGCGCGAGCACTTTGGCAATTAGCCGGCGGTGAGGTACCTTATCAAAGGCTTTCTCATCAATCGCCCTACTCTTATCATACTCACTCAAAATGACGTGGAAAAACTCGAGCAAGTTGGTGAGACACGACCTATGCCGTCTAAACTCATGTTGGAGTCCCCAAGTAGCTTGTAGGAATCCAAATGGTCAACAATCCTACCCGATATTATCCCCTCTAATTATTTACATACAACTGAAGTGAAATGGTGTTATTATAGAGGTTCCAAAGCCTCTCTTTCCCACGAATGAGGTAGCAGTAGGATCCTAATCGTAAGAGTAGAGAAAAAGACTTAATAATACTAAAAGTTCTTTTTTTTTTCTTTTGCAGTCAGAGGAGAGCATCCTCAGTGGCGGTTCCTCATATGGGCAATATGGGCAGCCGCACAGGGCGGCATTTGTGGAGGGGCGGCATGAGCGCCTGCAAAAAAAATAAAAATAAAATAAGAATAAATAAATAAAGAAATAAATAAAAATAAAAAATAAAATAAATAAATAATAAAAGATCAATGACTTTGCATCAAGGAAGGTAAGAAGAGTCAGGCTTTAGATGGCAGTTGTGCTGTGGTGCAATTTATTTTGTTTCTTGTTCAAAGTGTAGCATAATAATTACCCTCTCTTAAGTGTCTTATTCTATTTATGTGATAGAGCATTTGTACAATTTAGAAATTTGATTCTCTAGTTTATTTATGGCAGTTGTGCAATTTAATTTGTATTTTTCCTGTTCATAGTATCATAATTACATTCTCTTAAGTGAGTTATTCTATTTACGTGATGAAGGATTTGTAAAATTCAGAAATTTGAGTCTTTGTTTTGGTTCTGAAGTTCCAACAATTAGTCCAATAAAAAGTTATTTTGTGAAAGAGTTATGTCTGTCCTTTATTTTGGGGGGATTCGAATGTGTGTGTGTTGGCGAACAGGGGGGGGGGCGCTGAAGGTGAGGTTCGCCCAGGGCGTCGTGTAAGCTAGGACCGCCACTGAGCATCCTTAACCTAAGCTAAAAGGACAGAGTAGGGATGGGAAGGGGTCCTAGTAACCCATGGGACATGTTTGTACAACAGACTTCACCCGCCCTCCCGAAAGAGAGAGAAACTAAAGGAATTGGCAGCCAATTTCTCCAGAATCCCACGACTCGGGACCGGAGGGCTGTCACACCCCAAGTATAAAGTTTACAACACCCAGAAGGAACGTGCATAACCTTTATACCCCCTGCGGAGCAAAGAGAGAGAGAGAGAGAGTTACAAGGAGTTACAAGGAAAAGAAGTACCTCAAAAGGCCTTGCGGCCCATACTGGGGAGGTACCAATGGCAACGGGTGCCAGGGAAAATTTTCTATACACTCAAATAGTTGGCAAGATTTGGTCTAACCTTTTCGTGAACTGATCCACAGAGGAACTGTTCACAACTTCTAAAGGTAACCTATTCCACGTGTCACAGATCTTATACGTAAAGTAATTCCCACACACACTAGACCTAAACCGTCTCAAATCCAACTTCCAACCATTGTTGCGAGTTGGGTTATCATTTAAACTAAACATGCTTCTAAAATCGACATCTTTGAACCCGCGTCACGTAAGCGTCGATTGTAGCCCATATGCCTAACGGAAGGGATTACCTTCGTGGCATTCTTCAGCCAGTTTTCAATCCACCTACCTACTTCCCCACCAATACCCAGCGCGAGCACTTTGGCCATTAGCCGGCGGTGAGGTACCTTATCAAAGGCTTTCTCATCAATCGCCCTACTCTTATCATACTCACTCAAAATGACGTGGAAAAACTCGAGCAAGTTGGTGAGACACGACCTATGCCGTCTAAACTCATGTTGGAGTCCCCAAGTAGCTTGTAGGAATCCAAATGGTCAACAATCCTACCCGATATTATCCCCTCTAATTATTTACATACAACTGAAGTGAAATGGTGTTATTTATAGAGGTTCCAAAGCCTCTCTTTCCCACGAATGAGGTAGCAGTAGGATCCTAATCGTAAGAGTAGAGAAAAAGACTTAATAATACTAAAAGTTCTTTTTTTTTCTTTTTGCAGTCAGAGGAGAGCATCCTCAGTGGCGGTTCCTCATATGGGCAATATGGGCAGCCGCACAGGGCGGCATTTGTGGAGGGGCGGCATGAGCGCCTGCAAAAAAAATAAAAATAAAAATAAGAATAAATAAATAAAGAAATAAATAAAAATAAAAAATAAAATAAAATAAATAATAAAAGATCAATGACTTTGCATCAAGGAAGGTAAGAAGAGTCAGGCTTTAGATGGCAGTTGTGCTGTGGTGCAATTTATTTTGTTTCTTGTTCAAAGTGTAGCATAATAATTACCCTCTCTTAAGTGTCTTATTCTATTTATGTGATAGAGCATTTGTACAATTTAGAAATTTGATTCTCTAGTTTATTTATGGCAGTTGTGCAATTTAATTTGTATTTTTCCTGTTCATAGTATCATAATTACATTCTCTTAAGTGAGTTATTCTATTTACGTGATGAAGGATTTGTAAAATTCAGAAATTTGAGTCTTTGTTTTGGTTCTGAAGTTCCAACAATTAGTCCAATAAAAAGTTATTTTGTGAAAGAGTTATGTCTGTCCTTTATTTTGGGGGGATTCGAATGTGTGTGTGTTGGCGAACAGGGGGGGGGGGCGCTGAAGGTGAGGTTCGCCCAGGGCGTCGTGTAAGCTAGGACCGCCACTGAGCATCCTTAACCTAAGCTAAAAGGACAGAGTAGGGATGGGAAGGGGTCCTAGTAACCCATGGGACATGTTTGTACAACAGACTTCACCCGCCCTCCCGAAAGAGAGAGAAACTAAAGGAATTGGCAGCCAATTTCTCCAGAATCCCACGACTCGGGACCGGAGGGCTGTCACACCCCAAGTATAAAGTTTACAACACCCAGAAGGAACGTGCATAACCTTTATACCCCCTGCGGAGCAAAGAGAGAGAGAGAGAGAGTTACAAGGAGTTACAAGGAAAAGAAGTACCTCAAAAGGCCTTGCGGCCCATACTGGGGAGGTACCAATGGCAACGGGTGCCAGGGAAAATTTTCTATACACTCAAATAGTTGGCAAGATTTGGTCTAACCTTTTCGTGAACTGATCCACAGAGGAACTGTTCACAACTTCTAAAGGTAACCTATTCCACGTGTCACAGATCTTATACGTAAAGTAATTCCCACACACTAGACCTAAACCGTCTCAAATCCAACTTCCAACCATTGTTGCGAGTTGGGTTATCATTTAAACTAAACATGCTTCTAAAATCGACATCTTTGAACCCGCGTCACGTAAGCGTCGATTGTAGCCCATATGCCTAACGGAAGGGATTACCTTCGTGGCATTCTTCAGCCAGTTTTCAATCCACCTACCTACTTCCCCACCAATACCCAGCGCGAGCACTTTGGCCATTAGCCGGCGGTGAGGTACCTTATCAAAGGCTTTCTCATCAATCGCCCTACTCTTATCATACTCACTCAACATGACGTGGAAAAACTCGAGCAAGTTGGTGAGACACGACCTATGCCGTCTAAACTCATGTTGGAGTCCCCAAGTAGCTTGTAGGAAACCAAATGGTCAACAATCCTACCCGATATTATCCCCTCTAATTATTTACATACAACTGAAGTGAAATGGTGTTATTTATAGAGGTTCCAAAGCCTCTCTTTCCCACGAATGAGGTAGCAGTAGGATCCTAATCGTAAGAGTAGAGAAAAAGACTTAATAATACTAAAAGTTCTTTTTTTTTCTTTTTGCAGTCAGAGGAGAGCATCCTTAACATAAGCTAAAAGGACAGAGTAGGGATGGAAAGGGGTCCTAGTAACCCATGGGACAGGTTTGTACAACAGACTTCACCCGCCCTCCCGAAAGAGAGAGAAACTAAAGAATTGGCAGCCAATTTCTCTAGAATCCCACGACTCGGGACCGGAGGGCTGTCACACCCCAAGTATAACGTTTACAACACCCAGAATGAACGTGCATAACCTTTATACCCCCTGCGGAGCAAAGAGAGAGAGAGAGAGAGAGTTACAAGGAGTTACAAGGAAAAGAAGTACCTCAAAAGGCCTTGCGGCCCAAACCGAGGAAGTACCAATGGCAACGGGTGCCAGGAAAATTTTGTACACACTCAAATAGTGTGCAAGATTTGGTCTAACCTTTTCTTGAACTGATCCACAGAGGAACTGTTCACAACTTCTGAAGGTAACCTGTTCCACGTGTCACAGATCTTATACGTAAAGTAATTCCCACACACACTAGTCCTAAACCGTTTCAAATCCAACTTCCAACCATTGTTGCGAGTTGGGTTATCATTTAAACTAAACATACTTCTAAAATCGACATCGTTGAACCCGCGTAAGAGCTTGAAAACCTCGATCAGTTGACCGCGCAGCCTCCGAGTTTCAAGCGAAAACAAGTTCAGGGCGCGTAACCGTCGATTGTAGCCCATATGCCTAACGGAAGGGATTAACTTTGTGGCCCTCGCCTGCACTCGCTCCAGCCTCTCAATATCTTTCCTGAGGGTGGGCGACCAGAACTGCACAGCATACTCCAGGTGCGGCCGAACAAGGGAATTGTACAGAGAGCACAATCTCCTTGTTCCGAAACTGAAATTGCCTCCTGATATAACCCAATAGTTTCTGGGCTTTCTTTTCCACCTCTACGCACTGTTTCGTAAACTTAAGGTCGCTGCTAATTAGCACACCCAAGTCCTTTTCTAAATCAGTCACCTCGATATTACTCCCAACATCGAGTAGTCCGACTTGGGATTGGCGTAGCCAATGTGCATCACTTTGCATTTACCCAAGTTAAACGGCATTTGCCATTTTTCGGACCACTCTCCTATCCTACCTAGGTCCGCACGCAGTTCCTCGATCGCTTCGGGCGTCCCAACATTGGCCCCAAGCTTGGTGTCATCAGCGAATTTGGCGATCCGACTGACGATGCCACCGTCGATATCATTTATGTAAATGATAAACAACAGGGCCCCAAAACGGAACCCTGAGGAACCCCACTAGTGACCGAGGCCCAACCCGAACTAGCCCCTTTAATTACAACCCTCTGCCGCCTATTCTCAGCCAGTTTTCAATCCACCTACCTATTTCCCCACCGATACCCAGCGCGCGCACTTTCGCCATTAGCCGGCGGTGAGGTACCTTATCAAAGGCTTTCTGAAAGTCGAGATAAAGTATATCAATCGCCCTACTCTTATCGTACTCACTCAACATGACGTGGAAAAACTCGAGCAAGTTGGTGAGACACGACCTATGCCGTCTAAACCCATGTTGGGAGTCCCCAAGCAGCTTGTAGGAATCCAAATGGTCAACGATCCTATCCGCTATTATCCCTCTAATAATTTACCTACAACTGAAGTGAGACTAATGGGACGATAGTTCCCTGGACTTTCGTGATCCCCTTTCTTAAAGATAGGGGTCACGTTGGCTTCCCTCCAGTCACCAGGCACCTGGCCCGTCTCCAACGATTTGTTGAAGACTGTAGCCAGGTGGGGAGCCACCTGGTCGCGCACCTCCCGCAACACTCTGGGGAGAAACTGGTCTGGCCCAGGAGCCTTAAACGCGCTCAGTTTGTCTATTCTATCGGCAACGACTGTCGCGGTACATCGAACACTATCCAGGCCAGCACCTTCGTGCCTCACGCCTGGCTCGGGGATGACGCGGATGTCCTCCCTGGTGAACACTCCCGCAAAGTACTCATTAAGCACATTAGCGATGTCCGCGTCGGAGGTCCGCAGAACGCCGCTTCCGTCCTTTAACGGACCTATCATGCTTCTAATGGGCTTTCTACTATTAACATAACTGAAGAACTCCTTAGGGTTCCCCTTGCAGAGGCTTGCCACCCGTAGTTCTTCGTTACGTTTCGCTAGCCTAACCTTCGCCTTCACTTCCCTACACAGGCGGACATACGCTTCAGTGTTCTCGTGGGAACGATTGGCCTTCGCCCTCCTATACGCTACTTTCCTATTTCGGATAGCCGAAGCGATGTCACGATTGAACCACTTAGGCTGCGTTGAAGCAGGGGTGACCGGTTTTGAGGGTATGGCAGCAGACTGCAGCACCATAAACTCGTCCCGGAATGCACTCCACACTCCCTCAACATCGCCGCCGACCTCTAACCCCATCTCTCCTACGCTATCCCTGAGGCTAACAAAGTTCGCCCGCCGGAGATCGAGCTTACTGCCTCTCGAGTTACTACGCTTCACCCGAGGGACGCACACACGGAACCTAATAAGACCGTGATCACTCCCGCCCAACGATTCGTCAACGGTGAGGCCAGTGACGAGGTTGTCTTCGGTCGTGAATACTAAGTCTAGAACGCTTTCGCCTCGTGTAGGCTCGTTGACCCACTGAGTGAGGAAGTTCTCATCAGCAAAGTCAACTAGCCTCCTCCCTTCAGCATCAGTCCTGTTTTCCCACTTTATGCCGCGACAGTTGAAGTCTCCTAAAACTACACACACCCTATCCCCTAGCAGGCTACTGAGTTCGGTGTACAGGGCTGTATCCTCCTCGAGGAGGAGATGCGGAGGTCTGTACACCAAGATTAACCTATAGTTCGTCCCTCCCACGTTCAGATCGACGCCAAGCAGCTCCCGTTCCGACCGGAACTGGCAGTCAACCGGACTCAACGTGTCTCTGACGTATATTAGTACCCCACCCCCTCCCCACGGGTGCGGTCTTTGCGAAACATTCTATACCCGGGAATTTCGAACTCCCCAACGTAGTCCCTACGATCAGTATGAATCCAGGACTCGGTGATAGCAACGATATCCTGGTATTCTGATGCTAAGAGCGCCCGTAGCTCGCAAAACTTGTTCCTATCGACCTAGCATTAAAAAGCATTGCACGGAGGGAGCCCCCTATTCTGACCGCCCCCTAGCACGACCCGTTTCCCGAACAGCCAGGGCTGTCGGGAGTTGAAGAGCCCCTCACTAACGAGGGGGCAACTTCCGCAGGAGCCTGAGCCCCCTCCAACGTAGGAAGGAGGGTCACCCACCTGTACCTGGACGCACCCTTCAGTTGAAGGTACGTCCGCCACCGGCTCATCATCATCCCTCCCCGGTGGGGGCCCATCAGGACTCGACCTCACCATTCTGTATAGGTGCCGGTCGAGCAGCGCGCCTAGCACACCTTTACCCTTGTTATTGAGGTGGACACCATCCCTCTGGTAAAGGTCCCACCTACCCGAAAATGCGTCGAAGGGGTCAATAAACCTCACGCCCAGCGGGACGCACAAGTCTTGCACCCTCTCGTTGATGCCAATGACCTTACTGAGCGCGTGGTCACTGGCATTCATTCGCGGTAAAATACCCATTAACATTCCCCTGTCTGTCTTCAGTTTTAGATCATCCGCAAGAGACATGATCTCGGTGATGATCCCTCTGAAGACCTACCCTACCGCCTTTGAGGAACAGGTCGTTGCCACCAGCGTGGACAACGATCGCAGTCCTCCGACTAGCCACGCGCACCTTCTCTACCTCCTTCCTTAAGTGCGCCGTTCCCCGCCCAGGTAAGCACCTTACCTTCCTCCTCATCCCGGTTTGCAGAAGCAAAGTACTTCTCCTGGCCCCTGATCTGCGAGTCCCCAATCAAAACGGTGTCTTCCTCCTTCGAGCACAGGAGACTAAAGCGGTTAGAGGTCCTGACAGGGGCAACTGGGGTCTCAGGCTTCGGCTTCGCAGCCTTCTTGCCCGAGACCTTTCGAAACCCGTCGCCACCCATACACGCAGTTACACCACCCGACCCACCCCGACCGGTAGCTACATCCTTCGGTTTCTTTGGGCCATCAGTAGGCCCCTTCCCACCCTTTTTCTTCATCGGCCCCTTCCCACCCTTCTCTATCGACCCCTTCCCACCCTTCTCTATCAGCCCCTTCTTTGCGCCCTCCACCTTACGCCGCGTTCCAACATTCCACGTGGGTCGCTGGCGATTCCTGACACTGATTTAGGACCCTGGCCCCCGGTTGCACCTCTACCCTTTCTCCGCGGTCCCGAGATCTGTCCATTCCATCGCTGGACCGCCTTTCCACGGCAGCTATCCTATCCTGAATGAGCTCCGGGTTAGGCGGCGGCAGCCTCGTCAGTGACCCGCACCTCCAACAGCCGGTCTGGACGACTCGAGCCGCCGGACCCTCTCCTCTAGCTTCTCGTAAAACCGCATGAGTTCGCAAAAGCGGCACATGCTGGAGTGGTTGATCTTCTCGAAGCAAGCTTCTTTGAAGTTCGTCACCCACTGGTTCACTTCACACTTCGCACATTCAGCCTTCAATTTCTGCGGTCCAGTCATTGTAACTTTTTTTTTTCTTTTTTCGAATTCTGAATACTCTGAATAAGATAAAGCGTTCTAGCAATGAAAACTATCAAAAACGTTCTGACCAGTATATAAAAAAGGGGGGGGGGGTGAATTCTTCCCGCGCGTAGACGCATCCACCTATTTGCAAGTGACGTTCATCCCTTCCAGAAGACTACACCTCTCGCTGCTGCCGCACCGACCAAAGGTCTCCCCAGGGCCGGACAGTCCCAAACGTGTCGCAGCTACCAACTGACAAACACTCGCGACGCAGGCGTCACGGATTTTCCGCCAGGAGCGACAGCGAGATGCAGCCCCTTACTAAGTCTTACTAGTCACTCACAAGCGGCCAGACTCTTAGAATCCAGTGTTCAAGGGATATCCCACCAGACCCAGAGGCTACGCCCGAGACTTTACGCTGGCCTGGCAGCCAGCTGGGCAGTAAAGCTCTCTCACCTCAGAGCAGTACAGCCAAGCACCATCAATTGGTCACCAAAGAACGGTCGCAGGGGGCTGGTCAGGCCATTACGCGTTAGGAATGGGCTTAACGGGGCACTAGCCACACTCCATTCATCGCGCCCCTACGCCTGGGACCCCTCCATCCCAGTCTCTCACAACCTACGAGCGTTAAATGGTGTTATTTATAGAGGTTCCAAAGCCTCTCTTCCCACGCATGAGGTAGCAGTAGGGTCCTAATAGTAAAAGAAGAGAAAAAGACTTAATACTAAAAGAAAAGTTTTTTTTTTTTTTTTTTTTGCAGTCAGAGGAGAACAACCTTAACGTAAGCTAAAAGGACAGAGTAGGGATGGGATGGGGTCCTAGTAACCCACGGGACGGATTGTGCAAAATACTTCACCCGCCCTCCCGAAGAGAGAGAGAACCTAAAGGAACTGGCAGCCAGTTTCCTCTAGAATCCCACGACTCGGGACCGGAGGGCTGTCACACCCCAAGTATAAAGTTTACTACATCCAGAAGAAATGTGCATAACCTTTATACCCCCTGCGGAGAGAGAGAGAGACAAGGAGTTACAAGGAAAAGAAGTACCTCAAAAGGCCTTGCGGCCCATACCGAGGAGGTACCAATGGCAACGGGTGCCAGGGAAAATTTTGTACACACTCAAATAGTGTGCAAGATTTGGTCTAACCTTTTCTTGAACTGATCCACAGAGGGACTGTTCACAACTTCCTAAGGTAACCTGTTCCATGTGTCACAGATCTTATACGTAAAGTAATTCCCACACACACTAGTCCTAAACCGTTTCAAATCCAACTTCCAACCATTGTTGCGAGTTGGGTTATCATTTAAACTAAACATACTTCTAAAATCGACATCGTTGAACCCGCGTAAGAGCTTGAAAACCTCGATCATTTGCCCGCGCAGCCTCCGAGTTTCAAGCGAAAACAAGTTCAGGGCGCGTAACCGTCGATTGTAGCCAATATGCCTAACGGAAGGGATTAACTTTGTGGCCCTCGCCTGCACTCACTCCAGCCTCTCAATATCTTTCCTGAGGGTGGGCGACCAGAACTGCACAGCATACTCCAGGTGCGGCCGAACAAGGGAATTGTACAGTGAGAGCACAATCTCCTTGTTCCGAAACTGAAATTGCCTCCTGATATAACCCAATAGTTTCTGGGCTTTCTTTTCCACCTCTACACACTGTTTCGTAAACTTAAGGTCGCTGCTAATTAGCACACCCAAGTCCTTTTCTAAATCAGTCACCTCGATATTACTACCCAACATCGAGTAGTCCGACTTGGGATTGGCGTAGCCAATGTGCATCACTTTGCATTTACCCAAGTTAAACGGCATTTGCCATTTTTCGGACCACTCTCCTATCCTACCTATGTCCGCACGCAGTTCCTCGATCGCTTCGGGCGTCCCAACATTGGCCCCAAGCTTGGTGTCATCATCGAATTTGGCGATCCGACTGACGATGCCACCGTCGATATCATTTATGTAAATGATAAACAACAGTGGCCCAAAAACGGAACCCTGAGGAATCCCACTAGTGACCGAGGTCCAGAGAGAGAGAGAGAGAGAGAGAGAGAGAGAGAGAGAGAGACGGACGGACGGACGGACACGTTTGGTTGTATTCTAAAAGCTATACAACTGGCTTTGCCGACTGCCAGTGATCCAAAGCCGTCCAGGATGACTAAGGAAGCCTTCATTATGCTCCAAAATGCCCCAGCGAGAAGAAGACCCTCTCTCCTCTCATGCTCTAATAAATACTTGTTTTATTATCCTTTAAATACATACATACATACATATACAGTATTGTGCAAGTTAATGTAAACATGGAACAGAAATATGATTTTTTTTTTTGTTTTTAATGAAAAAAACAATGAAAGTTGTTTAAATGTAATTTTATAAATAAGTTTAATTATTTATGGTATACACTACATTATTGTATCATCTGAAACATTATTGCAGCATCTTTAAAGGCTATTGCAGCATCTTTTGAAGTCGAGATTGTCATTCAGTTTGTGCCTAATTTAGTTTATTCTTGTCAGTCATCAGAGTCAGTACGTGTGATTTCTGTGCTTTGTGTGTTTCAGAGTTGAATTTGAACATTACACCAAGAAAAAGAAGTAAAATAACCACGTTGCATGCACAAACATTCATCACACAGAGAAAGTGCCAATGCAATCAAAGTTAGTGTGGGAGCGGTCAATAAGATTATTAAGAAGAAGCAAACCAAGTGCTCAATATCCTCATCAAAGAAAAGCAAATGCGGAAGAAAACGGAAAACAACACCCAGAGATGATGCAAAATTAATACGAATGAACAAGCAGGACCCGAGAAAAACTAGTGACATGCTTAACCAGGAATTAGTAGCATCAAATATCCAGGTATCATCATCAACTGTAACACGTCGATTGCTGGCGGTGGGACGCAAAGCCGAGAAACCTATGGAAAACAATTGCTAACAACAATAATGAAGACAAAATGCTGTGGGTGTGGCCAAGAAATATGCTGGTTGGTCAAAATATATTATTTTCAGACAAGAGTAATTTTTTTTGTACATGGTCAACAAAATCGATTTGTACGCCATTCACCTGGTGAACCGACAACCAGTTCAAAAATAACCAAACTGTGAAACACCCAGTCCCTGTGGAAGGCATGATGAATAGTAAGCGATATATCGAGGTTCCAGAACGCCATGGCAAACCAGAGCTGCAGAAACTGTTCCCAAAGGAGGTTTTCCAACAGGATCTGGCTCCATGCTATGCATCAAAATGTGTTAAGGATATTGTTTACCTTTAAGGTAAACAATATCAGCTATTTAGACTGGCCTGGAAATTCGCCAGATCTAAACCTAGTCGAAAATCTATGGGACACATGCAAGACTCGAAGACTCGACTTCAAAAAAGGGACTGTACATTGTACAACTAAGGCAAAACTGATCGCGTCTGTCAGCCAAGTCTGGTTTCATGATCAAGAATTAAAGAAAACCTGAGTAAAACTGGCACATTCTATGCCAAAGTGTGTTCAAGACGTTATTAAAGGTAGCTATATCAAATATTAATGTTTGGTCCAGTCTTCAAAATATATGCTGTTTACTGAAAATTCTAATTTTTTGTCCTGTTCACATTAATTTGCACACTACTGTATATACACATCACAAATTAAACTTACATGCAGGAACACAAACATTCATACACTTAAATGTAAACACACAAACATTCATACACTTAAATGCAAACACACAAACATTCATACACTTAAATATAAACACACAAACATTCATATACTTACATGTTAGGATAGATCACCCCACTTCCCCGTTGGGGGTCTATCCCCGACCCACCTTTCATGCAAATCCCCTCCCCCCTTCACCCCAAAACCCCTCCCCTTCATACAGGGCCTGTTGCATTGTACTGGCACTCTTGCATGGCCCTGTTGTAATTATTGATCATGTTGCAGGAAATGGCATTTCTGCTCCACATTTTTGCGGACATACTACTGAAGCCCTTCTTGGTCAGAAGTCTGTTCCAGATATATGTGCAATTGCGCGCCGAATCTGTTCTCATTTTAATCACTCATCTCTAGCCTGTGACAGACTTAAGGAAATCCAGAAACAACATAATTTACCCGAAAACAAACTTACAAGAGACGTTATCAACCAGTGGAGCTCTACATTCTATATGCTACACTGACGTCAACAAAAAACTGCAGTTGTTGCGTACGCCTCGGTCTATGACATACCAACCTTCACTAACCATCAGTGCACTCTAATTCAGCGTGCTTTAAAATTTCTTTGCCCATGTGAAAAATTAACAAATGACTTTTCCTCTGATTCTTTTTGTCTTTCCATGGTGTCACCCGTTCCAACAGGTCTCGTGGTATTTTTGCGTAACATAACTGATGATGCAGGTATTCATATTAGGAAAAACGATTTAATAGAAAATTTACAGAATCGCTTCAAGCAATGGAAGACAGATATTACTTTCATGATTGCTCACGTTTTAGATCCTCGTTTCAAATGTACTTGCATGACAATGCCTAAGTATGTAAAAAATGATTTCATAGCTATGTCTGCATCACCTAATGCTAATCCTACAAGTAATATAATTCATGACGATGAAGCAACTACTTTTGTTTCACGAGAACCTTCGATAAAGAAGCCAAAGATTGACTTATGGAACTACTTCGATGAGGTTGCTACGTCTTCACTTCACAATCAGGTGTGTCTCCACCTATCAAAAACAGCCAGTAAAGTTGTCAAAAAGAAATAGACATCTATTCAAAGGAGCCACGAGTCAGTCGTGACACGAACCCTTTTGAATGGCGGCGCTGTAATGGCGAAAGATTCTCGAAACTATTAATACTTGCTCGCAAATATCTCACCACACCACCCACAAGCGAACGAAGTGAACTGCTATTTAGTTCTGCGAAAAATGTTATTACCGACGCACGTAATCGTTTAGTTCCTGATGCTGCTGACCGACTAAATTTCCTGCACGATAATTTACTCTCCTTAAATTTCAATTATTAGGTTTTGTTTTTGTGGTAATTATTATTACTGTTTGTTCATTTTTTTTGTAAGGTTACTACTAATTAGTATCACTATACAAAGTTGGATTTGTTTGGAATTATTCTTTGAAATAAAAAAAAATACTTTTTAAGTTCCATTTCCTAAATCACTTTATTTATTCTAATTATCAAATATTCAGTATTCGGTCAAAAACATGTAAAAACTATTCAGCCGAATATCGAATATTCTGTTATATATATATATATATATATATAAAGTCAAAGACTACAGCTAAAATACTTATATGAGAAGTTAAAGAATTGGATGTTGTTGTTGTTGTTGGTTAGCCGATCAGCCCAACCTCATCCAGCAAGCCGACGGCACGCAGGTAACCGCTCGCCCTCTTCGGAGTGGACCAGAGGTTCAGCGCACTAGTGATGTTGTGTTCGTTGTTCGCTAGAGCGGTACAGTCTGTCATAATGTGTTCGATGGTTTGTGGTGTGAGTAGTATAGCCTCAAAAGGGGAGAGTGCAAGAATGTTACAAGTTATTATATAATGTTGCAAAGGGGGTGGGGGTTTGTTGCAAAGGGGGTGGGGGTGTTGCAAAAAAAGAAGAAAAAAGAAAAGGAAAAAGAAAAAAAAGGAAAAAAAGGAAAAAAAAGAGTACTGGCCTTTATTGCCAACCGGGGTTGCAAGGGGCATGCAACTTGGAGGCGGAGTTCTCCCCCAAGCTATTCCCCCAAAGGGCCAGAAAGGAGGAGAGAAAGGAGGAGAGGTGTTCACCTGGCAGGAGCCAAGTGCATATTAAGACTTCAGCCGAGTAAGCGTTGTTTTATAGGCTCCTAATCAGCCAGTTGGCTGAATCAGTCAGCTGGCTGAGCCAAGGGGGGAGGGGTACACCTGAAAGAGAGAGAGAGAGAGAGAGAGAGAGAGTAGTTGCCTTTGATTGCAAGGCATGCAACTTGGAGGCGGAGTTCTCCCCCAAGTTATTTTCGTTTACCTAACCTAAGAGGCCTCTAAGGGGTTTTCCCAAAGGGCCAGAAAGAGAAGGACCAGAGGTCCTCGCTCGGCTGGGAGCCGAGCTTGAATGACTCCGTCAGTCGTCTCTCGGTCTTTTATAAACCTCTATTCTGGCTGAGTTGCCAGATAGCGCCATGTATTCAGTTGTTGAGTTGCCAGATCGCACCATGTATGCAGTTGCTGAGTTGCCAGATCATGCCATGTATTCGGGTGCTGAGTTGCCAGATCGCACCATGTATTCCAGATAGCGCCATGTATTCCAGATAACAAAAACCATATATTAATCATCCATTTAAATAGTGTACCACAATATATATGACGGTAGATGAATCCAATTAAATTCTGTTTATTAAATAAATAATTTTTACACACTTAATTTTTATAGACATATAGATGTATATAGTGTTTTACAATAGATGTATATAGTGTTTAACGATTAGAAACAAATATAACATTAACTTGAACTTCATTAAACTTGAAGGTAAACTTTTCGGAGACGAAACAAATAACGTAGTTAGTCTACACATAATTCAACCAACCATAGAAAACAGAATTATAGAAAAACAATTAGGTTTTTATGGATAACTAGTTTATCTTGACATAAGTTTACTATAATTATACATATACAGTCTTTTAAACATCTTGTGATATGTATATGTATATATATATATATATATATATAATATATTAATTTTTTTCTTTATTTAAAACACGTTTGAATGTATTTACTTTGCAAACAACATGAGCAAAATTAAACGATAAATATTTTATAATTTTTTAAGATAGATAAATAGATATATAGTGTTTCACTATAGATGTATAGATGTATATAGTGTTTACAATAGATGTATATAGTGTTTAACGATTAGAAAAATATAACATTAACTTGAACTTCATTAAACTTGAAGTTAAAGTTTTCGGAGACGAAACAAATAACGTAGTTAGCCTACACATAATTCAACCAACCATAGAAAACAGAATTATAGAAAAACAATTAGGTTTTTATGGATAACTAGTTTATCTTGACATAAGTTTACTATAATTATATATATACAGTCTTTTAAACATATTGTGATATATATATATATATATATATAATATATATATATATATATATATATATATATTACATTTAGGATAAAAACGAAGACGTAGAGCAAGAAAGTCATTATATTTGGCTGCAGCCGACGTTTCGGGCAACTCTACCCATTTTCAAGGCCTAATAAAATAAAAGGCTAAAATTAATGCATGACAAAAAAAAAAATAAAAAAATTATACGAATGTCAAAACAAACTAATTCATAGCACAGAATAAAACCACTTAAAGAATAAAAATTAAAAATTAAAAAGCGTAAAACAAGCATAAGCCAAAAACAAATTAAAAATTATATACATGACGAATAACACATGATAAAAGTAAAACTTTAAAACTAAAAACATTCAAACAAATTAGTTAAAAATTAGTTAAAAACTTCACTAATAAAAAGTTAAATGAAAAAACGCAAAAGTGCACGAAAACATACCATGCTCACTTGACATCCTCAAACAACTGAGGCGAAAAGGAGACAGGGTCAAGGGGAAAACAGAAAAATTTAGTTGGTAGGCATTCTAATTAATATAAAGGGGGTAACAGCTGGAATCAATATTTAAGCTGGAATTCAGAAATTTAATGCACAAAGATTCATAAATACGGAGAGAGGACGGACATTTTAATGATTTAAGAATTTTAAAGTTATTAACGGAAATATCAACTTTACACTTAACAGAATGATTTCTAATGGCAGACTGTTCCTTTTTAGATAAAACTTTCCTGTCCTATGGCTAATACCCATATGGGAGCAAAATCTTGCCTGCAAAGAACGAACTGTGCTGCCAACGTAGTTCCCCTGGGAACACCCAGGGCAGGTAAACAAATAAACGACAGAACAGTTCATCGCAGGGGAATTTTGTCCTTACAACGGAAAAAACATTCAAGGGTATTATTATTCACAAAAGCAACCTTAAAATCAGTGTGAAAATAAAATTTCCTCACCACACTCAACAATTGCTTTTTCACAACAGTGTTAAATTGGTAGAGGTCAGGTAAAACAAGATATTTACAATTCTTAGGAACATCATACGTTGGGATAAGTTTGGGGGAATAAACATTATTAAGTAATTTACCAATAATACCTTGTACAAGAACCCGTGGAAAACCATTTTTAAAGAAAAAATCAGTAAGGAATTCAAACTCATTATGAAGCAGAGCAAAGTTTGAGCAATATTATAAGCTCTATGCACTAAAGTGCGAATCGAACTTAGTTTGTAATTAAAATCGCAAAAACTATAAA
Source organism: Bathynomus jamesi (assembly GCA_023014485.1). Classification (NCBI taxonomy): domain Eukaryota; kingdom Metazoa; phylum Arthropoda; class Malacostraca; order Isopoda; family Cirolanidae; genus Bathynomus; species Bathynomus jamesi. Next base: position 80,322 of record JAJOZX010003029.1, read on the forward strand.
AATTAAAACCTAAACCCGTAAAAGTAGGCTTCCGGTATGTAGAAGTTAAAACAGTTGAGCCTGATTTGGAAACCAAAACATCAAGGAAAGGAATAGAACCTTGAACTTCCTTTTCCTGCGTAAATATAATATTCTTATGAAGTGTGTTCAAAAAATTTAAAAACTGAACTGATTGATTATCCGTTTGGAATAAAGCAAACGTGTCATCAACATAACGTCTGTACAAATTCGGCTTAAGGTGAGGGGGGCACTCACAGAAGGCCCTTTCCTCAAGATGAGACATGAAAATATTCGCAAAAACGGGACCCAAGGGGCTCCCCATCCCCACTCCATCCAACTGACGGTAAACTACCCCTTGAAACTAAAAAGTTATCCTTGACAGCCTTGGAGTGGGGATGGGGAGCCCCTTGGGTCCCGTTTTTGCGAATATTTTCATGTCTCATCTTGAGGAAAGGGCCTTCTGTGAGTGCCCCCCTCACCTTAAGCCGAATTTGTACAGACGTTATGTTGATGACACGTTTGCTTTATTCCAAACGGATAATCAATCAGTTCAGTTTTTAAATTTTTTGAACACACTTCATAAGAATATTATATTTACGCAGGAAAAGGAAGTTCAAGGTTCTATTCCTTTCCTTGATGTTTTGGTTTCCAAATCAGGCTCAACTGTTTTAACTTCTACATACCGGAAGCCTACTTTTACGGGTTTAGGTTTTAATTTTATAGTTTTTGCGATTTTAATTACAAACTAAGTTCGATTCGCACTTTAGTGCATAGAGCTTATAATATTTGCTCAAACTTTGCTCTGCTTCATAATGAGTTTGAATTCCTTACTGATTTTTTCTTTAAAAATGGTTTTCCACGGGTTCTTGTACAAGGTATTATTGGTAAATTACTTAATAATTTTATTCCCCAAACTTATCCCAACGTATGATGTTCCTAAGAATTGTAAATATCTTGTTTACCTGACCTCTACCAATTTAACACTGTTGTGAAAAAGCAATTGTTGAGTGTGGTGAGGAAATTTTATTTTCACACTGATTTTAAGGTTGCTTTTGTGAATAAAATACCCTTGAATGTTTTTTCCGTTGTAAGGACAAAATCCCCCCTGCGATGAACTGTTCTGTCGTTTATTTGTTTACCTGCCCTGGGTGTTCCCAGGGGAACTACGTTGGCAGCACAGTTCGTTCTTTGCAGGCAAGGTTTTGCTCCCATATGGGTATTAGCCATAGGACAGGGAAAGTTTTATCTAAAAAGGAACAGTCTGCCATTAGAAATCATTCTGTTAAGTGTAAAGTTGATATTTCCGTTAATAACTTTAAAATTCTTAAATCATTAAAATGTCCGTCCTCTCTCCGTATTTATGAATCTTTGTGCATTAAATTTCTGAATTCCAGCTTAAATATTGATTCCAGCTGTTACCCCCTTTATATTAATTAGAATGCCTACCAACTAAATTTTTCTGTTTTCCCCTTGACCCTGTCTCCTTTTCGCCTCAGTTGTTTGAGGATGTCAAGTGAGCATGGTATGTTTTCGTGCACTTTTGCGTTTTTTCATTTAACTTTTTATTAGTGAAGTTTTTAACTAATTTTTAACTAATTTGTTTGAATGTTTTTAGTTTTAAAGTTTTACTTTTATCATGTGTTATTCGTCATGTATATAATTTTTAATTTGTTTTTGGCTTATGCTTGTTTTACGCTTTTTAATTTTTAATTTTTATTCTTTAAGTGGTTTTATTCTGTGCTATGAATTAGTTTGTTTTTGACATTCGTATAATTTTTTTATTTTTTTTTTGTCATGCATTAATTTTAGCCTTTTATTTTATTAGGCCTTGAAAATGGGTAGAGTTGCCCGAAACGTCGGCTGCAGCCAAATATAATGACTTTCTTGCTCTACGTCTTCGTTTTTATCCTAAATGTAAAATTACGTCTCCTTAGGAGGGATCCTATTTCATATGTATATATATATATATATGTATATAATCATGCGGGTTGCTTCTACAGAGCTTCAATTTAATATTTAGGAGAAATCCAATGACAAGGAGAAATGTAAATGCCATGAAAAGTCTTCTTTAATGCGCAACGTTTCGAGCAATACGCTCATCTTCAGGCTGTTTAATAACAATGTGAAATTAAAATCAATATTGAATGAAAAACAAAACAGAAAATTTCTATAACCTATTCGTAAAGACAAATTTTAAAAGACTGAGAAAGAGGGTTAAATTCTAAGTTATACAGATTTACATATAAAAATTAAGAAGTTATTTTTAAATACATGTAGTAAATGTGAAATTAATACACTGGAAAAATTACCAATAGTACACTGGAACAATGGAACTATCTACCTTACACTGCAGTATCCGAGGCTGACTAATTTGAGCAGAGACAAAGAACGGGAAACACGAGAGATGGCGAGGGCGATTGGGGAAGGAGGGATTATAAGGAATTGGGGAAGGAGGAGGGATCATAGCAAATTGAGAGGGACGGCCGATGAGTCAACATTCAGACTAGGGGACAATGCTTTAATGAAAAGGGATTCTAAAATTCTTAGTGAGTTGGGACAAGTATTACAACCAAGAATTTTAAAATTGTCTAAAGTGACATCAATTTTACATTTAATGCTGTGTTCACGAATACTCGAGGCTTCTTTAGTTTTTAAAATTTTACCTGTTCGGCCACTTATTCCCATATGCGAATAAAATCTAGCCCTGAGAGAGCGAACAGTGCTGCCGATGTAATTCCCAAGGAGACACCTGGGGCAGGTAAATAAATATACAACACCGCTACGCAACGAGTCAGGGGTTCGATCCTTCGCTGAGAAAAAGCTACCTAAAGACGTTTTATTAATAAATATGATGCGGAAATCAGTATGATAAAAAAATTTCCTTAACAATTTTGTAAATTTAAGCTTAAATTCCTTATTCAAAGGACCCATTTCAGGTACCAAGAAATATTTTATATCCTTCGGCACTGTAATACATGGAAGTTGAGGCTATAAACATTATTTAAGAAGGATCTAATTAGTTTGTCTACATATTGAACAGGAAAAACTATTATTAGTAAAGTATGATCTTAGATTATTAAATTCATCATTAAGTAAGGTAAAATTAGAGGTCAAATTATATCCTCTGAACAGAAGAGTTTTAATACAAGACATCTTATAGTTGAAATCAGTAAAACTAAAAAAATTCATGCCCAAACCAGTGAAAGTGGGTTTCCTGTAAACTGATGTAGTAATAGAATCACCGTTTTTCGAAATTAAAAGATCTAAGAAGGGGAGGGAGCCATTTTGCTCAGTTTCCATTGTATACGTTATATTGGGGTGCAAAGAATTTAGGAAGTTAAAGAATTGTTGCGCTTGTACCGCATTATCAAAGACTGCTATCGAATCATCAACGAAGCATCGATAGAAAATTGGCTTGAGATGAGTGGGAGATTGTCTAAAAATTACACTTTCTAAATGAGTCATAAAAAAGTCAGCTGCTAACGGTCCGACTGGTGATCCCATCCCTACCCCATCAATTTGTTGGTAAACCTTATTGTTGAAAGTGAAATAGCATTGTTTGAAGACCAATTCTAAAAGTTCCTTCAAATGAGACAATGAAAAACCATGAAAATTATCAACTGAGCTAAAAACCCTATCTAAAATAATGGCAATAGTTTCAGATACAGGTACATTTGTGAAAAGTGACTTTACATCAAAACTGACAAAAAACTTTTTTGAATCGAAGTTTTTACCAAGGAGGTCTTTTTGGAATTCAAACGAGTTATTTATAGTGTAAGCATTTTTCGCAAAGGGGGACAGGAGACGAACAACAAATTTTGCCTGTTCAGAGGATATAATTTGACCTCTAATTTTACCTTACTTAATGATGAATTTAATAATCTAAGATCATACTTTACTAATAATAGTTTTCCTGTTCAATATGTAGACAAACTAATTAGATCCTTCTTAAATAATGTTTATAGCCCTCAACTTCCATGTATTACAGTGCCGAAGGATATAAAATATTTCTTGGTACCTGAAATGGGTCCTTTGAATAAGGAATTTAAGCTTAAATTTACAAAATTGTTAAGGAAATTTTTTTATCATACTGATTTCCGCATCATATTTATTAATAAAACGTCTTTAGGTAGCTTTTTCTCAGCGAAGGATCGAACCCTGACTCGTTGCGTAGCGGTGTTGTATATTTATTTACCTGCCCCAGGTGTCTCCTTGGGAATTACATCGGCAGCACTGTTCTCTCTCTCAGGGCTAGATTTTATTCGCATATGGGAATAAGTGGCCGAACAGGTAAAATTTTAAAAACTAAAGAAGCCTCGAGTATTCGTGAACACAGCATTAAATGTAAAATTGATGTCACTTTAGACAATTTTAAAATTCTTGGTTGTAATACTTGTCCCAACTCACTAAGAATTTTAGAATCCCTTTTCATTAAAGCATTGTCCCCTAGTCTGAATGTTGACTCATCGGCCGTCCCTCTCAATTTGCTATGATCCCTCCTCCTTCCCCAATTCCTTATAATCCCTCCTTCCCCAATCGCCCTCGCCATCCTTCGTGTTTCCCGTTCTTTGTCTCTGCTCAAATTAGTCAGCCTCGGATACTGCAGTGTAAGGTAGATAGCTCCATTGTTCCAGTGTACTATTGGTAATTTTTCCAGTGTATTAATTTCACATTTACTACATGTATTTAAAAATAACTTCTTAATTTTTATATGTAAATCTGTATAACTTAGAATTTAACCCTCTTTTCTCAGTCTTTTAAAATTTGTCTTTACGAATAGGTTATAGAAATTTTCTGTTTTGTTTTTCATTCAATATTGATTTTAATTTCACATTGTTATTAAACAGCCTGAAGATGAGCGTATTGCTCGAAACGTTGCGCATTAAAGAAGACTTTTCATGGCATTTACATTTCTCCTTGTCATTGGATTTCTCCTAAATATTATATATGTATATATATATATATATATATTAATTTTTTCTTTATTTAAAACAAGTTTGAATGTATTTACTTTGCAAACAACATGAGCAAAATTAACCGATAAATATTTTATAATTTTTTAAGATAGATAAATAGATATATATAGTGTTTCACTATAGATGTATAGATGTATATAGTGTTTTACAATAGATGTATATAGTGTTTAACGATTAGAAACAAATATAACATTAACTTGAACTTCATTAAACATGAAGTTAAACTTTTCGGAGACGAAACAAATAACGAAGTTAGCCTACACATAATTCAACCAACCGTAGAAAACAGAATTATAGAAAAACAATTAGGTTTTTATGGATAACTAGTTTATCTTGACATAAGTTTACTATAATTATATATATACAGTCTTTTAAACATCTTGTGATATGTATATATATATATATATATATATATATATTAATTTTTTCTTTATTTAAAACAAGTTTGAATGTATTTACTTTGCAAACAACATGAGCAAAATTAAACGATAAATATTTTATAATTTTTTAAGATAGATAAATAGATATATAGAGTGTTTCACTATAGATGTATAGATGTATATAGTGTTTAACGATTAGAAACAAATATAACATTAACCTGAACTTCATTAAACTTAAAGTTAAACTTTTCGGAGACGAAACAAATAACGTAGTTAGCCTACACATAATTCAACCAACCATAGAAAACAGAATTATAGAAAAACAATTAGGTTTTTATGGGTAACTAGATTATCTTGACGTAAGTTTACTATAATTATATATATACACATTCTTTTAAACATCTTATGATAGGTATATGTAAATATATATATATATATATTATTTTTCATATTATAACATTTAATTTTATTTTAGTGTTTATTTATGCAGTGTTTAGTTAGCCTCTTCATTTAAACTATAACATTTATAGTGCTGCAGTTAAACCACCCTTAAAATGGCAGAGTTTGTGCCGAATTGGAAAGGTTTTCACTCCGCCTTAGACCCACAGTTTAACGTGGAAACTGAATGCTTTTTTAAAAATATAATTAGGCTATATTTCTTTATTATAAAATAAGTTAACAATTGAAATTATGTTAACACAAGAATTTGTGAAAACAATACTAATAACTTGTAAGTAAAAATAAAATATAATATAAGGGCTACCATAGAATGTAAGTGTCTATAATTTATTCACAAGAAACACGATTTTATATATGTTACTTCCGGTCCCGTTATAGCGGATTGGTACACATCATAGCTCCACCCAGCTACATCGGCAGCCAATCACTACGAACATCTGGTCTTTTGGGGCGGAGCTTGGCGATTGTGCATATAAAAGGGGATATTTTTCAGTTGGGAGTAACAGTAGCTATTTTCGCGTCAGTGAATAATCATTCCCTCCACCATGGACCTGTACGTCTCCCCAGATTTGTATGAAGAAAGTGATACAGCATTAATGGCAATTAGTCTTTTTAATGCGATTGACCGTGATGAATTATTCCCAACGCAAACCGTAGAAGATATTTGCAGTGACGCTCCTTACAATCCGACGCAAGGGACTACCATAGAAATGTAAGTGTCTATAATTCGATTATATATATGGAGAGTTGTAGATCTCGTCAAATAGATACTCGGCAAATTTTTTTATGGCAATCAATGTTATTTGGTTTTACTTCTTACCCCATTATGCTAAAATCGAAATTTTTTATGGCAATCAATGTTATTCCTCTTAAATGAACCAAAGATAACTTCACATAATGGGGATCTGTCTGAATACTCTGTATATGTTTTAAAAGAATGAACATTATTCCTTTAAGGTCCGATGAGGATTTGACACGTGTTATACAATCTTTTGAAGAATCTCGTGTCATGAATACGGAGGATATACTGATCAGTCAGCAATGTCACACATCCTCCACCATGGACCTGTACGTCTCCCCAGATTTGTATGAAGAAAGTGATACTGCAGCATTAACGGCAATTAGTCTTTTTAACGCAATTGACCGTGATGAATTATTCCAACGCAAACCGAGAAGATATTTGCAGTGACGCTCCTTACAATCCGACGCAAGGGACTACCATAGAAATGTAAGTGTCTATAATTCGATTTTATATATATATGGATGGGCTGTAGTATCTCGTCAAATAGATACTCGCCAAAAATTTTATGTCAATCAATGTTATTTGGTTTTACCTCTTATCCCCATTATGCTAAAATCGAAATTTTTTATGGTAATCAATGTTATTCCTCTTAAATGAACCAAAGATATCTTCACATAATGGGGATCTGTCTGTATACTCTGTATATGTTTTAAAAGAATGAACATTATTCCTTTAAGGTCCGATGAGGATTTGACACGTGTTATACAATCTTTTGAAGAATCTCGTGTCATGAATACGGAGGATATACTGATCAGTCAACAATGTCACACCGAAATAATGTAAGTGTTTTTCGATCTTTTTGGGATAAGAAGACAATATATTTTCATAAATTTATTAAATGAAAGAAATCAGTACAATAACCAACTACAGAATATACCGTTACAAATATACGAACAAAAACATTATACTATACAACGAGTAAGTACAATTGGAAAGCGGATTTTTATCTGTCTGCATACCAATTCATCGTTTCGGCGAGTGTGACACGGGTCAAATAAATTTAAAAAATTTATAAATTCTTTATCACATGACATATGCATGAGAAATGAGACGCAGTACATCCCGCAAACATTAGTAAAATATCCTTGTATGCGAAATGGGTTCCATTCAATTTCGGGAATATGTAACTGAGCGAGAAATTTTACAATAATAGGGTCACTCCAGGGTTGAGTACCGAGTGAATCAAAATAGTCTATTTTTAAAATAGACAGCGATCCAGTGAATCCCTTCATTACCGATGACATCTGTGTTCACAATAAGACTACCGCATTCTCGCGTACTTGGCAAACTCAATGTTTCATTCTTCGCAAACACGCCGATAAATTTGGAACGTGTGACTCGTTCCATTACTTTCTGAAGTGTATTAGCATCCATTTTAAAAGTCAGTGATAACGCTCATAAATCTATCTACTTCTATTAGGGCTTGCGATTCGAGATATACTAATACACTAATAGGAGCGTCTATAGGCTTGGCGAATTCCAGCCGCACTGAGATGTTTCCGCTCTGCTGTGGGGTTAAATGGGTATTTACGCTAGCAGATAAGTCAGGTGTAATGTCAAACGGATAAAGGTTAAATTGATCAATGAATTCTTCCTGCGTTACCCCATTACCAAGCTCATCACAATCACCTGCAATATGGGTCAGATTACTATAGGCTCTGGCACAAAGAGGTAACACAGCGTCTGATGAATAGTCCGTACCCATTGTTCCACCCAAAGCAGTGCCATTAACGTATAGAGTTATATTTTTAAGTCCGAAATTCTCGAATTTAAAGGCACTCTTTTTATATTTTCCATTCACCGAAGCATGGTCCTGCATGCCGATTAATATCCTTTTAGGAAGATTTCCCAGGGCAATGTTTTCTATCTGCTTCGATGCCAACCCTGCAGGAACCGTATATAGTTTGATTTGCACTCTGTTAATAGGATATTTCACTGTAGCGTTTAGTAAATTTTTCTCAATTTCTAGTTGTTTTGGTGAACTTAATTTCACTCGCCGTACGCGGAGGTATGTGTCCATAATGTGAACCACAACGGGCTTTGCACCCTCTTCTTGATCAGCATCCAGATTTAAGCAGATCTCAGGACTCGTGCGGGTGAGCTTTATTTTCATATCACCCCGTTCACAAGCAACTTCTCCTGGAAAGTGAAATCTGTGTGCAACCGTCCAAAACACTCGTATATTTTCTTTTTAGAATTTTTAAATTTGTCCTTTATACTATTTTCATCTTTAGTTTGATAATATCCCTCGGCACTTAAAAAGGTAGCCTTCGCTTCTTTGGAAAAGTTGAGGACATTTTCCAGATAGGCTCGTAGATGATAGTACCCCGTGCCTGCCGATATGCTGGTCTGATTTAAATATACGTCACACTGGTTGAATATGGAGTGCAGAAAGTTTGTTTCAGGGTATACAGCATATTTGTCATCGCAGACCGTTCCATCAGAATGGGCTATACGTAGCTTAGCGTACATGTGCACACAGCTTGGATCAAAAAAGTAAGGACTGAGCTGGGTATCACGAATTCTATAGGTGCACTCGGGGAACTAATTGTGTTTAAAGGGTTAATTGTAATAAAGTCACTGTGCTCAATAGAAACTTGGGTTGGAGGTAGCTCAAAAAGGGACAGCTCCGATTTACAGCATTGTGAACTACATGGGTGGATGAAGCGTGCCATGGCGAAATAGTGACTCCTCTCTCGACAAGTGGTAAACAAACTATGATTCATGAGATCAATGTCCTTAGCTTATATCAGTCAAAAAAGTGGTCAACCATAGGTTTCATTCGCTTACAGCACTTCTTTTTTGATAGCCTTTTACGTTTAATACCACGTGACCCCTTCTTCTTCCGGGCAGCCCGCTTCTTCCCGCCACCACGCATTTTTCTCTTTGCATCTTTGATGATTTCGTCCCGTGTACGCTTTAAATGTTTTTTTAGAGCCTCTTTAGGTTTAGCCCCGGCCAATATGTCTTCTGCAGTGTTAATACCTGATTGTAGCGCTTTCCTTCCAAGGTATCTGCACCCCTCTTCAGCAAAGGAACAGCCGTACGTAGTATGGATGAAAAAATGGACCCAAGTCCACTACCGCGCTGGTATCGCACCCCTCGATAGACGGTGAAAGGCTTTCTATCCATTATAACTCAGTGCGTCGAAAGTGTAGCTTCACTGTTAAGCTCCCGTTACCGAATGGGAAGTTTTCACCCTCAATCGTTCTTATATATCTTGAGATATTGGTTATTAAATTAGTTGCGACATTCACATAATGGGGTCTGTCATATGTAATACTCAAACTCCTTCCTCTATGGTTGGGGATGTGAGCAATGCGCAGCAGGCGTGCCTGGGTATCCCCAATAAACTGGTGCTCCACTATATTACTGTAAATATAGCACATGTCTGGAGACCTTTCAGCCAATTTCTCCATCTTCAATTGATACATTAATCTGGACAAGTCATGCTGTGTCTCGTGAAATGTGTCTCTTTAGAAGGCTGCGCTATATCGGCCATTGGCTAGAATTTGGAACTTTCTATGGTCTTTAATAAGTCTGTTAGTCTTTGATTTTAGGATTAGTGTATGTGCAGGGTTGTTTACGATTTCGTATACTAAATCATTCGTAAGGTTTGAGTTTCTTAAAATTACGTTTAAGCCTCTCACAACATCCTCGGTCGAACCATATTGACCCGGTCCTAGTCTTACTTCTGTACTGTAATACCGTGCAATCTTAGTCCGAGCGATACGCATAGTTTCATCCATAGCTACCCCAGCTTTTTCACACTCGTCAATGTCTCTAAGAATCGTAAAAACGGGCTCTTTATGGTCAATATTTAAAAAGATGGTGTCCAGCTGAATTTCGCATATCCCCACCTCATACGAATCACGACCCAATTCAATGTGCCCGTGGAGCTCTGTTACAAAGTTGGCTAGTGTGTTGTTAGGGTGTACAGACAGGGACGAGGAGGACGGGAGTGTGACGTAGAAATGGTTAGGAGCCATGTTGCATACTATTTAAGCTTCATTATTGCATCAGCTTTTATATGGGTGTTGAAGATTTCTGGGTACCCTAGCCATTTCACCAGGTACATTTTTCTCTTTCCTGAACCTTTGCTTCCTAAAATTTTCTCAATTTTAAACACATTTTTTCCTAAATTAAACGCAACTTTCTGCAATTCCTCGCGGTAAAAGCCTCCTGAGATTTCTTCCCCATTCAAATCTTCAATGTAATACATCATTATCTCACCTTTAGGTCTCATAGCCCTAACTTTAAAAATCTCGCGTGTCCATCCTTGCTCAAAACCCTTTGGGAATTTGTTCCCCGAACGCGACAGCCTTACATAATCATTGATTTTGAAGCGCGCAGAGTGTGGTGGTGGTGGTGATCCATCTCTCCTCGGGACACGCGAGATTTTTAAAGTTAGGGCTATGAGACCTAAAGGTGAGATAATGATGTATTACATTGAAGATTTGAATGGGGAAGAAATCTCAGGAGGCTTTTACCGCGAGGAATTGCAGAAAGTTGCGTTTAATTTAGGAAAAAATGTGTTTAAAATTGAGAAAATTTTAGGAAGCAAAGGTTCAGGAAAGAGAAAAATGTACCTGGTGAAATGGCTAGGGTACCCAGAAATCTTCAACACCCATGTAAAAGCTGATGCAATAATGAAGCTTAAATAGTATGCAACATGGCTCCTAACCATTTCTACGTCACACTCCCGTCCTCCTCGTCCCTGTCTGTACACCCTAACAACACACTAGCCAACTTTGTAACAGAGCTCCACGGGCACATTGAATTGGGTCGTGATTCGTATGAGGTGGGGATATGCGAAATTCAGCTGGACACCATCTTTTTAAATATTGACCATAAAGAGCCCGTTTTTACGATTCTTAGAGACATTGACGAGTGTGAAAAAGCTGGGGTAGCTATGGATGAAACTATGCGTATCACTCGGACTAAGATTGCACGGTATTACAGTACAGAAGTAAGACTAGGACCGGGTCAATATGGTTCGGCCGAGGATGTTGTGAGAGGCTTAAACGTAAGTTTAAGAAACTCAAACCTTACGAATGATTTAGTATACGAAATCGTAAACAACCCTGCACATACACTAATCCTAAAATCAAAGACTAACAGACGTATTAAAGACCATAGAAAGTTCCAAATTCTAGCCAATGGCCGATATAGCGCAGCCTTCTAAAGAGACACATTTTACGAGACACAGCATGACTTGTCCAGATTAATGTATCAATTGAAGATGGAGAAATTGGCTGAAAGGTCCCCAGACATGTGCTATATTTACAGTAATATAGTGGAGCACCAGTTTGTTGGGGATACCCAGGCACGCCTGCTGCGCATTGCTCACATCCCCAACCATAGAGGAAGGAGTTTGAGTATTACATATGACAGACCCCATTATGTGAATGTCGCAACTAATTTAATAACCAATATCTCAAGATATATAAGAACGATTGAGGGTGAAAACTTCCCATTCGGTAACGGGAGCTTAACAGTGAAGCTACACTTTCGACGCACTGAGTTATAATGGATAGAAAGCCTTTCACCGTCTATCGAGGGGTGCGATACCAGCGCGGTAGTGGACTTGGGTCCATTTTTTTCATCCATACTACGTACGGCTGTTCCTTTGCTGAAGAGGGGTGCAAGATACCTTGGAAGAAAAGCGCTACAATCAGGTATTAACACTGCAGAAGACATATTGGCCGGGGCTAAACCTAAAGAGGCTCTAAAAAAACATTTAAAGCGTACACGGGACGAAATCATCAAAGATGCAAAGAGAAAAATGCGTGGTGGCGGGAAGAAGCGGGCTGCCCGGAAGAAGAAGGGGTCACGTGGTATTAAACGTAAAAGGCTATCAAAAAAGAAGTGCTGTAAGCGAATGAAACCTATGGTTGACCACTTTTTTGACTGATATAAGCTAAGGACATTGATCTCATGAATCATAGTTTGTTTATCACTTGTCGAGAGAGGAGTCACTATTTCGCCATGGCACGCTTCATCCACCCATGTAGTTCACAATGCTGTAAATCGGAGCTGTCCCTTTTTGAGCTACCTCCAACCCAAGTTTCTATTGAGCACAGTGACTTTATTACAATTAACCCTTTAAACACAATTAGTTCCCCGAGTGCACCTATAGAATTCGTGATACCCAGCTCAGGTCCTTACTTTTTTGATCCAAGCTGTGTGCACAAGTACGCTAAGTTACGTATAGCCCATTCTGATGGAACGGTCTGCGATGACAAATATGCTGTATACCCTGAAACAAACTTTCTGCACTCCATATTCAACCAGTGACGTATATTTAAATCAGACCAGCATATCGGCAGGCACGGGGTACTATCATCTACGAGCCTATCTGGAAAATGTCCTCAACTTTTCCAAAGAAGCGAAGGCTACCTTTTTAAGTGCCGAGGGATATTATCAAACTAAAGATGAAAATAGTATAAAGGACAAATTTAAAAATTCTAAAAAGAAAATATACGAGTGTTTTGGACGGTTGCACACAGATTTCACTTTCCAGGAGAAGTTGCTTGTCAACGGGGTGGATATGAAAATAAAGCTCACCCGCACGAGTCCTGAGATCTGCTTAAATCTGGATGCTGATCAAGAAGAGGGTGCAAAGCCCGTTGTGGTTCACATTATGGACACATACCTCCGCGTACGGCGAGTGAAATTAAGTTCACCAAAACAACTAGAAATTGAGAAAAATTTACTAAACGCTACAGTGAAATATCCTATTAACAGAGTGCAAATCAAACTATATACGGTTCCTGCAGGGTTGGCATCGAAGCAGATAGAAAACGTTGCCCTGGGAAATCTTCCTAAAAGGATATTAATCGGCATGCAGGACCATGCTTCGGTGAATGGAAAATATAAAAAGAGTGCCTTTAAATTCGAGAATTTCGGACTTAAAAATATAACTCTATACGTTAATGGCACTGCTTTGGGTGGAACAATGGCTACGGACTATTCATCAGACGCTGTGTTACCTCTTTATGCCAGAGCCTATAGTAATTTGACCCATATTGCAGGTGATTGTGATGAGCTTGGTAATGGGGTAACGCAGGAAGAATTCAATGATCAATTTAACCTTTATCCGTTTGACATTACACCTGACTTATCTGCTAGCGTAAATACCCATTTAACCCCACAGCAGAGCGGAAACATCTCAGTGCGGCTGGAATTCGCCAAGCCTATAGACGCTCCTATTAGTGTACTAGTATATCTCGAATCGCAAGCCCTAATAGAAGTAGATAGATTTAGGAGCGTTATCACTGACTTTTAAAATGGATGCTAATACACTTCAGAAAGTAATGGAACGAGTCACACGTTCCAAATTTATCGGCGTGTTTGCGAAGAATGAAACATTGAGTTTGCCAAGTACGCGAGAATGCGGTAGTCTTATTGTGAACACAGATGTCATCGGTAATGAAGGGATTCACTGGATCGCTGTCTATTTTAAAAATAGACAGCGCCTGTACTATTTTGATTCACTCGGTACTCAACCCTGGAGTGACCCTATTATTGTAAAATTTCTCGCTCAGTTACATATTCCCGAAATTGTATGGAACTCATTTCGCATACAAGGATATTTTACTAATGTTTGCGGGATGTACTGCGTCTCATTTCTCATGCATATGTCATGTGATAAAGAATTTATAAATTTTTTAAATTTATTTGACCCGTGTCGCACTCGCCGAAACGATGAAATGGTATGCAGACAGATAAAAATCCGCTTTCCAATTGTACTTACTCGTTGTATAGTATAATGTTTTTGTTCGTATATTTGTAACGGTATATTCTGTAGTTGGTTATTGTACTGATTTCTTTCATTTAATAAATTTATGAAAATATATTGTGTCTTCTTATCCCAAAAAGATCGAAAAACACTTACATTATTTCGGTGTGACATTGTTGACTGATCAGTATATCCTCCGTATTCATGACATGAGATTCTTCAAAAGATTGTATAACACGTGTCAAATCCTCATCGGACCTTAAAGGAATAATGTTCATTCTTTTAAAACATATACAGAGTATACAGACAGATCCCCATTATGTGAAGATATCTTTGGTTCATTTAAGAGGAATAACATTGATTACCATAAAAAATTTCGATTTTAGCATAATGGGGATAAGAGGTAAAACCAAATAACATTGATTGACATAAAAAATTTTTGGCGAGTATCTATTTGACGAGATACTACAGCCCATCCATATATATATATAAATCGATTTATAGACACTTACATTTCTATGGTAGTCCCTTGCGTCGGATTGTAAGGAGCGTCACTGCAAATATCTTCTACGGTTTGCGTTGGGAATAATTCATCACGGTCAATTGCGTTAGAAAGACTAATTGCCGTTAATGCTGCAGTATCACTTTCTTCATACTAATCTGGGGAGACGTACAGGTCCACGGTGGAGGATGTGTCACATTGCTGACTGATCAGTATATCCTCCGTATTCATGACACGAGATTCTTCAAAAGATTGTATAACACGTGTCAAATCCTCATCGGACCTTAAAGGAATAATGTTCATTCTTTTAAAACATATACAGAGTATTCAGACAGATCCCCATTATGTGAAGTTATCTTTGGTTCATTTAAGAGGAATAACATTGATTGCCATAAAAAATTTCGATTTTAGCATAATGGGGTAAGAAGTAAAACCAAATAACATTGATTGCCATAAAAAAAATTTGCCGAGTATCTATTTGACGAGATACTACAACTCTCCATATATATAAATCGGATTATAGACACTTACATTTCGATGGTAGTCCATTGCGTCGGATAGTAAGGAGCGTCGCTGCAAATATCTTCTACGGTTTGCGTTGGGAATAATTCATCACGGTCAATCGCATTAAAAAGACTAATTGCCGTTAATGCTGCAGTATCACTTTCTTCATACAAATCTGGGGAGACGTACAGGTCCATGGTGGAGGGAATGATTATTCACTGACGCGAAAATAGCTACTGTTACTCCCAACTGAAAAATATCCCCTTTTATATGCACAATCGCCAAGCTCCGCCCCAAAAGACCAGATGTTCGTAGTGATTGGCTGCCGATGTAGCTGGGTGGAGCTATGATGTGTACCAATCCGCTATAACGGGACCAGACGAGTAACATATATAAAATCGTGTTTCTTGTGAATAAATTATAGACACTTACATTTCTATGGTAGCCCCTTATATTATATTTTTATTTTTACTTACAAGTTATTAGTATTGTTTTCACAAATTCTTGTGCTAACATAATTTCAATTGTTAACTTATTTTATAATAAAGAAATATAGCCTAATTATATTTTTAAAAAAGCATTCAGTTTCCACGTAAACTGTGGGTCTAAGGTGGAGTGAAAACCTTTCCAATTCGGCACAAACTCTGCCATTTTAAGGGTGGTTTAACTGCA
Organism: Bathynomus jamesi; assembly: GCA_023014485.1. Lineage (NCBI taxonomy): Eukaryota > Metazoa > Arthropoda > Malacostraca > Isopoda > Cirolanidae > Bathynomus > Bathynomus jamesi. The sequence goes on from JAJOZX010003029.1 coordinate 96,358, forward strand.
GCACTATAAATGTTATAGTTTAAATGAAGAGGCTAACTAAACACTGCATAAATAAACACTAAAATAAAATTAAATGTTATAATATGAAAAAATAAATAATATATATATATATATTTACATATACCTATCATAAGATGTTTAAAAGAATGTATATATATAATTATAGTAAACTTACGTCAAGATAATCTAGTTACCCATAAAAACCTAATTGTTTTTCTATAATTCTGTTTTCTATGGTTGGTTGAATTATGTGTAGGCTAACTACGTTATTTTTTGTTTCGTCTCCGAAAAGTTTAACTTCAAGTTTAATGAAGTTCAAGTTAATGTTATATTTGTTTTCTAATCGTTAAACACTATATACATCTATACATCTATAGTGAAACACTATATATATCTATTATCTATCTTAAAAAATTATAAAATATTTATCGTTTAATTTTGCTCATGTTGTTTGCAAAGTAAATACATTCAAACTTGTTTTAAATAAAGAAAAATTAATATACATATATATATATATATAATATATATACATATCCATATCACAAGTTTAAAAGACTATATATATAATTATAGTAAACTTATGTCAAGATAAACTAGTTATCCATAAAAACCTAATTGTTTTTCTATAATTCTGTTTTCTATGGTTGGTTGAATTATGTGTAGCCTAATTACGTTATTTGTTTCGTCTCCGAAAACTTTAACTTCAAGTTTAATGAAGTTCAAGTTAATGTTATATTTGTTTCTAATCGTTAAACACTATATACATCTATTGTGAAACACTATATACATCTATACATCTATAGTGAAACACTATATATATCTATTTATCTATCTTACAAAATTATAAAATATTTATCGTTTAATTTTGCTCATGTTGTTTGCAAAGTAAATACATTCAAACTTGTTTTAAATAAAGAAAAAATTATATATATATATATATATATATATATATATACATATCACAAGATGTTTAAAAGACTGTATATGTATAATTATAGTAAACTTATGTCAAGATAAACTAGTTATCCATCAAAACCTAATTGTTTTTCTATAATTCTGTTTTCTATGGTTGGTTGAATTATGTGTAGACTAACTACGTTATTTGTTTCGTCTCCAAAAAGTTTACCTTCAAGTTTAATGAAGTTCAAATTAATGTTATATTTGTTTCTAATCGTTAACCACTATATACATCTATTGTAAAACACTATATACATCTATATGTCTATAAAAATTAAGTGTGTAAAAATTATTTATTTAATAAACAGAATTTAATTGGATTCATCTACCGTCATATATATTGTGGTACACTATTTAAATGGATGATTAATATATGGTTTTTGTTATCTGGAATACATGGCGCTATCTGGAATACATGGTGCGATCTGGCACTCAGCACCCGAATACATGGCATGATCTGGCAACTCAGCAACTGCATACATGGTGCGATCTGGCAACTCAGCAACTGAATACATGGCGCTATCTGGCAACTCAGCCAGAATAGAGGTTTATAAGAGACCGAGAGACGACTGACGGAGTCATTCAAGCTCGGCTCCCAGCCGAGCGAGGACCTCTGGTCCTTCTCTTTCTGGCCCTTTGGGAAAACCCCTTAGAGGCCTCTTAGGTTAGGTAAACGAAAATAACTTGGGGGAGAACTCCGCCTCCAAGTTGCATGCCTTGCAATCAAAGGCAACTACTCTCTCTCTCTCTCTCTCTCTCTCTCTCTCCTTCAGGTGTACCCCTCCCCCCTTGGCTCAGCCAACTGACTGATTCAGCCAACTGGCTGATTAGGAGCCTATAAAACAACGCTTACTCGGCTGAAGTCTTAATATGCACTTGGCTCCTGCCAGGTGAACACCTCTCCTCCTTTCTCTCCTCCTTTCTGGCCTTTTGGGGGGAATAGCTTGGGGGAGAACTCCGCCTCCAAGTTGCATGCCCCTTGCAACCCCGGTTGGCAACAAAGGCCAGTACTCTTTTTTTCTTTTTTTCCCTTTTTTTTTCTTTTTTTTTTTTTTTTGCAACACCCCCACCCCCCTTTGCAACACCCCGCCCCCTTTTGCAACAACCCCCGCCCCCTTTGCAACATTACATAATAACTTGCAACATTCTTGCACTCTCCCCTTTTTCGGCTATACTACTGGTGTCTCCTGGCACAGGTGGCAGGTGTCGTCTGTGGAGTTGTCTAGTCTGTGTTTATATGTTTGTAAGTTGGGGTGATGTCCACATCGGAATCGTGCTGAGTTAACTCGATCCGATCTGCTCAGGCTGGTCTCTGACCTGTCAATGGGTGGCGGCATCGCACCTAGGACCGCATTCGGACCGAGTCGTGTCAGTGCTTTGTGGGTTAGGTGTGTGTGTATGTGTTTTCTGTACTGTGTGATGTCTGTGGGGTGTGGTATGGAATGGAGTATTTGGTTATAATGTCTCTCTGGTGTTACCTTAATGGTGCGAGGTGTTGGTGCATGATTGTACATGTAATGGCAAGGGTGTTGTGGGTTAGTTGTCGCTGCTGCCATGAATTGTGTTCCCCTCAGGTCTAAATGTTCCCTAACTTTCAGTAATTTTGTTTCTGCGTGCAGGTGTTCTATTGGTGTTGTTTGAGTGCATCCTGTAATGATACGAAGTGCGTTGTTTTGTATTGTCTGTAAGGTGTTTATGTGTGTGTTTGAGATAATGGGTGCCCAGCATGGGCTAGCATAGTCCATAACTGAGCGAATATATTGTTTGTATATGAGTGATGTTGTTTCCTGCTGGTGTTCAAAGTTTGTGCCTGTGAGTACCCTAAGCGTGTTAAGTCTTGACGTACATTTGTTTTTAATGTCCCGAATGTGGTTTGCAAAAGATAATGATGTGTTGTATGTGACCCCAAGTATGATATTTTGGTCTTGTGAGTGTGTGGAATGTTGGTGTTGTTTAATGTAAGCTGTGGATTTATCTGGTGTTCTTTTGTGTTGCTTGTAAGCAAGGTGATGGTTGATTTTGTGGGCGCTACTTTGAGTCTATTGTGTGTGAGCCAGTCTTGTATACTGTTTATGTATGTTTGTGGGTTATTTGTAGCGGTATTGATGTCGTTGTGGGTGGATGTTAGAGTGATGTCATCTGCATATGATGATAAGGTAAGCGTGTTATCTATGGGTGTTGGAATGTCATGCATGTATAAGTTGAACAGTGTTGGTGAGAGAACAGAGCCTTGAGGGACCCCGTTCGGAAAAAGCTTGTTTTGGGATGACTTGCCATTAAATGTGGCATGTGAGTATCTTCCTGAAAGATAGTTGCTCAGCCACCTTTTGGTTTTATTGTGCATGTTTGTGTTTCGTATTTTGTTTATGAGAGGGAAACGTGGGATAGCATCAAATGCTTTACTAATATCTATTGTTGCTAGTAGTGTACGTTGAGCTGGTCGTCTGGAGTTGATGCCATCCATGATGTGCTGCGTGAGTTTAGTGAGTAATGTCGTGGTTGAGTGGTGAAGAGGTCTGAATCCATGTTGAGTAGGCGATAGTGGTATGTGTGGGTTGATGATTTGTAAGATTGGTCTTTCTGTTACTTTGGAAGGTGTGCATAGCAAAGTAATGGGTCTATAGGAAGCTGGTTCTGTTGGATTTTTGTTTGGTTTGAGTAGTGTAATAATTTTACCTTGTTTCCATATGTCAGGAATAATACAGTGTTGGTATGAATATGTGCTCAAGTTTGTGAGAGCTAGTATTCCCTGTGGGCCCAAGTGTTTAAGGTGTATGTTAGATATGTTGTCTGGTCCAGTAGCCTTCGAATTCTTAATGTTTTTGATGATCTTGGTGGTCTGGTCTTTATTGAAGGGTGTAATGGTCGTGTCGAGTCTGTAGGTTTTCTTGTTTCTGGCTGTTTGTCTATCTGCGTGTTTCTGGTTGTTGTCTCTGTTTAAGTGACTTATCTTTGCGTAATGATTAACTAGAATGTTAAGAATTAGATAAAGTTTATTACAGTAAAAGTTTACAAACCCCCAAATTAGCAGAAAATGAAAATAAATTAATGTAAATGGAGATGGTAATGCACTAAATTCATTGATAACCTCAATATCGGACATTCTGATGTTCTGAGATATTAATTTTTCTCTCATTACATACACAAAAATTAACAGTGTGCTCCGAGTTACAACATTTCATGGCAGCACACCAAAATAAGACGTCACGTACAAATGTTTTCGATTAGTACACGTTTAATTAAGAGGTTTAAAAACTTCCAACGTTGTGAGCTTTAAATGAGAAGCAACAATGACACGATGACAAATATATATGTTACTGACAGAAATATCTTTGTATTTTATTAAAATTATTACCAAAAAAAAAGGAAATAGGTAGGGAAGATGAGACAATGCAGTGAAAAAAAGGTACCGGAAAAAGTAAGTTTAAATTCAGACAAAATAAATTGGGAATTCATGAACGATAAAGGAAAAAAAGTTATTCAACCACAATTTTATTTGACCACAAAAAGGTTGAGGAATGTCTCTTCATAAACTGAGGAACCGGAAAGACAGGGAAGTTGGAAAAGGAAATGAGTGAAATGGAGACTGATCTCAAACAAGCATTCGCGAGTCTTTCCAAGGAGGATATAAAACAATAGCAAATATGAACAGAAAGGGAACCAAAGAGTGGGAGAAATATGGGACTTTTGAAGGACAAAAATTACTAATACGGATGATTCATCATAAATGAGTAACAACATTTAATAAACATTTTAAGTGAATGAAAGAGTCAATAAATGCGTTCCCTCGAGAACGGGTAAACCAAAAAAGGTTTGAGCATAAATTCTATGATATATTACAAATACTTTCTTTAAATGTACAGTGTACCGTATTTCATAAATCCCTTTACCCCTGAACCTCTTCCTGCTAGAATAGGGTGAGGGTAACGGGAGTAAAGGGATTTATGGAACAACCTATAGAAATTAGAATGGCTAATTAGCGTTCCCATATCTCGGACGAGTGCGTGCCAGTCAAGCAATCGAAAGCCTCTTCATTAAAAAGATATCTATTTGAAAAGTTAATAACGAAATGAAAATTAAAATTCAGTATTCCAAATGGTGCATCGTAATACAGAGCCACAATTCATAAATATATATTTCATAAATATCTTAAATAAGGAAAAACACTTTACCTTCAATTTTTTCATTAAATTAAAAAATAGAAATGGTCTATTTAAAAATGTAAATATGTATATGTTTTTACTCTTGGACATCCTAACACTGAAAAATATTCTAAATTAAAAAAAAGATGAATATTTTACATATAAATAACCAAAACGAGTCGTCTTAAAATAATTTTTAGGATAAATTCCATTTCAATAACACTTCCCTTAAATGCAAAACTTTCAATAGCTTATTTTTCAGATACATTTTACTCCTGAACACCACTAATATATATATATCGAGACCCAGTGACGGCAGGCGGCGAGCAGCAAACCCAGCTGATCCACGCAATAAAAATTCGTTGGTCGATAAATGGATATCCTGGGTAGCCTAGTGGTTTAGACGGTGGGCTGCTGTGGGGCGTGGTTCGGCATTCCACGTTAAACTGTAGGTCTAAGGTGGAGTGAAAGCTTGACCTACGTCCGAATGAACAATTCGGGCAGAAGCTAAACCAGGGTTAACCAAGATTAACCAAGGTAGAGCAGCAGTGTGCCACTACTATAAAAAAAATTACGTACTTTCTAATTTCGAAAATAATTTGCAGAATTGAATAATATTTCAGAAAAGGAGAAAGTAAAATGATACACGAAATATTTTTCCTTTATCGTAAATGTTTACGAGTATAAAAGGATGCCGTAAAACCCGACAGTTCGACTTCAACCTGAGTAGTCTCATAAAAATCTGTATAGACATTTCCTTTTTGTTTTTTCTGTTACGAAATATTAAATAGTGATTCATAAAAGAGTGTTTCATCATACTAATTTCTTATAAAGATTTATAATTAATACGTTACTTCATCATAACAAAATTTACCACAAAAATGTGACGCGCACAAAAAAAAAGTCTAAGAAAAAAAGGCAGAAGCACTACGCATATGTTGATGAAATCCCTCGACGCACTCTATAATATACATATTTATGATCATCTACGCGTGTCAATTTTTTTAACATATTCGTTCATATTTTAAAAATGGAATTAAAATTCAGTGAAATAACTGGAAATTAAAATTTTGCACCTTTACAAATATAACAAAGATGGAAAACTCAATTCAGAATTTGAGATTCAAAAATTTTCAATATTCGACCGAGAACATCGTCAACTCTTCAAAATCTCTACTTGAAAAAGAGGTTCATTCTGAATCAAATTCCTAACTAGACGTGTGGAGCAGCTGCGAGGGCAGGATGAGCGTAAATAATACCCTTCATAAAATCCCACAAAATAGAAATAATGTTGAAGGGGCGGTGCAAAACCAGTTTGTTAGAAAACAATATATATGTATATATGCAAAGAAATCACAAAGCAACACGTGATCTTTTTAATAAGCAAAGAACCACAGGGAAAAGGAAAAGGAAACACGAAGTCGGAGTGCTTTCGTGATATATTCACATCTTTCTTTCTTGTCCCTGAAGATGTGAATATATCACGAAAGCGCTCGGACTTCGTGTTTCCTTTTCCTTTTCCCTGTATATATATATATATATATATACACACACACAGGGTGATGTATAAATATGTTTCATAAATCGCAGGGTGTATTCTTGAGACAAATGTAAAGAAGGAAGACCATATAAACATAGATCGAGAAACCTGTAGGTTTCGAGCTATAGCACGCGACAGAAAACTGAAATTACTAAAGATTTTTTACATTTCATGCAAAAACACAGTATGATACATTTGCTTCATTAAAGTAAATGTTCGAAATTCGTTCCTACTTATTGAATGCATGCCTCAGCACGTTGCACCAGTCACACACCTGGGCACTTGCGGCATATTGCGGTACTGCGGTACTGCTGCACTACCAAACCGGTACCAAACCGGTACGCGGAAATTTGAATGCGGTAGCGGTACTGCGGTACTTTCAGCGATCCTTTGCGGTACTGCGTTATGGGGGCCCGGGGTGGTAGTGCGGTGGTACCGCAAGTACCGCAGTACCGCAAAATATGCCGCAAATGCCCAGCTCTGAGTCCAGTGATTGTCTGACACTCAAAAATTCTCTACCTATCCCCCTCATCGTAAACTACCGCTAACCACCATTCCCTCACTTGTTCATACTCACTCATTTTCGTCCTTTAACTCTCTCTCCTCTATCCTATTTTGCGATGTGCTGAGGCATGCATTCAATAGAAAAACATTTCGAACAGTTACTTTAATGAAGCAAATATATCACACTGTGTATTTGCATAAAATGTAAAAAATCTTTAATAGTTTCAGTTTTCTGTCGCGTGCTATAGCTAGAAACCTACGGGTTTTTCGACCTATGTTTATATGGTCTTTTTTCTTTACTTTTATCTCAAGTATACACCCTGCGATTTATTAAACACATTTATGAATCACCCTGTATACTGATCATTCTTCTCGCTTCGAAAAGAAAGCTTTAAAATTTGATCCTATTTATCAGCGTTTATTGAGGTGGACCGAGACAGAAATACATCACATCACGCAAATGGCTCATACATAACCCTAATTCTCAATCCCATTGAGAAATGGGGAGGGGAAAGAAAACGAGCTCTATGATCGCAATTTCAATGGCTTCACTCAGCCTCCATAGGCTGTTCAAAGTCTTATTTTTCGCTGTTGGATGACGTCACTCCCCGTTTTACTGTTTCATCGTGGTTGAAAGACATTAGCAGGACCAATCAACCAAATACGAGGGACAATATGAGTGTAAGTACGGGATTTTCTCTCGGTTTGTTTATAAGACAACGACGTCTATAAATATTGTAATGCCATTACCATACGGTAATTACTCTACGTGTACAGTATTTTACTGTGATTCAGTGTTTTGTCATCTTGGTCTCGTGTTCAGTACACTCAAGATGCGAGTCTCGCGTTGATCATTGGATGTTTTATTGCTTGTTGGCGATTTAACATTCATACTTAATGTTACAATTACATCTTCTATGTACAGCGAATGTATATAATTATTTTGTAAAGACAACGACAAAAGCTAATATTTTATCCAAAATTTATGCATTTTAAAGACCCTTTGGTCATAACAAATACCTTTTTTAATCACTTCTTATACAGCTCGTTACGAAAGTTGGGATGCACTAAGCCACGCCGACATATACATTTTGGTTCAATGTAGCTGAACTTTTGTAACTGATGGTACCTGTAAGTATAATACAGGATGTTTATAAAGTCCCTATATATTTCATTGAAAACGGAGCAAAAAGGGTAAAATTCAATAACAATATAATAGAAGGCATATATTTAATGAATACTTAAGCATATGATTCTTCATGAGCACCATCAATATCTCTATAGAGTTCGAATCTGTCAGCAGCATTGCGGAACACATTTTGGAGCATGCCAGGGGTTATTTTTGTAACTGCTGTTACGATACGAGCACGTAAATCTTGCAGATCTGTAACCCTCGTTTGATAGACGTCTGATTTGATAAAGCCCCATGCAAAGAAATCCAAGGGCGTTAGGTCAGGAGCTCGAGCCGCCCAGGGCCTGTTGCCTCCACATCCGATCCACCGATTTGGAAATCGTTCATTTAGGTACTCCCGAACAATGTTTGAGTAATGACAAGGTGCCCCATCTTGTTGAAAGACGACGGTGTTTAAAATGCCGTCTGAATGAAGCTGGGTTCCAGGAATTGCTGAAGCATGTCCAGATAAATAAGCCCTGTAACTGTAACTTCAGCAAAGAAAATGGGCCCATAAATCTTAGATTTGGTCATACCCAACCAGAAGGTAACTTTAGGAGAATCTCGTTCCCACTGATAGAAATCAACTGGCTTTTCATTAGCCCATATGCGGCAGTTATGGCGATTAACCTTTCCACATGTATGGAAAGTTGCTTCATCACGGAAGAGAATGTGGTCCATTAAATTTTCATTCTGAATGTGTTCAACAAGATCGGCACACATTGCACTTCGCTTTGGATAATCCATTTCATGTAAGTCATGAAGCACCTGAATGTGATAACTTTTCTTGTCGATTTCAAAATTTTGTGGACAGTTGATTTGGGTATCCCGAGTCTACGTGATGTGGTGCGAATTGACATGCTTGGATGTTCATCGATAACATTACGTACCGCATTTACAACATGCTCAGATACACTTGGACGTCCAGATCTTGAGTCATCATGAACAGATCCCGTTCTTTAAAATTTATTAAGAAAATCACGAATTGTCTTTTCTGTAGGACCTGGCTTGTGAAATGTTCTTTCAAACCTCTCTAATTTCTTTGCATTTCTTTCTTTTAATCCGAAGTGTCACCACCATCAACCGTTCTTGTATATTCATTTTCATAGGGTTCTGCAACAAAAATAAATAAAAACCATTAATTCAACGAAAGAGGTAGGGACTTTATAAACATCCTGTACAGTTGGCCTGTATTAAGTATAATGTACGTACGTATACTCACTGGAACCATATTTTGGCTTAAATAACTACGCCTTTTTGTCCTTGTTTTTGTGTTGTATGACGGTCTCCAAAAAGTGACGCTTGACGCCAGTAGTATGAGCGAAAAAAGGGACAGTGCAATTGCAATGTTCCAAATCTTGGACATTGTTCCAAACGAGGGAGGGGCAATGTTGCAAAGGGGAATGGTGGTAATGGTTTAAAGGGGTAGGGGTGATGTTGCAAAGGCGGGAATGCAACAAGAGGAGATATGCAACAAGGGGGTAAGGAGTAACCTCCAAGTAGCATGAAGGGGGAGGGCCTCACCCCCAAAGGGGTATCCTAACCTAAGAAGGAGAGAGAGACAGAGAGCATGTGTTCGCCTGGCCCCCCAGCTAGACACATAATGCGAGTTCATGGTTCCAACATCTTATATAGAGGGTCGGGAGTTGCCAGAGAGCACTATTTATTTTAATTATTTATATATGGAGGGGTTGTCAGAGAGCAGAGCACTATTGAATTTATTTATATATATATATATATATATATATATATATATATATAGAACGGTTACCAGTTATTTAAATTATTTTATATATATATATATATATTTATATATATGAGGGTTGCCAGAGAGCACTATTTATTTTAATTATTTATATATGAAGGGGTTGCCAGAGTGCACTATTGAATTTATTTATTGATATATATTGAACGGTTACCTGTTACTGAATTTATTTATATATACAGGGTTGCCAGAGAGCACCATTTATTTTAATTATTTATTTATTAAAACTCGTCTTGTAAATCCATACCACCTGAGAGAAAAAATAAAATACGAGATAAAATCCAATAACAGATATTGACTGAAAAAACAAATGACAGAAAATAAATATACAAGCAAAAATAATAATATACACTTTAAACGCTATATATATATATATATATATATATATATATATATATAGAGAGAGAGAGAGAGAGAGAGAGAGAGAGAGAGAGAGAGAGAGAGAGGAAACCAGACAAATATGGAATACCAATTTCCTTTTATTAAAAAAAAGTAACTTTTTATTCATTAACAAATCCAGAAATTACTTTCACGAAAATATGGAAAATTTCCTTGCTAATACGATAAAAATTTTACAGATTTCACTTTGTAAATGATGAAAATAAAAAAAGTAAAAAAAAGTCTCCTTTTCTATCTCACAGTAAAAGGGTCACAAATATGGAATAGGATATTTATTTGCAAAAATCACAAACATAAACACTACCGCTGTATCCAGCGCACTCATAGTGACACCAGTCTTCACACATCATACACTGAACCCATTTTTCTCCTCTACAATCCTCTTTTTTTCTCTTACTGCTTGGATGGCTGAAGCCATTTTTTTCCCGTCCCATTTCTGTCTCGTACCTGAATGCAGCATGCCTGAAACAAATAAAAAAATAAATGTAATAAATGTAAACCCGTAGATATATTTAGAATAGCTGTAAGCTATCAACTTACAGAGTATAGGAACGATTTATTATTTAACTATGAACAGCTGCTGTAGTGGGGTGACAAATATGGAATACTATTCCATAATATTCCATAATTAGGAGCTTAAGGTATTTCATATTAATGGACCTGCCATTTTGAATTTCAAAGCACAGTGTTGCATTAGCAAATCATAAAAATTACTGGGTTTTACACGTTGACAAGTAAATTAAGATTTAATATTTACTGCAATAAATATATCTGAATTAAATTTAAGTTAAAGGAGGGATAAAATTGCAAAATAATTCACTTACCTCAAGATTTTTGTACTTTCTTGAAAAACAAAAATGTGTATCAGGCACAAGACAACCTCCCGACGCGACTGTCCTGACACAACAGAAATGGTGAACGATAATTACAAATGATATAGTCATCAATAGAGCCATCTAGTTGTTTCCACAGGAATTAATGAGGTATTCCATATTAGTGTACTATTCCATATTTGTCTGGTTTCCTCTCTCTCTCTCTCCTCTCTCTCCTCTCTCTCTCTCTCTCTCTCTCTCTCTCTCTCTATCTATATATATATATATATATATATATATATATATATATATATATATATGTGTGTATATATATATATATATTATATATATATATACATATATATTAATGTAAAGAACTACGCTTTTGTAGAAGAGCGTCCCCACAAGATGGGGAGAGAGAACGAGCAAATGAAAAATGGGGTACCTCCCAGGAACCGAATCCGGGATCATCAAATTGCCGGTCGGACATGCTAACTACTGCACCAAGGTCCCAGATCAGGCACAACTCGTAATTCTCCGACATATGAGCGGAATCAAATGCCCTGAGGGAGCACCTTCTCATGCCGTACATATATACATTTTAACTGCAAACAACACGCAGTATAATTAATGTTGTTTGCAGTTAAAATGTACATATATATATATATATATATATACATGTATATATTACCAACTAAATTTGTTCAGAAGATACGCATACTATTTTGCAACACCAATAAAATATAAGAAATTAGTGATGGATTCCGTACCATGTTTCGGATTCCATGTTAAACTGTAAGTCTAAGGTGTTTCAAAAACAGGAACATACATTGCTACTTGACAGCTTGTTCTTTAGGATGGCATCCTTTAGCATATAAATACACATGTCAGTACAGTGTTTCACTCTAAAACCAGACTGATTGTCATAAGGCTAGTAACAATAATGCACTGAATATCTTTCTAAACACTTCATTTCATTTGTGCACCATTCTCTCTCCCTTCATCCCCAGAGGATTTCTTATGGGGATGTGTGTGTGTGGTGGGTAAGTGCCCGTGTACGTTAGTTTCTCTTAGATGTGTACGTACGTAAAATGGATTTCTCGTCTCCTCTTGAATAAAAAAGTGTGTACATACCACGATTACGGCAATCTTAGCCGAGGCAGAATTGCAGCCCGAAAGTGTCTATTTACTTTTGTGAACCCTTTGTGTATATAAAATGTCTTCATCAAAGGTAAGAGAGAGCAAAGAATTAAATAAAACTCCAATATATTAATTTTGTTTATTTAGACGCAAAACGAATCCCAAATAAAAAACTGGAAAGACCGAAAGTGTCTATTTACTTTTGTCAATCCTCTGTATATATAAAATTGTCTTCACTTCTCAATTTCGTACAATTTTTTTTTCGTTCCTCTTAACATTCATTCATTGATTTCAGTATATTAAAATTGACAATAAACATTCTAAATATTCTATGAGAATAATATTTAATTTACCTATAATTCGAAAGACCCGAATTGCATTAAAAAAACACCTCTTTTTATTCCAAGAAAGAAAAAAGGGTTTCAAGAGCCCAAACTCGACACACATTAGAAGCAGGTGAATTGCCTGAGGCAAATCGAAAGCCAAACAAATTAGCCTCAAGCAACAGGAGCGGTCACATCGGAATTCAGATGGCACAATTTGTAACTGACAGCTCGCTTTGTGGCAAAATTCTCTCTCTCTCTCTCTCTCTCTCTCTTGTACGGTTCTGTTACATTTTAAAATAACTTATTCAATCAAAACCTCGCGAATTTCAAATTACTTTTATTAAATTTATATACGCGCAGGAGGGGATTAGACAGCATTTCCCTCCCTCAGCATAAGAAATACACACTTTAAAGAATGTAATATAAACATAAAAGATAATAATAGAGGAGATCAGACATCAATTCCCTCCCTTAACATAAGAAATAGTCCCTGTTACTGTATATAAATATTTATTTATTTCTCGGCAAACTTTTTATTGCTGCAACTTTACTTTTGTCAAATCGAGTATTTTCTGCAGCCCCAATAAAACTTCTTTTGTATTATTATTATTATTATTATTATTATTTGTCTCTAGGTCTGGTCTTCCTTAGGAACCTAACCTAACCTAACGAAACCTAAAAGCCTAAAAAAGAATATAAGGACAATCTAGCATAAAAAAGTACGTTTCTCTAACTAATGATTTAGAAATAGAGACTGTCTCTAGGTCTGGTCTTTCTTAGGAACCTAAGCTAACCTAGGTCTGGGTAGTAGTTGGACGGGAGACCGTGTCCAGATGATGTAGCGACCCATGGTTCAGATTTCATAACCAATGTAACCTAATCTAACCTAACCCATATCGAAAATGGGAAAGTTGAGAGTAGTATGCGTGCAAATATATAATAATGCAAAATACTTGAAGGCACCGTGACAGAGCGTGCGAGTGAGCATTTCACTCATTCACCTTGAGATGTGAGCATTGAAAATAAATCTGCAGAGAGAATAAACCGAGCTTCATAACACACCTTTATTATTAGTGAAGGTGACCAATCAAGACTTCATTGCCCAAAGCGTGGGTCCGTTATAGCGGTGTTACAACAGCTGATTGGTACACACATTTAACGTATCCCGCCCAGTTACATTGACAACCAATCAGCAAACTTACAAACCGTCTATTCGTCTTTAAGGGGTAGTGCTTACAATTGGGGATCATGCACATAAAAGTGAGTTTTTTCAGCTGGAACTCACAGCAGTTTTATTTTCAACTGTGAATAAACAAACACATTCCCTCCGTCATGAGTCAGGCAGAACTTTACAGTTTACCGGTTTTATATGAAGATGGCGACCCTGCCGCGGTGTCTACAATTAATCTTTTTAACGCAACCGATCGGGACGGATTATTTCCAACGCAAACCGTTGATAATATTTGCAATGACGCTCCTTACGATCCGGCGCAAGGGATTGATTGCTGTTGAAATGTAGGTATAAAAATTTATGTACCTGTATTTCTATTTTTTGTGGCCTAACTTGTTATTTATTTTAGTGTTCATGAACATGTCATTAAGCGAATGCTCTTGAGTACCGTTCTGTGTTTCGATTATTTCATCATATACAGTATATATGGAGGGTTGTAGTAATTTATTTTCATCTCATTACATTTTATTGTAAAATGATTCGTCAAAATAGCACATATCCTCAATTTTTAATTATAGATTAGTTTGCATTAGTAATTAATAATTAATAGTATGGTAAATTTCTGTTTTGATATTTCTATTCATCAAAAATCGTTAAATTTTTTAACTTATAACAAGTAAGACTCCGTTACAAATTTTAAATAATTTTATAAAATTCCATAATAAATTCATTTGAAATGTGAAATTATTCGTTATTTTCTCTTAAAGGAGTCAGAAACTTTTCTGAGAGGATCGAAGATATTTGATACTTCACATTGTAATTATCTTCATATATATATATATATATATATATATATATGTGATTAGTTCATACATTTTTCTGATTTTTTTAATAAAAACATTTTATTTTCATAAAAAACATATGCAGAGTATATATATATATATATATATATATATATATATATATATATATATATATATATATATACTCTGCATATGTTTTTTATGAAAATAAAATGTGTTTTTATTAAAAAAAATCAGAAAAATGTATGAACTAATCAAATTAATTTAGAATCATCCTTTCTCTTTAAAGTTTTGACGAGGAATTGACTAATGTTATACAATCTTTTCGTGATAGCAATGAAGAAACGCATGTCGTAGACCTGAATACGGCGGTAGAAGTTTTATCGCGCATTCAATCCAGCGATTGCCACATCATGAACGAAATAATGTAAGGTTTTTCTTTTTTTTATGTTTCGGGTAAGAGCTTTTTTTCTTTTACATGTGTTTCGGGTAAGAAAAAGCCTCAATGTATTTTCATCAATTTATTAAATGATAGAAATCATGTCCTTTTTTATCTGTCTGCATACCATTTAATCATTCCGCTGATTGTGTAACGGGTCGAATAATTTTTAAAAATTTATAAATGCCTTACCACATGACATGTGCATGAGAAATGAAAGGCAACACATACCACATACGTTACATAAGTATCCCTGGAATCGATAGGGATTCCATACAATTTCGGGAATGTGTAGCTGTTCAAGAAATTTTACAATAATAACGTCATTCCATGGATGAGTCCCGAGTGAATTAAAATAGTACAAGCGGTCCCTATTTTTAAAATAGATAGCTATCCAATGAATCCCTTCACCACCAATAGCAAGGGTATTCACAATAAGACTACCGCAATCTCTCGTAGTTGGCAATTTCAATGTTTCATTCTTCGCATACACACCACCGATAAATTTGGCAAGGAATTCGTTCACTGTTCAATACTCTCTGAAGTGTATTCGCGTCCATTATAAAAGTCAGTGACAACGCCCCTAAATCTGTCAACTTCTATTAGGGCTTGTGACTCGAGGTATACTAGTACACTAATAGGCGCGTCTATCGGCTTGGCGAATTTCAATCTGACTGAGATGTTTCCACTCTGTTGTGGACTTAAGTGTGTATTTACACTAGCAGATAAGTCAGGTGTGATGTCAAACGGATAAAGGTTAAATTGATCGATGAATTCTTTCTGCGTTACACCAATCGCGAGCTCATCACAAGCACCTGCAATATGTGCCAGATTACTATATGCTCTCGCGCAAAGCGGGAACACAGCGTCTGATGAATAATCCATATCCATTGCCCCGCCCAACGCAAAGCCATTGGTGGCGTATAGAGTTATATGTTTAAGGACGAAATTTTCGAATTGAAATGCGTTCTTTTTAAATATTCCATTCACCGATGCGTGGTCCCGCATTCCAATTAATATCCTTTTAGGTAGAACTCCCAAGGCGATGTTTTCTATTTGTTTCGATGCCAACCCTGCGTGCACCGTGTATAGTTTGATTTGTACTCTGTTAATTGGGTATTTTACTGTGGCATATAGTAAATTTTTCTCATTTTCTATTTGTTTAGGCGAAATTAATTTCATACGGCGGACGCGAAGGTATGTTTCCATAATATGAATCACAACGGGCTTTCCACCCTCTTCTTGATCAGCACACACATTTAAACAGATCTCAGGATTCGTTCGGGTGAGCTTTATTTTCATATCCACCCCATTCACAAGCAACTTCTCCTGAAATGTGAAATCTGTATGCAGGCGTCCAAAACACTCATATAATCTTCTTTTAAAAATTTTTAAATTTATCCTTTATACTACTTTTGTCTTTAGTCTGATAATAGTCCTCGGCATTTAAAAAAGAATCCTTCGTTTCTTTGGAAAAGTTCAGCACATTTTCCAGATAGGCTCGTAGGTGATAGTACCCCGTTCCTGCCGATATGATGACCCGATTTAAATATATATCATCCTGGTTAAATATGGAGTGCAGAAAGTTTGTTTCAGGGTATACAGTATACAACATATTTGTCATCGCAGTAAGGGCCTGAGCTGGGTATCACGAATTCTATTGGAGCAGTAGGGGAACTAATTGTGTTTAATGAGTTAATATATAAGTAAGGCATATGATAGGGTGAACCACAATATTTTATTTGCAAAACTAAAAGACAGGAAGATTCCCATGTACATATTAAATTTATTGAAATTTTGGTATTCCCACCAATCTTTCACTGTTAGGTGGGGCAATGTACTATCCGAGTGTTTTGGCTCCTCTTGCGGGGTGAGACAAGGCTCCTTGCTCTCCCCTATGCTGGTTAATGTGTATATTGACGGATTAATTATTAATTACTTCACTTAATGAGGAAACAGTAGGATGTTGTATAGATAACACAAGGATAAATAACTTAGTTTATGCCTATGATATGGTGTTAATAAGTCCCTCTGTTAAAGGTCTGGATCGGCTACTAAATGTCTGCGAAGTGTATTCGCAGAAACATGATATTCTTTTTAATGTTACAAAAACTAAGGTTATGCAATTTCATCCTAAAAGCTGTAATCAGCCAGCTGATACAAAGTTTAAAATGAATGGTGAAGTAATTGAGGAAGTACAAGAGTTTAAGTATTTGGGTCAAACTATTACCAGCTCCTTGAGTGATGACTCGGATATAAGAAAACAATCTCGAAGCCTGTGTGCTAAAGCGAATATGACCATAAGGAACTTTCGTTTCTGTACAAGTGAAGCTAAAGACACTCTCTTTCGTACTTTCTGCAGTAATATATACGGACAGCAACTCTGGGTGAATTATAAAAAGGTTGTGGCAGAACCCTAAATTTGCTCTACAACAGGTCTTTTAGATTCTTACATAAATTACCCCCGAGATGCTCAGCTTCGCAAATGTTTGCTACCCGCAATGTCCCGAGCTTCCCGGACGTAAAAAGACGTGCTCAACACAGTCTAATGCAAAGAATTAAAAAATCAACCAACCCGATCATCCAAGCTATCCATGAGTCCTGCCATTTATCCTCTAAGCTATGGACTTCTTGGTACGAAAACGTCTGTCTGTAGCTCCACTTAACTTCGACAGTGCAGTATTATTTCTAATCAATTGTATATATTTCTATCCTTAGTATATGAACTGTCATTGTATTAATAATATTTGTCATATGGACTATTGTCTGCCAATAAACCTTTTCATTTTCATTTTCAATTGTAATAAAGTCACTGTGCTCAATATAAACTTCAGTTGGGGCCATGTCAAAGAGTGACAGCTCCGATTTACAGCATTGTGAACTACACGGATGGATGAAGCATGCCATGACGAGTCAGAAATAGTACCACTTCTCTAGACAAGTAGTAAACAATCTATGATTCATGAGATCAATGTCCTTAGCTTATATCACTCAAAAAAATGGCCAACCATAGGTTTCATTCGTTTATAACACTTTTTCTTTTTTGACATCCTTTCACATTTAACGCCACGTGCTGGTAATCCCTTCTTCGGACAGATATCTTCTTCCCACCACCACGCATTTTTCTCTGCATCTGTGATGATTTCGTCCCGCGTACGCTTTAAGTGTCCTTTTAGAGCTTCTTTAGGTTTAGCCCCAACCATTATGTCTTCTGCCGTGTTAAGACCTGAGAGTAGCGCTTTCCTCCCGAGATATCTGGCTCCCCTCTTCAGCAAGGGGACAGCCGTATGTAGTATTGTTGAAAAAATGGATCCAAGCCCACTACCACATTGTTATCTCACACCTAGATAGACTCTCGAAAGCTTTCTGTTCATTATAACTCAGTGCGTCGAAAGTGCAGCTTCACTGTTAAGCTCCCATAACCGAATGGGAAATTTTTTCCCTCAATCGTTCTTATATATATTGAGATATTGGTTATTAGATTTGTCGAGACATTCACACAATGGGGCCTGTCATATGTAATACTCAGGCTCTTCCATCTATCGTTGGGAATGTGAGCAATGCACAGCAGGCGTGCCAGGGTATCCCCTACAAACTGGTGCTCCACTATATTGCTATAAATATAGCACATGTCTGGGGGTGTAGAGCCAGCGACCAATTTCTCCAATTTCATCTGATACATTAGGCTGGACAAGTCATGTTGTACCTAGTGAATGGTATCTCTTTGGAAGGCTGATCAATATCGCACCTAGGTTATATTTCTGTTAGCCTGTGATTTTAGGATTACAGTATGTGCAGTGTTTTCTTCGTTTATGATTTCGTATACTAAATCAGCCATAAGATTTGAGTTTTTTAAACTTATGTTTAACTCTCTCACATCCTCAGCCGCACTATAACGGCGTGGATCTAGTGTTACTATTGTACTTTAATACC
This sequence comes from Bathynomus jamesi, assembly GCA_023014485.1. Lineage (NCBI taxonomy): Eukaryota > Metazoa > Arthropoda > Malacostraca > Isopoda > Cirolanidae > Bathynomus > Bathynomus jamesi. The sequence goes on from JAJOZX010003029.1 coordinate 115,460, forward strand.
GTGCATCCCCAATCCGGGCGATACGTATGGTTTCTTCCCGAGTTACCCCAGCTTTTTCACACTCATCAAGGTCTCTAAGAATTGGAAAAACGGGTTTTTTATAATCAATATTTAAAAAGAGGGTGCCCAGCTGAATTTCGCATATCCCTACCTCATAAGAATCCCGATCCAATTCAGTGGGGCCATGGTGTTCTGTTACAAAGTTAGCCAGGGTGTTGTTAGGATGTACAGACAGGGAAAAAGACGACGGTAGTGTTACAAATGGTTAGGCGCCATGTTGCATACTATTTAAGCTTCATTATTGCATCAGCTTTAATATAGGTGTTGAAGCTTTCTGGATAACCTAGGCATTTCACCAGGTGCATTTTTCTCTTTCCTGAACCTTTGCTTCCTAAAATTTTTTTCAATTTTAAACACATTTTTTTCCTAAATTAAATAACACTTTCTGCAACTCCTCGCGGTAAAAGACTCCTGCGATTTCTTTCCCATTCAAATCTTCAACGTAATACATTATCTCGTCTTTAGGTCTCATAGCCCTAACTTTAAAAATGTCACGTGTCCAACCTTGCTCAAATCACTTCGCGAACTTATTTCCCAAAGGCGACAGCCTTACATTATCATTGATTTTGAAACGCAAAGAGTGTGGTGGTGTTCTACGAATATCTCTTCTCATATCAGGCTCTGTGCACGTACCTCTTCTAAAATCTCGTTAGGTGTTGTCCCAATCGTGCGATGGTGTGAGCGGTTGTATGATGAGGCCAATGATTCCAGAATGTCTATATATCTATATGTTTTTATGTGTAAAATAGCGGTGCGTGCGTTCCTTTATCGTACGTTGAACTCTTTCAGCTAAAGAGGCCTTATATATAGAACTGCTAGTGTAGTAACTAATATTAAACTCTGTCAGCATGTTCTGAAAGGCGGCCTATAAATTCTTTCCCCATATCCGTACAAAAATAGCCAGGAACCCTGTTTTTCTTCAACATCAACGTTCTGGTGGCTTTAGCAACTGTTTCAGGCGATTTAATTTTCGGAGGAATTAGCCACAGATATCTAGAGAATACATCTATTATGAATAGGATGTAGCGGTAACCATCGTTATACAGTGAATATCTTTGCGTGTCTGTTAAATCTGCTTGCCAAATAGAGTCAATCGATGTAGCTGCTGTCTTGGCTGTTTTAAACCTTTTTTTCCCAGACTTATGAAGTGTATAAGCGTCCTGCTCCGGCAAAAACCTCTCAACATCTTTTTTCCCTCCTCCATCATTGTAAACCCTTCTGTACAGTCTATCTACGCCTCCGTAGGAGGCTGGGCTAGAAATGTCATAATAACGTTTTCTTAGTATTTTAGAGGAACTTGGATAGGGTTGACCGTTGTTGTTGTTTGGCCTCTTCTTTCTCCACTTCAGAGGTGCTACCGCTGGGGGTGATGGCGTTCTCAGTTTTGGCACATGCAAAGCATGTTCCAGGTCTTTTAACCTGTTCAGATTTCCTATCAATATTTTGGGGAATTTATTTGTTGTAGTCTTGATTTAATATGCTTCCATCCTGATGGTGAGAGCCTATCCCACTTTCTCACCAGATCATGGACGATGTCTACGATATTCGATCCCTGTACCCTTGCTCCTTCCACAATGATCTTATCTGTATCGGTCCAATGTATGTTGGGATCCTCATTCAATAGATTATAAAGACTTAATCCTTTATTCCTCAATGTATGTGAGAGGGTGCTTTTTAATACATGCTCGATATGTTGTGGGGCCGACCCGTTATTTTTTGGCTGGTCAGCTCTATCGTCGGACACAGGTCCTATTTCACCATGCTCATCGTTGTCCGTACTGTGCCTAATAACCACTGGGATCTCGGATCAAGTAAAGATAAGCACCCCCAGCCTTCTTTAATTAGCCTTATAAGGCTAACTAACGAAAATATCACGACCTAACCTAACCAATCGTCAAGGGCGTACAGTTGACTTAACGATTGGTTAGGTTAGGTCGTGATATTTTCGTAAGTTAGCCTTATAAGGCTAATTAAAGAAGGCTGATGGTGCTTATCTTTACTTGATCCGGGATCTCTTTCGGATTCTTATAATTTTCGTACTCGTGAAGAAATTTCTGCAGAGCTTCTTCGTATAAGATTCTTTTCTCATCAGGTGTTTTTCCACTTTATAACAGGGCTAACAATTCACTTTCCATTCTTTTAAGCCTGCTTTTACGGGGTTCTAGAACGGTGTCTGGACTCTTTGATCTGAAGCATACACCTCGTGTGGAATCACTACCACTTTCTTAATTATATTAATCTAGTCAGTAAAGGCCCCAAAACTGAAAATAAGATGGGGAGGAATGACCCTACTCTTTGTACAATAATTCGTTTTTTCTTCCCCACAGTCTGACTTTTACAAGGGAGTGTACCTGTAATGTTTCTAAAGGCGAAGGCGAGCCTTCCGAGGGGGTTTCATTGATACATTGCAATTTATAACGTTAAGACAGATTTCACAGATGCATTTTAAAAAGTCGGAATCGATATTTTTAGCAAACATCTATTGCATTGACCAGGGCAGTCGATGATAGATTTTTATTAACTCATGGTATTTCTTTAGCCTCTTTGTCATTCTGGAATACACACCGTTTCAGGCTCGTTTGGAAATATATTTGATCTTAGAAGCACCCTAAACGTGTTTCGCTGGTGAAGGTCACAAACCAAATATTCGTAACGTTGACTTGTAGCTTCTTTATAAACTTCCAAAAACTTCTTACGCTGATTCGGGAACATTTGATTGGCTAATACCCCAATTTTTGACACATCTCTACGTTACACGAATAAGATTAGATATTGTGTATTTAGCGACACATCGCAATTTTATCTACTTTTGAAAAATAGATTCTGATTGATGAAGAACAGCTTATGTTAAGATGGTGGGAGAACGCTGTAAATGTCTCGGCAAACGTTTTATCCATTTCCACCATGAGATCGTCAATTACAATAACTATATGTTCATTTCCCTTTAACGAATTAACGTCATATACACCTTTGTGAAACAAAATATCATCTTGGTACTCGTTGAACACTGACTGATACGTCGAATAGCACCATATAACTTTATGCACAAATTTTGAGAACATCTCTCCCTTTTTTTAATGATTTTAAGCATAAACACATTTTTACAACATCCTGTAGGGCCAGATATAATACATGTGGATGGGCTCGTGAACCTGACTTTTTCTACAGAATCCATCTCTAACACGTCACAGTCCTAAGTGGGTCATGTACAAAATATAATAAAAATTTAAATGGTGTTCCTTATATTCTAGTCTTGTTTTTCCTCTTCTTCCACAGAACCGTGAATGATGATGAGGTACAGCATCATGTCCCTATCATCGCTATTACAGACGACCTCGATAAAAGTGTAATTGTTGTCGCAGACTCCATCCCCTTTGACGACCCCACACCAGCGACACCTGTAACACCACAACGCACCAGTTCAAAGCGGAGGCATGATGAAGAGCCTTCCACGTCAGGTATAAAGTGTGCCAGGAGTGCACCGGTTGTTTGACCACCAGTAATAGAGCCCCAACCCTCTACGTCTTACGACACAACCCCCACTATAGTACCTTCCTCAAATAAAAATGTACCCACTTATTCTTTTTCAATTCTGGGTTCATCCTCCACAACAGTAGCAGCAGCAGCTTCTCGTGCTGTCGAGGAAGGTATAACATTCGAGTTGGTGCGCACCGCCACCCCCACCCCAGGTCTGACTAGAAATCGGTATATATTCAGGGTTGACCCTGGATCCATGTATAGCAATGGTGTTGAACACGGACTACGGCGCGTAGTTGAACGTATTGTGGAGTTTGCCCTTCAGAACTGCGACGAACGTGAAGTCAGGACGAGGCAGTCCTTCGGGTTCGTTTCAGATGACTGGGATGTAGATAATTTTTGGCTAGTAATACCATTCAGACGCTAGGCTTCTGTATATACAGAATATATCTTGGGCCGTATGCGGGTCATAGTGCCACACCTTACACTCTTAACTTCAATTCTAAGCCTATTTACAGGCGGCATATAAACGCCGATCGTGGTTGCGGCTTTATAGCACTAGTCTTGGCCCGTATGTTTACTGTACTAAATACACGGACGCAGAAAATTTGGTTGCCTACAGTTGTGCAGCGTGCCCGTAAACTGGCTTCAGATTGCAAGCTTGACTTTAATTGTACTGTAATATGGGTCCTGAAAAGCTGAGAAGGGCAGAGGAGGAAATGAATATCTGTATAGTTGTATTTAGAGTGGATGCTCGTCGTAGGACTGTGTATGTTTTCAAAAACAGTGTGAGAGATCGTACAAGACCCCTACTTATTTTAGGATTGTCAGGTTCAACGTATCTCCCCATTCGTAATATAAGGGCTCTTTACACGAGTTATGATAAAAGTCGAAAATATGGGAGGCATCATGATTTGTGAAAGGGATGTCTCGAGTTTGCGGATGATAGAGTGAAACATTGTAAGGAATGTCACATGGTATGTGCGCAGTGTACAAGCTCCACATGCGAAAGCCGTGTGGTTGAAGCTGAGAAGAGGGACTGTGATGTATGCAGACGCACATTTTACAATAATAACTGTTTTGAGCTCCATAAGTCAATTGGCACGTGCAGGAAAATGAGAATCTTTGAATGTGGTATGTTTCATTAATAATTTGGGGAATTTCAAGCATAAATGTGATGAAATTCACTGTTCTACATGCCATGAGAAATATAAGGCGGTTGGAGAAAAACATGTATGTTATATGAAAGACGATAAGGCTAAAAATAGACCTTATATAACTGTGTACTACGATATAGAAACATATACGATTGCTGAAACCAAAGAGGTTATCCCACATCTACTTGTAAGCCAGACTATCTGTGATGAGTGCATTGAGGTCAAGTGTGATGAGTGTCACAATTACACACGACAGTCTCGTGAAACTCTTTGAGTCCTGTATTGTCAATTTAGCGGACAAGTTCAAAAAAATGACTGTATATTCTTGCTCATACCAGTGCAAAATTTGACACACAGTTCCTTTATAAGGAGCTGCTTGAGCGCGAGTCATCTGAAATATTTACAGGTGATCCCTTGAAAAGAGGAAACAAACTTATATAGATGCAAATAAGAGGTAATGTACAGTTTAAAGACACTTTATTATTTACACCTTGTAAATTAGCAAGGCTACCCAAGGTAATAGGGGTAGCCGTCGAAGTTTCAAAAGGGTATGTCACTTACACATTCCTCACTACCGAAACTTTAAATTACTTATGAATGTATGAGTACAGGTGAACATGAAGATTTTGATCGCTACGACAACAGTTTTAATTAATCTAATCCTTACAGTATACTGTAGCTGATAAATGTGAGCTTTATTGCGTGAATGATGTGCGCTTGCTTAAGTATGTTTCCAGGCCTTTAGAAGGATGTACTTAGACCGTTTCAAATGCGATCCGTTGCAAGTCGCAACCACGATCGCCTCATTGTGCTTTACGGTGTTCAAGAACAATTTCATGCCTAAAGACACCTTAGCCGTCATTCATAGAAACAATCCCCGCAGTTATGGGCACAAGGCTGTTTACTGGCTCCTACAAATACAGTAGCAGACAGGTGTATACATAAAGCATGCCCGCAACACAGGTGAATTACCGATTAAGGTTAATGGTCGTGTTTTTTGGGTCGATGATCTAAGCGAAAACCGTGCCACTGGTGAGAAGACTGTGTACCCCTTTAACGGTTGCTGGTGGCATAGATGCCCGCGTCCTGAGTGTGGAATCGTAGGAAATATCCACGGTAGATCTCCTGCAGGACAGTCTTGCATGGACCCGCACCCGCGATCAGCTTATAGGCGGCCAGTTCACTCATAAGGTCTTCTGGGAGCATGAGTATGATGCACGGACGGAGACAGATGGACAGTACCGTAGAAAATAAACACGATCAAGCGTTCAATGGTGCTGGATCCTCTCAAATACGGTGATAGCTTGTTCGTAGGGCGTACAAATCCCTTCAAGCTATACTTTCCGCCTATGGAGGGCGTGAAGCTCCATTACTACGACTTCTGTTCTTTATACCCCTACGTGATGAAAAACAACCCGTACCCCGTAGGTGCACCTGAAAAACTGGTGGGACCTGACTTGCCCACCATCGAGGTGTTCTCAACAAATATGAACAAGTATTATTTCAGTCTTTCTTTCGTAGATGTGCTCCCCCCTCGCGATTTATGGTTGCCGATCTTACCCGTCGTTATAGACCACAAGTTCATGTTTTTCCTCTGCGTGAAGTGCGCAGAGGAGAACAATGGGGCGTGTAATCACCCAACGAACCAGCGTAAGATCAGAGGGGTATATATAAGCACTGAGCTGTCCCTAGCCGTTCGCCATAGCTACAGAATATTGAAGATATATGAGGTGTGGAGGTTTCAGAAGCTACCCAACCTTTTCACGCCATATATAAACAATTTTTTGAAGGATAAGGTAGAGTCATCAGGGTATCCGCGAGGAGTTGATACCGAAGATGAAAAATCGGCTTATATTCAGCATTACCGTGAACGTGAAGGGATACAGCTTGACCGTTCCCAAATTGTAAAGAACCCAGGCAAGTGCTTCAGTGCAAAGTTGTGTGTAAAGTCTTTGGGGAAAATTTGCACAGAATACAGGCAAGAGTAACGTTCATTTGGCCCAAAGTTATAGTGATGTCTGGGATTATGCCAACGCTTCCGATAAAGAGGTGATGGAGATCGTGAATGTAGGTTAGGGCGGAGTGAAAAGCTCATTTCTAGAATTTTCAAATTGGCTAGTGTGGAAAATGTGTGGAGTAGTGAGGAAATAAGCTGGTATAAATTTAAAATCATAACATTAATATCTTCAGGTGCCACAATGACCTTCAATATTGAAAAAAATTGAAAAAAGCAGATTTTAACCAATAATTACAGAAGAGTCCACGATGCACAATAGACAAGAATTTATTCACACTTGTATAAAAATAGCTCAGTCAACCTTTAAAAAAGTTTCTATTCTCTAAAAACAGTTTTCTATAGTCAGCTCACTCAGCTGTCACGTGAGTACCTCGGTTCAGTGTAGCTGTCGCTCTCGTAGCAGGTGGGTGTTCTGTTGTTGGCGTTACTCAGATAGTCTAAACTATATTTCTTATATATTTTGCATTTCTGTATTGTGTTGCCCTAAGTTTGCCATGTACTATTAACTGAAATTAACGTATAATTGATATTAGCTCTTTCTTTTTCAGATTTGTATACTTTCAAAATGTCTCGAGTTTGTGCAAAATCAACCAGGGCCTCAACTGAGTGCCCCATGTTTGGTATGGGGGAAGATTTGTGGCACAAGAATCTTCCTACATACGAAGGAGTTTTTAAATATTACTTGCTTGTAAGAAACGATTTGAAACAGAATACTAATAAAGATCCTTCAATATCTCAAATATTAGAACAAGTTGTTGATAAATTGAAAACAATTTGGGAAAGTGCTTCCGTCCCAATTCTGTCAGACAGGCGAATTGAAACAATGTTCAGAAGCTACCACGAAAAGTATCGTGTCATTATGAAGCCATACCAAAGCAAAAAAAATTCTGAAGCTTACAAAGCAAAGATTGATATGTTCAAAAAAGAAGCACACACGAAACTTTTTGACATTGCAGCGTGCAAGTGCAAAGTACTAACACAATGTTCTTGTCCCAAAGAAAAAACGGTTCCAAAGGAAGAAGTGACGTTCCTCTTAGATCAAAGGAGTGAAAGAAAACTGTTTATTGATAGAGTAGATATTACACTCTCAAAGAAAAAAGCATCTACGTTGCTAAGAAAGCAAAAAGAAGCGGTGAGGCTCACCAAAGAATCTTCACAGGAGAAATTGCAGGATACAAATGTTGAATTATCATCATCGACATCAAATAGTGAAAGTGAATCTGGCGAAATATCAGACGATACATTTCCAGAGCCAGTTAGCTCGAAGAGAAAGCGCGAACAACCTGAAGAACAATTATTCAAGAAAAGGAAAACTACAAATCTACCTTCAGTGGCTACTGCTTGTGACAGGACTGCAGTTTCAGATCGAGCTGCAGCATTCATTGTTAGTGCAGTATTGCAAGATATTGGAGAAGTTTCTATTGACAATACATCTGAAGTAGTGGATAGGAGTAAAATCAGAAGAGAAAGACAAAAGAAGAGATCAGAAATTATGAAAGATCAAAATCAGGTCCCAATCAGAGGAATCTATTTTGATGGTCGAAAAGATTCTACACTCTTCCAAGAAAAAAAAAGAGTCCAAAGTATATCAGAAGAAGGTAACAGAAGAACATATCACTTTAGTGAGAGAACCTGGTTCAGATTATTTGGGCCATTATTCTGTGAATTCTGGATCAGCTGAAGAAATATGTAAAGGAATGTTTGAGTATATTGGAAATAATGACATGAACCTGGAAAACCTTGTTGCCATTGGATGCGATGGTGCAGCAGTCAACACTGGAGAAAAGGGAGGCGTTATAAGGCTTATAGAATTGAAGCTGAAGAAGCCAGTTCAACATTTAGTGTGCCAGCTCCATGCCAATGAATTGCCATTACGCCATTTAGTTGCAAAGCTGGATGGAAAAACATCTGGGCCCCGCGGATTCACCGGTCCTATTGGCAGGGAATTAGAGAACTGTGAGAGTCTTCCTATTGTCGAGTTTGAAAGGATTGATGCTGAGGAACCAACTGTAGACTGTGAAGATCTTAGCACCGACCAAAAATATCTATTTGATATTCATCAGGCCATAACAAAGGGATATTGCTCTCCAGATCTTGCTCATCGTAGTCCAGGCAAAATGGCACATTCACGATGGCTGACTACAGCAAATCGTTTGCTTCGTCTATACGTTTCAACTGTAAGTCCATCTGAGAACCTCATGAACATTGCTTCTTTTATAATGAAGGTCTACATCCCAATGTGGTTTTCTATTAAGCAAAGTACGTCTTTTGTCAATGGCTCAAAACATGTTTTCAAAACTATTGAACTATCAAGAACACTGAATGACGAAGTAAAGGATATTGTAAACCCTGTCATACAAAGAAATGCATTTTTTGCAAATCCAGAAAATATTCTAGCATCAATGATTCATGATGACCGCAGCGCCATAAGAGAATTAGCGTGGAGGCGAATAAAGAAAGCAAGGCAAACAAACAAGGAAAAAGTTGTGAGGCGTTTCACAGTACCTGTTATTCAATTTGAAGTTACTGATTATACTGATTTAATTAATTGGCAAAAATGCATTGTCACTGAACCACCTGTGACAAGACACCTGACAGAAAATGAGATTGAAGAATTCATAGAAAACAAGAGTACCCCTCCATTCGAGAAATTCCCTTGTCATACACAAGTAGTAGAAAGAATGGTAAAATTAGTGACTGAAGCATCATCAAAAGTATTTGGATTGAACGCGCGAGATGGCTTCATAAGATCAACACTTCAGTCACGTAAAAAAATGCCATCATTCGAAAGTAAAGCTGAATATAAAGTTTAAATAAATCGTTAATAGAAAAAAACATGCGCAAGGATGGGTGGTTGGGAGGGTATGGGTGGAGCTCGACACGCAGCCACCTCCTCGTGGTGAGTTCTGGATTATTTAGATCATTAATCAAAAGAACGTTGATCTAAATAAACTAAGAGCTGCGTAATTCAGTAACTATTTTTGTAATTGGAACACTTAATATATAATAATAACAAGTAAGTTTCAGTTATTGTACTAATGCAGAATATAAGAAAATCATTATATTTCACTTTTTTCGACGGCTTTGTGGCACCTGAAGATATAATTTCGCAGGACTAATATTTATGCACAGTCATTATCTATAGCACCCACATATTTTCCGCACCAGCCATATTTGAATTTCGAAAAACAGTTTAAAAACCTCATTTTCGATCCGCCCTAATGTAGGTAATACGTACATAATAAAGTACAACATTACCAAATTGGCCACAGACACATTGTGTGTTATAAACATACCTGTAGCCAGCTTCACAACAGCCTAAGCACGCATCAAACTTTGGGGTCTATTGCATTCTCTTGGGCGGAGGGTACTGTGCGCCGATACAGATGATGTGATATTCACAGCGAGGGAGGGTGAATACATGCCGCGTATTGGTGAATTCCTCGGAGAGTTGACTGATGAGATTAAGGATGAGTATGGAGACATCGCATACGCTGACTCCTTTGTATCAACAGGGCCAAAAACTTATGGGCTACGGGTAAGGGTGGGGGAGGATAAGAAATATATCGTGAAGGCTAAGGGTATCATGCTTAACCAGGCAAGTCGTTAAATTTGAATCGTTGAAGAATCTTATTGTGCTTGAAAGATGATGGCGACCAGCCACCCCAACTGACTGTAGGGACCTACAATTTTCGGGCGCAGAAGCTGGGTGGCGTGAAGGAACTTAGGGGTATGAAGGTATGTCGTAACACCTATAGGAAACGTTACCAGGTGCCTGGTACCTATGATACCGTACCCTTTGGATACCATAATCCTTTATTGTTTTTTATATATATATATATATATATATATATATATATATATATATATATATGTCTATTTACTTGTTAACAATATGTTTATTTCATTTATTGCACGTATTTTTAAATATCATACGGGGCTCCAATAAACCTTAGCAGTGGTGTAGTGCTAAATAAAGAAGTGAGGGAACGCATTTTGAAAGTGTTACTCAGATGCGGGGGGGACAATGGCGAGCGGCGAGCCCATACAGCTGGGGGTCCGGGGGCACTGTAAGCCCCCGGGAAATCTTTTGAAATCTGACCAATTTCAGGGATATTTTGAGGTCATATGCACTGGATATTAGGATATATTCTAAGGTTGAAGATGCAGTATTTCCAGTGTCATTAGATATACGACATCCAGTACGATCAATAAAAATAGCTAACAACTGGAATGATTAAATAAAAAAAAGTTAACAACTGGTACGCCGTGGTGACTGTTTCACCAGATCTTTATAGGCTAGCATTGCCTCAGTCGAAGCTAAAAGAAATGAAACAGTTAATGATTCTTTCTCATATTTCTTCTAAGGGTGGGAATTAAAATTTCATGACGTTAGAGATTTGTAAGTTCGGATTTATTTGAAATAGTGAGGGAACGCCGTTCCGTCTACCAAAAAAAGTAAGGGAACGCCGTTCCCACGCGTTCCCACAGCACTACACCACTGAACCTTAGCCCCCCCCCCCGCCCATGGCCTAAACCATTAGAGGTACAGTAAAACTAAACATACCTTACAAAAGAGAATTTATTCCTGCATTTAATGAGAAACAATTAAAACTTGGTGTTCCCGCCATTGGCTTCCAAGACAGCCTGAATTCGCTTTGGGTAGCTTGCCAAAAGTGACGTGAATAGATCTTGATCGTTACGCAAATTTGCTAAAACAGTTTCAATGTGTTGCGTCATTGTATCCTTCGAAAATCGATTTGCTGCAGGTTCTTGAAACAAGAGACATTCAACCTTGTCCTTTATAACTGATCCATTGTGTTCACAGACGTTCAGGTCGGGAGAATTTCCTGGCCATTCTTCATTTCCAAAGAAATCGATCTCATGGTTCCGCAACAACTGTTGAGTGGCTAATGCCTTAAAACAGGGGGCCTTATCGTGCAGAAGTGTGACCTGATCGACATCCATAACATTGTTTGGGTTTCTTAGAAAAGGAATGACATGCTGGGATAGAATAATATCACGAAAATACTGTCCATCCCAACTCTGACCATTTGGCTTCAGCACCCACATGAGCTTCTTTGCAGTGAACAAAACAAACACACCAACACAGTCTGGACTTTTTAATAATTTGTGATAATGTTCATTGTCATCGATTTCATCTGGTGTTGTGGCCCACACTCGATCATTTTGGTAGTTAGGCCGACGTGTTACGTAAACAAAATATTCATCGGAGACAGCTAAATGCATGAAATCATCCACATTCCAATCTTCAAGATAATGGGCAAACCACATTCTGTCATCGATGTTAAGTTGAGTTTTTCTTGGCTTTGAAAGTTAATGCCAAGGCTTTAAACCTTGCCTATGACGGTACAGTCGAATGATCTCACCACTAACGATCTTTCCTCTCAACACTTCGATCTCTCTAGAAAGTTTAGCACAGCTGTTTTTCCGCTTACGCGTACCGCTTTCAATGATGTCCTTTGTTCCCTGAGAGAGTGGCAAATTTGGGCGCCCAGATTTGGTTGTATCCGTTTCACATTCATCCAAAGTTTTATTCCAATTTCTTTTGACGAACTCCTCACTTTTCGCAACTTTTTGGCAACCCATGAACGTGTTATAAAGGTGGCTCCAGCATCACGAGCTTCCCGAAATGTTACTGCTCGTATGCGATCTATCACATGTTACCTCTACGAATCACCAATTAATTGAGAAGCCATTATATTATCACTTTATCAGCTAGAGTAATTTTAATACCTGCAATAAATAATTTTATATATTTTTACAATCACTAAAAACTATTTCGATATAAGTAAACATGTAAGCTGCAAATGGGGGGCTAAGGTTTTTTGGAACCCCTTATATACCTTGAATAATTCGATGATATGTTTATTAAATAAATCTTATTTCAATTAGCGTTACATTTTCTCCTTTGTGTGTGTGTGTGTGTATGTGTGTGTGTACAGGAGAAAGTACTAAGCTCCGCCCCCTGTACGATAGATCAATGGTCACGTGAATCCTGCTACTACCTGGGCATATATCTACCCCTGCATGCTCATTTGACCGCTACAAACCCTGGAACTCAGACATGCATTTGAAGAAATCCCAAGTAGACGAAAAATAGTAATGGCTACTTTTAATATTGCGTGTTCGACGTTTATGAAATGGTATTCGGCAAAGTGTGAAGATGAGGTGGATACTCAAAGACTCCCTATCCCTCCCTCCTTTGATACTTTTAAGGCTACATTGAACAGTGCGAAGCTTGTGGAACAAGAGGTACAAATACTCTACGGTTATTCTGGCGAGAACATTGCAGGATTTTGTGGTACAAGCAATGTATTGAACTATGTTGTAGGACTAAACTTTATAAAAGCTTACATATACCGTGAAGTGGAAGAAACAACACGTGCAGAAGAAAATCAACGGTTATGGTTCGTGAGTCTTTTTGATGAGTGGTGTGACAAGCGGTATTATGTCATGTTGCATCATACCGAGTACTCGTACCCTGCGGCTTAGAATGTAAATCTTCTCATAATGGAGACTCTGAAGTATTTTGACCACTACATTAATATATATCATGACGAGGTTTGTAGTGAGATTGTGGCTAAAGGCTTGCGTGAGTTTTTAATAGAATTTAGAGAGGAGTATTGTCTGCTAAGCAAAAATGAAAAATATGGTCATTTTTCTCTCAAATAGTGTGCCGGAGTGTGAATAAAATGTGTTTAGTTCGTGGAAAAGAAAGAAAATATCTGGTGCGCATTCTGGGGAGTGGGAGTGATAAAACATTAAAACCGGTATTGCTTCATGTATCGCAGATGGAAAATTTCTCAAAACACCTACCCAGTATAATGGGATACAAGTATTCACATGAATTTTTCACGTTGGAACAACGCCGTACACGATTCATCAGCTTATGGTGTGACTCACTCCTCTACACCTCCTTTCGAGCCGGTCCGCTCAGCTGTGGTTCATAGTCATCTCAGATCTTGAACCGACTGGACGTGCACTCCTCACAATAGAATACGATGGAGCTTCCTTTGAGCAGCATTCTCAATGCCGTGTACGATGTGTCCGTGACGAAGTCATTGCTCGTGTTCAGGCGTAAAACCGGTGCCATTAACTATGTACTTGAAACGACTTGTAGACAAACAAACTCTGGTAAACGGAATGTTGTTTATTTAACTGTTGAGGAGATGAATAGAGTCTTCGTGGTAGTTGAGAAGTGGAGCGAGGATCGTTATAAAATAACTGCAGATGTAGGCACAAGAAGAGGGCAGATTAGTGATACCCGCTCATATGCCATTGTTTGTACGTTGTATATAAATAACGATCAGCCATGCATTGATATACGATTGAAGAGGAAGAATGCTTCTGATAATAACGTTCTTGTCCCTACGTGAAACCGTTTTATCCTCGGCAGAATGTTTGAAATCGTCTGTTTCCGCAAGCTGAAGCCTATTTTAGACGCTCGTGTTATGGATATGCTTTATTTTGGATCGGTTCTTGAATACTCATACACCGCTCTTCTCGACGGGTTTACCGAGTGTAGGACTGAACAAGGCGAGAATGGTCTAAAGCTGGATGCTTATTTAAAAAGTTTACACTCTTCGAAATATCATGAACTTTGGTACAAAGAACTTGAGGGGTACAGGGCTGAACTCACCTACACCGTTCACCCTGAACAATTGTATCTTTATATAATGAGCAGCTGTCGTTACGACTTAGAAGATTATTTGAAATGTCGCTATGAATTGTGAAGATGAGTTCACGATTGAAAAGCTCGGATCGGTAAGAATAAACTCTCTATTGGGAAGGAATGTTTATAAACTCGTATATAATAATGATGTTGCTAACGATGACCTCTTTGTACGTGCTTTTGAATGTATTCTGTCCGTGCTGGTTATGCCTTCTAAACTAACTGGCTGCTTAAGACTTCTAAGCCAACTGCCAAGATTATATGCTTTAATTAAATAATTAGTGCAATCTGGCAACTCAAAATAATAATGTGTACCTGAACAAGCCATTTACGCCTTCTAAGCTAGATCAAGCTTTCTAAGCCCACTGGCGGATTAAGCCAACTGGCTTATTAGGACCTTCTAAGCCAAGTGGAAAGACCAAGAGTTTTATTATGCGTCTGGCGGATCCAGGCGAAGGTCTCTCTCTCTCTCTCTCTCTCTCTCTCTCTCTCTCTCCTATCTCTTTTGTGTTAGGTTGATTCCCCCCAGCTTGTGACAGTTGGGGAGAATCCACCTTGCTTCTTTTTTTTCGTTTTTTTTGGCATCTTGGAGGGTGCGGGGTGGGGGTAGCAACAAAGGGGGATGGGTCTTGCAGCAAGGGGGAAGGGGAGGAGGTCGTGCAACATTTATCACCATTTACAACATTGGAATTGCACTCTCCCTTTTTCGCCCATACTACTGACGCCGAGTAATTCGTCTTATTATTAATTAAAATCTTGACGAAAGACAAACTTTTTTTCGTATAATTTTTTCTGCTTTGGGGATTTTTAAAAGACAAACATTTTGATTGACACTAAATTCTTGAGATATCAAGAAATTTTTCTTTAAGCGAATTTTTTTTTTCAAAATGACTGGACCTCCCCAAACAAAGCCAACGAAAATTAAAACTTTCTAACTTAACCTGACCAGACTCTATATCTAACATAATCTAACCGCATCTAACTTTTACGTATAAGGTATTTGAAGATTAATAAACAATACAAATAGAATAAAATCTTTGTGGACAGCATTTCGAAAAGCCCCTCCTCCGTCATTTAGATTGTCGTGGAAAAAGCTAATATTCCCATTTCCCATTTCCAGCCCTATCCGCGAACTCGTAAAACTAACCCCTATAAAATCTTATCTGTATCCTAATTAATGGCGAATGTACTGAAAGAACGTACCATTATCGAAGTTCGGTTCTGGCAACTTACAAAGATCTTTAAAAAATTTATCACTTTAATTCACTTATTAAATTAAAGCATTACAAGTTCTAATTATCACCATATAAAAGTTACGAACAAATTTAAACTTTAGTATGGGAAAACGACACAAATGAGCCCTGCTAAACTATCTTCCATAAAATTATTACGATCAACCCGTTTCATGATGATATATATATATATATATATATATAACGGCGGTAAATTACGTGAAAAATTATTACGATTACAGGTACGAGCGTATATTAGTTTCACTATTTATTACACTTACTAATCTCCTACCTAAATGGGTAACTTTCGGTAATTAAAAACATAAAAAACGCACTTCCACCATAAATTCTGGGATTTAAAAACCTAAAAGTTTTTAAGAGTATTTTTAATTTTTGTTTAATTAAAAGGGGCTCAGAAAGTAGTTCTACATTACAAAAATGAGGTCAGATTTTATTATAAAACTATATGAAGCACGGAGAAACTTTCGTTATAAATGTAATTTTTTATTATTAAAATGTAATACATTATTAAACTGTAATATAGTTTATGCTTTATTGCTATATAAAACATAATATAATTTATATAAAATGTATTATGTTTATAAAACAATTACTCTATAGAATATATGATAAGTTATCAAGTTTTAAAAATAAAAGACGAGGAACTAAACTATTCAAAATATGCAGGACAAGCGTCGTTCTTTACGTTAATTATACTGCGTGTTTGCAGTTTAAATGTATATATATATATATATATATATATATATATATATATATATATATATGGTGATTTATTTTAAAAATCTCACACTTTAAAAGGTTTTTATTTTGTTGTTAACTAAAATGAAAACATGAAATTTTTACTGTACCTTTTCTACACATGGGAAATTAGTCCTCTAGTGCAAAAGGTACAATAAAAGAGGGTACAGTAAAAGTTTCATACTTTTATTTTAATTAATAAAAAATATAAACCTTGTAAAGTGCTAGATGTTTAAAAAATCACCCGATTTATATATATATATTATATATATATGTAGGTGCTCTTCCAATATGTGCTATACCGCGAAAATTTACATTCCAATACGTGATCTACCTTAGATTATTCGGATTAGCAGCAGGTACGTTAGTTAGCCTTATAAGGCTAACTAACGAAAATATCACGACTTAACCTAACCAATTGTCAAGGGCGTATAGTTGACCTAACGATTGGTTAGGTTAAGTCATGATATTTTCGTTAGTTAGCCTTATAAGGCTAGTTTCACGGTAGAGCACGTATTGGAATATGGTAGATCACGGTTTCGCGGTAGAGCACATATTGGAAGAGCACCTATATATATATATATAATATATATATTGGATGAATTTCACAATTTCACACGTGAAATTAATAAATGATGCAAACCCACAAGGAAAAGGAAAAATTATTCCAAGGCCTTTCGTGTATTCATCATATATATAGCCTATATATACTGCATATATATGTTAACCCCTCCGTCTATGGCCTTGGGGAGTTCGAAGTTGACGGGGGTTTTGGTTAGGTGGCAGCAACGGATTTGTTACTCTGGAGTATCTGGTACCGTATAGGAAGTCGCGGAAGTTTTCTCTTATACTATTCTCCGATTTCTTCTTGTAGTGTATCGGAGGATTCTGTGAGGCTCAGTAAATTCTCTGAAGGTTCCCCATTCTTCTTGTAACGTATCTGGAAATTATTTGTCTCTATTTAAGACTAAGTTCTCTCAAGAGAGCAAAGCTCGAAGGATAAGACAAAGATTTTCTCTCCTGTAGTTTACTGCTAAAATGTTACAAGTAGTGCTCAGCCTCTGAGTTAGATCAGCCAAATCAGAGTGAACATTGGAGAAATTTTATGGGTTTATATACTGAAATTTTTACTGACATCATTATTATTTAATGCTGATCTGGGTTTTTTTTATATATATTCTCAATAGGGTGATTTACTTTGCAAATTATTTAAAGACAAAACGAATATTTTAGCTGTAGCAAGGTCTAGACTGCTATTTTAGCTGTAGCAAGGTCTAGACTGCTAGGCAAGAGGAAGCCATATTTTTATTTTAAACCGCATACTGACAGATCTGATGTTATCATGATCTGCCGTCTTAACTAAAAATGGAAATTGAAATATGCCTTCCCATCACGAATTACAAACAAACATGCACATGAGCAAAAATTAAATGCTTAAGATTCAAAATTAAACTTTAAGCAGGATATGACTTCATCTTTTACAATGAAAGAGAATGTATACAGGGAATGAACAAGTTTACATTATTAAGCTAAATCTATAAAAATGATTAAGTAGTTTAAAAAGAAATAATTCACTAATTATAAAATAGAAAGCAAATCAAAAATTTATCCAAACTCGTGTCAGCGTTACGCGATTTTGTTCTATGTAAAAATGAATATATGTATATAAGTGTATACAAATATAAGTATTATATGAATATAATGAACATAAGGATTATATAAATAAAAGGATTTATATATATATATATACAAATTATATAAAAATTATACGAATGAATATAAGAATATTGGAATTATTCATTGTTCGTTTTTACAGGGCTTTCCCCTCTAGAATAACATTAAACAATAATATAACATCCTAACTAATTCTAACTAGATGATAACTAATGGTTTTTATAATACAGATTTATATACACAACATAAGTCGGGGTGGTTAAGTTACAATGCACAGCAATTAGGAAATCAAATCCTTAACACAACACTTGCTTAGAGAGTTATTAACGAACCGAGTACCTGAGCCGAACAGGCCGCCCAAAGGGCGAGGCACGCACTCGCAAGAGGGTTGAGGCTTTGACTGCCCTCTCAAAGTTTGCCCTGGAGAAACTCCCATGGTGCCACGTTTACAAAAGATTCTTAAGGTTGCAAAGGTTGTATAACAATGATATTAGCAAAGGAATTTATATGATTTTGGTTCTATATTTAACTCATTTATGTGATTTATATTAGCCGAAAAGAACATTTAGAATTTAGAAATCTCTGTTTAAGATTATAGATTTGGCACACTGGAGTCGTTAGGTTAAGAAAGAGGCCAGCTGATCCACTGGGGCATCGAGGCGAGTTATAAATTAAAAATTCAAAGATTAATACTTTAATTTATGCAAACAGAATAAAAGGATTAATACGTTAATTTAGACAAAATTTTAGCAAAAATTTATTTTCCTGTGAAAAACCTTCTCCACATGGCTCCCCTCCTAGAGTTGGAACTAGAGGGTCAGTTTGAATGTCCTCTCAAACAAAAGCAGTTGGATGTAGTGTTATATGGAGACAAAGAATTGTTAAATTAGTTTAATATAATGTTCCATAAGGACAAAAGAAATAGTTAAATAAAATACATCTACTTCGTACTTAATCCACTATATTTATCAGTTAAATTTTACACTAAAATCGATACTTATGTACTAATGAACACTTATAATTAACGGTCACTTGTATGTCCTTGAGCACTTGGAGTCTGATTTGTCTGGGTCCACATTTTTACACTGGTCTAAGTTCACCGTGTGCATACACTTTTAAATCAAACGCGATTTTTATCAACTTTATGAAGACAAAATTTGAGAGAAATGAATTTCAATGAACTATTGGAAAAGTACTTAAGTGAAATTGATATGATTTCTGCAAGGTTTAGAACAGATATGGGTCGTTTGAGAACTTTTTTAGAACTTTGGAATTGACTAACCTCTATAGCAGTGCTCTTCAACCTGGGCGGTACCGCCCACTAGTGGCTCAAGGATCTCATTAATCTAAAGGTAATTGCAATTAATTTTATTGTTTTATGCAGGGTATATAACTTTTAGTTTGAGTTTTTGCATTTTTAATTTTGGTGGGCGATACGGAGATTCAAAAGTTACAAAAGTGGGCGGTAAGCATAAAAAGGTTGAAGAGCACTGCTCTATAGCGTGGAAGGTATAAAATTTCAAGTTATTGTGCAGTGAAAGGTAGGGCATGATTGCACGGGTATCGCCTAACATTTATATAGAGTACGTGTGGTGGTAGCTCTGGAACTGGAAGTACGGTTGAAGACACCATTTGTAACTGGGGTAAACGAAATTATGATTACTGTTCTTCGTTTCGTGTATTCGGTTCTTTTGGAGCTACGCGAGTGACCTCAGTGATCGAAATTCCGCTTCTGAAATCAAAGTGGCAGATGGCTCCAGAAAATTGTGACCAGTCGAATATTCAGGAACAGGCAGGAGTCTGAACGAGCGGGACCAATCTTGGAGATAGCCTTGAAGGGCGGTGGCCTATCAGGCTACGAGATAATAGGAATAGAGAAGGGTAAGAAAGGACTTGAAACACAGATTAAGATGACAAGAATGAAGA
This sequence comes from Bathynomus jamesi, assembly GCA_023014485.1. Taxonomy (NCBI): domain Eukaryota; kingdom Metazoa; phylum Arthropoda; class Malacostraca; order Isopoda; family Cirolanidae; genus Bathynomus; species Bathynomus jamesi. Next base: position 135,458 of record JAJOZX010003029.1, read on the forward strand.
AAGCCGATGAATTCTGAACATAAGTATTCCCAAAAGCTGTTTTATGGTGGTAGAAAGGAACATTTAGAGGAGGAAAAGAAAGGTTATGGTCAATGCCGAGGTTCTCGACCCGTGGTTTGACCTGAGGAAGGGCCAACAAGGAGACAGGAAAAAATTAGTATTCTGTTTAATTGGACGGGAAACAGGAAGAAGATAAGTCTTTTGTTTAGTAAGAGAAAGAGAAGACTCTGCAGGTGTCTGAAATGGTACTGAAAAATTTCGATTTCCAAACTTTCTGATTAGAAAGAACAGCATCGAATGCACGTTGTCCTGTAGAGCGATGCAAAGATGCATCACTCTCTTTGGTGGGAAGAGAAGAGTGGCATTTTTCTTCCGAATTCTTCAAAGACGCGTTTTTGGCGCGTGGCAAGATTTGAACGTCATTAAGACAATGAGACTCGAGGTCATAAGCCGAGCTTGCAACAAGTCCGAGGGACATAGGCGAGTTCTCTGTGACCTCACATAAATTTTCAGAAGAAGGGGGATCCCTCGGAAAACTCCCCTCATCGAGAACTTCCCTTGTGATGTCTGGGACAGTTTCTTCATAGAGCGCTTCCGTCGTGGGGTTTGAGACAGCTTCTTCATAGGGCACTTCCCTAGTTGTACTGAAGACACTCAGCGTATCGTGCATGCTACACAAACTAACTGGATGGACAAGTGTATTCCGTGCTTGCCTTTCCGTACAAACAACTTCCGACTGCGGAGTAGGTTCGGGCTCACTCCCGGCACCTGTAGGCTTAGTCTCGGAATTGGGTGGAAAATCTTCTACCTTTGAAAACAGAATCAAGTCATCTTCCTTAAATAGGGATCCAAGCGAAATGACCAAACCGGAACTCAAAGAAGATGAGTCTTCAGATTTATTTGGAATAACCGAAACTCTGGGAACTTCAAGTTCCTGCCTAACTGTAATCGAAGGAGGTGACTCGCTCTCGATGGAGTCACAGGGGTCTACTGTGAAGACATTCGAGTCTTCCTGCTCAAAATTACCAAAGGTATGTTGGCTTTCTAGTTCCTCGTTCGCCGGAACTGGAACGGAACAAATGACGATTGATGAAGAATCTTCCCCATCTAATAGCAGTTCCTCTTTATTTTGAGCTAGTTCCAGGGAGTCATTCGGGTTCTCTGAAACAATTCTTTCACCCTCAGTCGAAAAGAGCGAAGAGTAGGGGTGACAAACCTACTCGAAAGGTGGTTCTCTCCTCGAATTAGGCCTGCTTCATTATTGGCCACATACAGGGTGTCCCAAAAAAACTATATACTTTTTATAGCATCATATATTTTATAATTTAAAAAAAAAAACCAAACAATATATTGTTATAGCAATTGCCAATGAAAGGTAATTTAGTAATCTAAGTGATCAAAATGTTATAGCGAGTTGTTTGCATATAAAATTTAATTAACTACGCCAAGTGCTCAAAATGTTCTCCGGCGGCATGAATGCACTTTCAATACAACAAAATCGTGTGGTCTGATGAAGCTACCTTCAAGCTGAATGGCACAGTAAATCGACACAACTGCAGGTACTGGTCACTTGATAATCCACACGTTTATGTGGATAAACATGTTAATTTAGCAGGATTAACAGCATGGTGTGGTTTATCATCCAGGGGTTTGGTTGGACCATTTTTCTTTAATGGGACAGTTACCGGTGCCGCATATCTCGACATGCTGCGGACAGAAATTATACCTGCAGTTCGGAAGTTGTTTGGAAACGACGACTTTTACTTTCAACAAGATGGAGCCCCCCCTCATTTCCATTGTGATGTCAGAAGGTACCTCGATGAAACGTTGCCTAACCGTTGGATAGGACGAAGAGGAAGCGTTGAGTATCCTCCACGTTCACCGGACTTGACTCCACTTGATTTTTACTTGTGGGGCTACCTGAAGGATGCAGTTTATGGTACAAGACCTGCAACACTCGAACACCTTAAGGATGCAATTAGGGAAAAGTGCGGGATTATCACAGCATCCACATTAGTCCATGTCTGCGAATCAGTTAGTCGACGCATTCAAAAGTGCATTCATGCAGCCAGAGAACATTTTGAGCACTTGGCGTAGTTAATTAAATTTTATATGCAAACAACTCGCTATAACATTTTGATCACTTAGATTACTAATTTACCTTTCATTGGCAATTGCTATAACAATATATAGTTTTTTTTTTTTAAATTATAAAATATATGATGCTATAAAGAGTATATAGTTTTTTTTGGGACACCCTATAGATATCGTGCGTAATAAAGAAATTCATCCCCAGGATTAAATTTCCATTCCAGTCTTCTTCAGATATGACCACAAATGGGGTCAGATAAGGGACTGAATCATACTCATTAGGAAGAATAATTTCTCCAGTACTGTATTCTTCTCAACCATCATCAATGCAGGTCAAGCGAGAATGCAAATCGAAATTTCCCGTAGCCGTCTTAAGTAACTTCTTGTATACGTCTTGTTTAATGTAATTCGCCTGACAGCAGTTGTCAACAAGAGCCAAAATCGCTTGGTTGTTGACAGAAGTTTTCATGAAAATTTGTGAGCTCTCGTCAAAAAGCACCATTTCGTGAGCCCCAAGAAGACGTTTCCGAAACATATGAACATACTTCGTCTGCGTCATCGATGGTTTCGCACGGGGTCCAGAAAGCTTATGACCATCCCGTCCTCCTAAATCTAGCCATTTTCTTCGAAACACGACAAAGGAAAAGAAAAATGGACTTACAAACGAGGAAGGCGAAACGAAATAAAGAAAAAAAAGAAAATTTATCCTTAATACCATATATACAACAGCATCGAAACGAAAAAACTTAAGCGTGACATTAGCTATTTCAGTTTAAATAAACACTTCATAAAGTCGTCCCAAACGAAAATGCAAAACTTGCCTGTCGATTTCGACATATTACTCGAAATGTATGAAATAATTTTAAAAATTCCCTAAATCTACCATATACTTTGCAGAAACCGTTTTTGTTACAAACAATAAAATATATAATTCACCTATATATTTGTATACGCAAGCACTGCATGCAAAAAGACAAACCTGTCAATTTATTTCCTCTTACAACAACATAAAAAAGAAGGTTGAATTAAATTGAATGCACTGAAACTGGCTGAACTGAAACTGACTGACTGGAAACTGACTGACTAGAAACTGACTGTGTTCATCCTACTGGATTCAACAACTGGAACTGATTATTCTGGGGGCTGATTTCTTGGGCGTTGTCCCTCTGGATGCAACCGACTGACTGGAAACTGACTGTTGATCCTACTGTATTCAACAACTGGAATTGATTACTCTGGGGGCTGATTTCTGGGGGCTGATTTCTGGGGGCTGATTTTCTGGATGCAACCGACTGACTTGAACTGCTATAAACTGGAGTGGGTTTCCTACCTACTCTATCTAAGAAATACACAAATAATGCACAACAATTTGTCTAACTAGGGAAAAAAATTTAAAAAGTTGTGAACAAAATAATAAAAAAATGTAAACAAAATTTCACTCGAATGTACGTGAAGGTACGGTAATATTATGATTGGTAGGTTAAATAAAATTATTCTATGTTAATTATAATAGTGGAAATAACTGTTTCAATGAAAAGAAATGTATCACTGGTGTATGGAATGTTCATTGTGTTTTTTGTTAATTCAACCTGATACTAATTATTAACTGTTAATAATACTGACTTCTCAAATGTTTAGTAATTAATTTGAAAAAAGGATCTGTACTTAACAAGATTCCTACGGCGAAATCCTTGAAGACGTGTCCTGAAGACGTGTCTTGCTGACCACTTGTTACTGGACGAAGAATGGGCGTGGAAAACTTGGAGTCGTGACACACCGGTCGAATAATGGATGTGAAGAAGGAAGTCGTGATACTCCGGTCAACTGAATGTTGGTTCTAGTTCCAGGGTCTGGAAGACTGGAAAAATCCTGGTTGCAGAGGTCGCCAGTTGTTAACCCCTCCGTCTATGGCCTTGGTCGGTTCGAAGTTGACGGGGGTCCTGGTTAGGTGGCAGCAATGAATTTGTTACTCTGGAGTATCTGGTACCGTATAGGGAATCGCTGAAGTTTTCTCTTATACTATTCTCCGATTTCTTCTTGTAGTGGATCGGAGGATTCTGTGAGGCTCACTAAATTCTCTGAAGGTTCCCCGATTCTTCTTGTAACGTATCGGGAAATTATTTGTCTCTATTTAAAACTAAGTTCTCTGAAGAGAGAAGGCTCGAAGGATACGACAAAGATTTTCACTACTGTAATTTACTGCTAAAATGTTACAAGTAATGCTCAGCCTCTAAGTTAGATCAGCCAATTCAGAATGAATATTGGGGAAATTTTATGGGTTTATATACTGAAATATTTACTGACATCATTATTATTTAATGCTGATCTGGTTTTTTTTTTATTCTCAATAGGGTGATTTACTTTGCAAATTATTTAAAGACAAAACAAATATTTTAGCTGTAGCAAGGTCTAGACTGCTATTTTAGGTGTAGCAAGGTCTATACTGCTAAGCAAGAGGAAGCCATATTTTTATTTTAAACCGCATATTAACAGATCTGATGTTATCATGATCTGATGGAAATTGAAATATGCCTTTCCATCACGAATTACCAACAAACATGCACATGAGCAAAAATTAAATGCTTAAGATTCAAAATTAATCTTTTACAACGAAGAGAGAATGCACACAGGGAATGAACAAGATTGCATTATTAAGCTAAATCTAAAAAAATTATTAAGTAGTTTAAAAAGAAATAATTTACCAATTATAAAATAGAAAGCAAATAAAAAATTTATCCAAACTCGTGTCAGCGTTACGCGATTTTGGTCTCTATGTGAACATGAATATATGAATATAAATGTATACACATATAAGTATTATATGAATATAATGAACATAAGGATTATATAAATATAAGGATATATACTGTATAAATATAGGAATTATATGAAAATTATACGAATGAATATAAGAATATCGGAATTATACATTGTTCATTTTTACATATATAGAGGTTGTCCCATAAGTCCGGCATCATAGGAAAAATAAAAAAAAAAAGGCAAAACAAAAGCTTTTATTTACAGAACGTGCTCAATATGTCCACCATTGTTTTCAATACACAAATTCAGACGTGATACCCAGTTAGCAAGCACACGGTGAATGATGTCAGGAGTAATGGTGTTACATGCCCCAATAATACGCTGCCACAAATGTTCAACACTCCTAATTTTCTCTGCGTATACCAACGCTTTCAAGTGGCCCCAGAGATAAAAATCTAGTGGCGTGAAATCTGGGCTTCTAGCTGGCCATTCCACAGGCCCTCGACGTCCTATCCAATGACCAGGGAATTGTTGGTACAGGTATTCCCTTACTTGGGTGCTGTAATGTGCAGGAGCGCCGTCTTGCTGGAACCATGTTGGGAAATTTCCTTCTTCGTTCAAGACACTGGGAAATGCTTCTTCCTTGAGCATACGTAGGTAGGTGCCTCCAGTGACATGTTCATCGAAAAAGAGGGGGCCTATGATGCGATCCTTCCAAATGCCACACCATACCATCACCCGAGATGCACCTTGTTCCTTTGAAGAGGTATACCAATGAGGGTTGTTTTGAGACTAGTAGCGGGTGTTCTGTCGATTTACCTCACCATTTCCATAAAAAACAGCCTCGTCACTGAACAGAATGGTGGACGGGAAATTGGCATCCCGAGCATATTGTTCCGTAGCCCATTCACAAAATTCCATCCGCCGGTCGGGATCATCTTCGCTTAATTTCTGTAGGATCTGAAGTTTATATGGATGCCATTTGTGAGCCTGAAGAATGCGATGGATGCTACTTTTCGACACTCCTGTCTCGGCGGACAATCGCCGAAGAGGCTTATTGGGACTTCTGTTAAAATGAGCCAGGATAGCAGTCGCTGTATCATCGTCAGTGGACCTCCTTGAAGGTCCATTGCGTGGTTTATCTTCTATGGATCCTGTTTCCTTAAACTTTGCAACAAGTCTGCTAACACAACTCTGTGTTATTGGCTCACGGTCTGGATGCAGTCTGTTAAATTCAGCAGCGGCCTCTCTTTGACTCCGATTTTCTATGAGTAGAATTATCTGGATTCGTTCTTCCTTGCTCACAGATATTATGGCCTGTAGAAAGAGAAAAATATGAATTATGGTTTGTAGAAATAGAAAAATATGACTTTCTCCTATGATGCCGGACTTATGGGACACCCTGTATATATATATATATATATATATATATATATATATATATATATATATATATATATATACAGGGTGTACATAAAGTCAGGATCTATTTTTGTGAAGCACTTGGAAATTATATGGAATTCAATCATAAAATGATAAAGTGGTAACATTTATTACATAATTAAGAGTAGGATTCGACGTGACGCCCATCAGTATCCCTGTACAGCTCAAATCGTTCCGCAGCATTACTAAACACATTCTGGAGCATTGGCGGGGTTATGTTATCTGCAGCAGTTCGTATACGTGTACGTAAGTTGTCAAGACTCGTAATCTTCGTCTGATAGACGTGCGATTTGATAAAGCCCCATGCAAAGAAATCTAAAGGGGTTAAATCTGGTGATCTCGCTGGCCAAGGTCTGTTGCTTCCGCGTCCGATCCAGCGATTTGGAAAACGCCCATTTAGATAATCCTGAACAATTTTGGCATAGTGACAAGGAGCACCATCATGTTGATAGACGACGGTACTAACAATCCTATCCCCGTCGTCTATCAACATGATGGTGCTCCTTGTCACTATGCCAAAATTGTTCAGGATTATCTAAATGGACGTTTTCCAAATCGCTGGATCGGACGCGGAAGCAACAGACCTTGGTCAGCGAGATAACCAGATTTAACCCCTTTAGATTTCTTTGCATGGGGCTTTATCAAATCGCACGTCTATCAGACGAAGATTACGAGTCTTGAAAACTTACGTACACGTATACGAACTGCTGCAGATAACATAACCCCGCAAATGCTCCAGAATGTGTTTAGAAATGCTGCGGAACGATTTGAGCTGTGCAGGGATACTGATGGGCGTCACGTCGAATCCTACTCTTAATTATTTAATAAATGTTACCACTTTATCATTTTATGATTGAATTCCATATAATTTCCAAGTGCTTCACAAAAACAGATCCTGACTTTATGTACACCCTGTATATATATATATATATATATATGAATAGAAACGACATAAGTATTAAGGAACGTTTCTGCACACGAGGAGGAAGATAACGAAATAATGAAAAATGAGGCGAACCGCCTGGGAATCGAACCCAGGGCCTTCCAATTGCCGGTCGGACGCTCTACCATTATGCTACGGACCTCACTCAATCACAAATCGAAATTCTCCCAAATAGGGCAGAAACCAATGCCCTCAGAGAGCACCCTCGCAAATCGTGAATATGCGCAAATAACTGCAATGACCGCGCAGTATATAAATGAATAGAAACGACATAAGTATTAAGGAACGTTTCTGCACACGAGGAGGAGAGATAACGAAATAATGAAAAATGAGGCGAACCGCCTGGGAATCGAACCCAGGGCCTTCCAATTGCCGGTCGGACGCTCTACCATTATGCTACGGACCTCACTCAATCACAAATCGAAATTCTCCCAAATAGGGCAGAAACCAATGCCCTCAGAGAGCACCCTCGCAAATCGTGAATATGCGCAAATAACTGCAATGACCGCGCAGTATATAAATGAATAGAAACGACATAAGTATTAAGGAACGTTTCTGCACACGAGGAGGAGAGATAACGAAATAATGAAAAATGAGGCGAACCGCCTGGGAATCGAACCCAGGGCCTTCCAATTGCCGGTCGGACGCTCTACCATTATGCTACGGACCTCACTCAATCACAAATCGAAATTCTCCCAAATAGGGCAGAAACCAATTGGAAGGCCCTGGGTTCGATTCCCAGGCGGTTCGCCTCATTTTTCATTATTTCGTTATCTCTCCTCCTCGTGTGCAGAAACGTTCCTTAATACTTATGTCGTTTCTATTCATTTATACTGCGCGGTCATTGCAGTTATTTGCGCATATTCACGATTTGCGAGGGTGCTCTCTGAGGGCATTGGTTTCTGCCCTATTTGGGAGAATTTCGATTTGTGATTGAGTGAGGTCCGTAGCATAATGGTAGAGCGTCCGACCGGCAATTGGAAGGCCCTGGGTTCGATTCCCAGGCGGTTCGCCTCATTTTTCATTATTTCGTTATCTCTCCTCCTCGTGTGCAGAAACGTTCCTTAATACTTATGTCGTTTCTATTCATTTATATACTGCGCGGTCATTGCAGTTATTTGCATATATATATATATGTATCATATATATATATATAGGGTGAACCAAATGTAGGTGGACAGTAAATGATAACGTTTATTTTGAGAATACATATTTAATTTTTTTGTATACTATAATACAAAATAAAATTTAAATAAATTTAGTTATAATATTTAATATAATAAAACACAAACACCATAGTTATAATGAACACCATAGTTATAATATAATATAACACAAACCGTATTCAACCTACTGTCCACCTACTTTTGGTTCACCGTATATATATATATATATATATATATATATATATATCATATATCATATTATATATATCATATATACAGGGTGTGTCACAGCCGGTCTGCCATACTTTGGGGGGTGATTTGGGGTGTGATATCGAGTAATAAAGTTAATACAACATACTGTAGGTGCTATTTCCAACCGTTGCGGAGCTACGAACGTTTCAAGGTGCACGAAAAAAAATAAACGAGAGTATTAATCTGATGTATTTATTGCTACAATTTATGAGATATACCTTATAAATGTCCAAAATGTCCGCCTCGGTTTTCAATGTACAGCCTTGCTCGTTCCAAACAAGAGTCCACTGCCCATTGAATCATTTCGCGGTGTTCTCGTATGTAAGCAGCGGCATCCATAATCCGGCGCGATTTGGAAATAGCACCTATGTTGTATTAACTTTTTTACTCGATGTCACTCCCTAAATCACCCCCCAAAGTATGACAGACCGGTTGTGAAACACCCTCTGTGTATATATGTATATATATATATATATCTATATATATATATATGTATGTATGTATGTATGTGTGTGTGTGTGTGTGTGTGTGTGTGTGTGTGTGTGTGTATATATATATATAAATATGTTGTGTGTGTGTGTGTGTGTGTGTGTGTGTGTGTGTGTGTGTGTGTATACTGAGCAAACACCTTTGATGCCCAACAAATCGAGTTATATCTGTATCAACACATATGGTATACAGCAGCCTCCAGTTTCAGCAATTGCATAAGTTTGGCAAAAGATCCTTACATTTACTACGAGTACGTACATTATTACTATTATTATTCCGTTGATTCACTTATGGTTCTCTTATCTTTTAAGATATTCCAGAAAAATGTCATGATAATCCTCGGCACCATGAAGAGAACAGTGTTAAACATGTGAATTAAGAGTCCAAATATTCACTCTCCAAAAACAAGGCAAGAGCCAGAGCAAAACTGCAATGGAGCTCAAAATATCCAAAACAGCATTTCAAAAAATCCTGCAGATGTAGTTCGCTTAAATAGCTGCTGCGAGACAGGGTTGTATTATTTAAGGACTACCATTAACACATTTTTGATACATTATAATTCCTTTTCTGTCCAACTCTCTAACGCAAGGGTTAATCGGTGTTTTCAATCGTTCATTTACTCAACCGGTCAACTGTGGATCAATCTTCCTCAATCCATCTTTACCCCTGTCTATGACCTCCAATCTTTCAAACGCAGAGCATCCAGGCATTTCGTAAACCTGGACCTTGGTTTTGGCTCTCTTCATCTTCTATGGGAGGGGGACGTTTTTTGCGGGCATTCGCCCTTGGTCCTCCTTCCTGCATAAAAAAAATCCCTTTCAGGCAGCTCCTAAAATTTGTTCAATCACTCAAAAGACCATGGATTTGTTGTAAACACGTTTACTGTGAAAAGGAGACTCGAAGAATGCACCCTGCGAGGAAAAGTTGCTGTCAGAAAGTCGCATATTATGGGAATAAGAAAAAGAGGATCGGATTTACAAAGGAACATTAGAACTGGTGTAATGACAAGAAGAGAAGTCTATGAATGATGAAACTAAATTAAACTTTTTGGAAATGAGTGGCGTACGTTTCTGTTACCAAACCCACTCGAGTCTGCAGCTATGGCAATCGAATAACAGAATCTACGATTGATAATATATTTGTAAATAGCAAAGCCCTCGTAAATTCTGGAATTATAACCACTAACATCAGTGATCATTTTCCTACTTACGCTATATTCAATAACATTGTTCAGGTTGCGGACAAAACAACTATTGATTACAGAATATTCTCAGAGGTTAACAAAAGAAAATTTATTGGGGCTGTAGAAAATACTCGACTTGACTGTGACGAACCTTTAAATGACCCACATCATATGTTTCAGTTCTTCTATGACACCTTATCCCATATTTTTAATATTTGCTTTCCTTTAAGGAGAAAAACAGTCTTGTCCAAAAGTGTCGCAAATCCATGGGTCACTCCAGGAATTATCATTTCAATAAAGAACAGAGATAAATTTTCAAATTGCAATTGCAGAGCAAAATTCCTAAAATACAATATACTCAATACAGAAACAAATTAACTAAAATAATCAAAATTGCAAAATATAACTATTATAACAATCAATTTTCCAAACATAAAGGAAACATGAAAAACACTTGGACAACCATAAACAATCTTCTCGGAAAAAATTAAGAAAAATTCAATAGAGAAATTAAATGTTGATAATAAAAAATTACTGATGAAACTGCTATTGCAGACTCTTTAAATGCACATTTTACTTCAATAGCGGATAAGCTTCGCTCACAATTAATAAATAATAATCACTCACCTCTAGAATATATGCCACCCAGCCCACTAAATTCATTTTCTTTTGTTCCTGCTACCTCTACTGAGGTCCAGAATATTATTGGTAAATTAAAAAATACAAAAATAACATTCATAGCATTCCTGTACCTACAGTATATTCAGTGGTGTAGTGCTAAATAAAGAAGTGGGGAACGCATTTTGAAAGTGCTACTCAGATGCGGGGGGGACAATGGCGAGCGCGGCGAGCCCATACAGCTGGGGGTCCGGGGGCACTGTAAGCCCCCGGGAAATCTTTTGAAATCTGACCAATTTCAGGGATATTTTGAGGTCATATGCATTGGATATTAGGATATATTCCAAGGTTGAAGATGCAATATTTCCAGTGTCATTAGATATACGACATCCAGTACGATCAATAAAAATAGCTAACAACTGGAATGATTAGGCCCTAACTAAAAAAAAGTTAACAACTGGTACGCCGTGGTGACTGTTTCACCAGATCTTTATAGGCTAGCATTGCCTCAGTCGAAGCTAAAAGAAATGAAACAGTTAATGATTCTTTCACATATTTCTTCTAGGGGTGTGAATTAAAATTTCATGACGTTAGAGATTTGTAAGTTCGGATTTATTTGAAATAGTGAGGGAACGCCGTTCCGTCTACCAAAAAAAGTAAGGGAACGCCGTTCCCACGCGTTCCCACAGCACTACACCACTGCCTATATTGAAACTTGTTAAAGATAAGATATCTGTAACTTTGGCTAAAATTATCAATCAAAGTATTTCCAAAGGAATATTCCCATCAGTGCTAAAAACTGGTTGTATAACACCCCTTTTTAAAAGGGGTGATCCTACACTAGCAACAAATTACAGGCCGGTGTGTTCATTATCTGTGTTCAGCAAAGTTTTTGAAAAAATTGTAAAATGTAGAATGCAGCGATATTTAGAATCCTACAATTTATTATCTCCAAATCAATATGCCTTCCGTAATAATAAAACAACGGAAATGGCTATTTTAAATCTTATGGAAAATGTAAATATAGCTAAGGAGAACAGAAATAATGATATCAATATTTATGGATTTGATTAAGGCGTTTGATGTAATAGACCATAATATTCTACTTAATAAATTATATTGTTACGGCTTTAGAGGAGCAATCAGTGATTGGTTTAAAAGTTATTTGTCCAATAGATATCTTTTTGTATCGGTAAATAAGGTTTGCTCAACTAAAGCGCTTGTCAAACATGGTGTGCCACAGGGCTCAGTTCTGGTTCCACTGTTATTTTTATTATATATAAATGACCTTCCACGTTCATCTGATATACTGAACTTCATAATGCTTGCAGACAATACAACTGTCTCTTTTTCTTGCAAAGATGTTAATACAGCTAAGAATATATTTCATTCAGAATTCATCAGTGTAATGAAATGGTTGACCACCAATAAACTCTTCCTAAATACCAGTAAAACAAATTTCATGATTTTTACTAATAAAAGAAATGTATATCTTGATGAACTTAATGTTAATGAAATCGCCATAAAGGAGTGTACTGTAACAAAATTTCTTGGTGTAATGCTAGATAAGAATTTGCAATGGAGTAATCATGTAAATTATATCGCGAAAAAAATTTCAAGGAGTGTTGCTATAATGTTTAAACTTAGAAATGTAGTCCCTAACAAGTTTTATTGACTCTTTATCATATCTTGTTCTTTCTTATATAACATACTGCACCCTTGTTTGGGGAAACTCCGCTAACAACGCATTAAATGGTATCTTTGTCATCCAAAAACGAGCAATAAGGTTATTATCTGATGCTGATTTCCTTGATCACTCTAGTGCATTGTTTAAAGAGCTAAACCTACTAAAGCTCAATGATAAGTATAACCAAACTGGCACATTTTATTTTTATTTACAAGTGTAAGAACAAAACCATTAATTTGCAATGGGTAAATAGATATCTTATAACTCATCAAGAAACCCACTCGTATCAGACCAGAAATAGATCAAAGCTTGTTATACCTCAATTTAGATTGTCTTCATCTCAAAAACTATCCATTTTCATTGGATTGACACTATGGAATGACTTGCATGCCGATATAAAAAATATTGTGAATGTAAATTTGTTTAAAACCAAGTTGAAATCCCGATTTAATAATGGCATACTAACAAAAATCTAGGATTAATGTCCACTAATATTGTTTAATATTGTCCATTAATATTGTTTAATGTTGTAATACATGTTTTAACTATTAATAATACTTATTTACTTATTTGTTTATTTATTATTATTAATTTATAACAACTAGCTGCTTATTTTTAATAAGAGCCCAGTAAAGCCTAAAACTTAAGGGCCAAATTAAATAAAATAAATAGTCGAGTTTCACAATTATTCATGTCATTGTAAATTGAAAAAAAAATTATTTATATTATTATTATTAATAAAGGTTATTCTATCTAATAAAATCAATAAGACAACGTAGCCGCATAAAACGTTCCAGTTATCGAAGTACGAGTATATTGGTAAGACTAGAACATGGTGGTGGTGGTGCTCTTCCTGTGGGAGCTAGCTTCAGTTTAGATAGAGTGAGTGATCTTTTAAAAATCAATGGGAATATGAGTAAGTCGACAACCAAAGAATTTTGGTTCACCATCTATTGTCGAGTGAAGTTCTTCAATTGAGAAAGGATTCGTCTTCCAGCAAGTCAACGATGCAAAACATACTGCAATAATGAACGAGACTTACTGGGATAGGCAAGAGCATATTGGAAGGTTCCAACAGTCGTAAAAGCCCTAATCTAAACCCCACTAAACATCTGGGGAAAATACTAAAAATTGATGTTTCAAAAATGAAACCGAAAAGCCTACAAGACTTTTGGCGTATTGTTCAATGCAAATACGAGTATCAAGCAATTTACAGTACTGTATACTGAAAAATTTCGGTGTTTGGTTGATTCGTCGCCTTCGAGCTGCGAAGTTCATCATCCATGCTCGCAGTCACATTAAATATTGAAGAGCAGGCTGTCTTATTAAATGATTAATTTGCTGTAATATTTTAGTACTGTCTCGTATGCTATAATCAAACTAGATTTGTAATTATTTTCCTCTTATTCATAATTGAACACGGGGAGTCAGTCTTATAATCTTACATAATATATATATATATATATATATATATATATATATACATATATACACACTGTATATATACAGAGTATAAAAACCTCGTTAACCTCGTTCATGTTCCGTGTGTTGGTTTCTCTTCACACGAAGGTCAAGCTGGTGGCCCCGCCTCTAGTCCTGGCTTGGTGGAGGAGCGAGTTGCTTTCGTGCGCTCTCCACCGCACATAGCCAGGTACACCCGGCTCATCTGGTGCCGTTCTGAGAAAGGCATCTAGTCTTCTTTTGAGGAATTCAACTTTCACCCTGTAATGTTTCTGAGGTCCTTTGGAAGCTGGTTAAAAAGTCTTGTGCCCCTGACAACCAAGCTATTTTTCTTTAATGTTGAAGAGGTCCCTTCTTGGGCCTTTAATTTGGGAACACTACACATTCTGCCTTTCCTATTTTCCAGCGTTGTTTGAATGGTAATTGGGTTTAGTTTGAGGTACCAGTTTTTCGATCATTCTCCATATGTAAATTATGGTGGACCTCTCTCTTCTTCTTCCAAGGAAGTACAAATTTAGTTTACGTATTCTTTTCCAGTAGTTAAGCTCTTTGCAGCCATCAATCTTGGCTGTGAAATGTCTCTGAGTTTCTTCTATTCCATTAGTTGCTTCCTTTTTATATGAGAACGTCAAGCTTGAGCAGTATTCAAGTTTTGGTATAATCAGTGATTTTAGCAGGGGAATCATTACTGTCCCCTCTTTTGATCCTGTCCCTTCTTAGCACCTGTCTTTTTGCTTTGTTTATCGCTATCTGATTTTGTGTCTCGAATTTCGCATCATCGGCCATTATTGCCCCCAAATCGATCGCTTTCGTGCTTCTCTGAATTTCCCGTCTATCTGGAGCATAATATATTAATATGTAGTCTAAGTTCCTCATTTCTACTATATCCCAAGAGCTGAAATTTCTCGGCGTTAAATGTCAAATTGTTGTCTTCTGACCATTTGCATATTTTATTCGTGTCCCTCCGCAAGGCCTCCACTTCATTTGCATCGCTGATTTTTCTGCTGATCTTTGTATCGTCTAGAAAGGATGTTACTATACTTTTGCTGTTTACTCCACTGTCTATGTCTGTTAGCATGCTAATGAACAGGAGTGGGACCAGTACTGTACCTTGTGGTACTGAGCTGCGTACTTCCGATTCTGGTGATGATATACCTTGAAATTTGACGACCTGTAGACGTTCTCTGAGGAAGTTGTAGATCCATTTTCCCATTTTGCCTGTTATTCCCATACATTTCATTTTATGTGCTATTATACCATGATCACAGTTATCGAAGGCTTTAGCAAAATCCGTATTTCTGACATCGTAGTTTTCATTGCCTTCCAGTGCATCTAGGATATTGTTATATTGCTCTGTAAGTTGTGACAGGCATGATCTTCCTGATCGGAATCCGTGCTGATTTTCGTTGAATCTTTTCAGTGTTTCCAAGAAATCGTAGATTTTCTCTCTAACTATTCTTTCAAATACTTTGGTGAGGTGGGACGTCAATGACACTGATCTATAGTTCTTTGCTTAAGATCTATCCCCTCCTTTATATAGAGGGACAATGTTCGCTCTTATCAAGATGTTCGGTATTTCCCCAGTGTTCCAGTGTCTAGAGATCTTCTCCATATCCAGTATAAGGGTGTAGCTATTTCAGTTTGTTTTTAATCAATAATGCGTTCCATTTGTTCGGATCTGCAGCTGAATGTGGTTTCATTTGTCCTATAGCTCTCGCTACATCTTCTGGGGTAAAATCAAAGTCTGTTATACACTCTCCTTGCAATTTTTCTTCAAAGAATGCATCTATGCCAGGTATCGCTTTGTCACTTTTTGGGGTACTGAAGACTGATTCATACTAGGCTCTCAATGTTTCAGATATTTCTTTTAGATCGTCGGTTAGTTCATTATTCCTTTTCCTTAAGGGCCAAATAGCGGTGTGCGTTTTTGTTTTCCTTTTCGCATAGCTATAGAAGTGTTTTGGATTTTCCTTTATTGCTTCTACCGCCTTTTCCTCTTCCCTCTCTGTATGGTCCTTAATCAAGGTTTGTATTTTCCTTCGATACCCCCAGGTTTTCTTTTATTACTTTCCTGGCATTATCATCTCCGCAGTTGGCTAACTTCGCATCCACTCTCTTTTGTGGAATATTCTTCTCTTTTGCCTCTGTAGCCAGCTCCTCTTTCTTTTTGGCTGTGATTTCGGAGCATATTTTTAAAAAATTCTCAGCGTCTTTTCTTCGAAGATTCTTAGCATTTCTTCAGTTGTTTTATTCTCTAAAACTGTTCTCCACTCTATCTGGGCCATGTGTGATCTGATTGCTTCCCAATTTATAGTCTTGGAGTTTTAGTTAAAAGCTCCAAATTTGGTTCTTTCTTCAATATGTTATTTTCTTTTAATGTTGTCGACATATTGTTGGTATCTCGATTAAGTTGTGGTCTGAGATAATGGTTGGGGTTATTTTTTTATCAGCAATCAAGTTCGTGTTATTCATGAATACCAGATGTAGACAGTTATTTTTCCTGGTATTTTCTGATATCTCCTGTTTCAGCATAAACTCGTTTATGAGAGCCATCATCATTTTTGCTTGCTCCTGGTCTTCTCCTGTGCCCCCCCTTGTCCTGGTGTATATATATATATATATATATATATATATATATCCTATCCACCTTTTTGTATTTTATAAATGGGAAATTAAAGTCTCCGCAGAGCATTATATTGGGATGGAGGGTTTATGGCCTTTATTAGGTTTCTGATATCATCAATGGCCTCCGAGAATTTTTCGGTTGGAGTGTTTGGAGGTCCCTTGATGACTATCAGTATCACGTTAATTTTTCTATTTTCACTGCTAGGAGTTCCACAAAGCTGTTTGATTTAGTTATTACCGTCTCTTTCATATGATCTTCATGTGCATATATAGCAGCCACGTTTACGTCTCGCTGTTCTATCCGCTCTTAGTAAGTTGAAACCCTCTATAGTTATCTCTTTCTTATCAATATAACGTTCGCAGTTTTAACAATTTCCTTGGCAATCCTTAAGATGAGTTTCTGTGAGGCATGCGATGTCCGCCCTTGTTTCGTCCATAAATCCTTTCAGGTACGAAGCTCTGTTGAGTGATTGGTTTGGTCTTATTCCTTGAATATTAGCGAGGACAATATTTGTGTTCTTTGTTTTTCGTTGCCCCTTGTGCATTTGAAGTTCGTTTTCCTTTGGTATCGCTTCTTTCGTTGCCCTATGGTCCTCCGAGAGAGATCCGTTTCCGCCTACCTGTTCTGGTAGCTTCTTGCCCGGAAGAAGTTTGGCTCGGGGGTTTCCCGCTGTGTCAACCGCATGCGTTGAATGACATTGTTATTGTTATTCCTATTGTCCTTTAAACTTTGTCCTTTGGGTTCGTCGGGAGATGTTGATAGTAGTATTTTTTTCCCGTATTTGCAGGTTCCATATTTTGCGTAAGTCCTGCAGATGTCCAGGTGGGAGAACCTGGATCTCTCTCCGAATTTACAATGACCATTATTATAGAAGAAATTGCATATTGGGGTATGTTCATATATACATTGTCCTCTTTTATATCTGCAATTATTTTTTTATAATATCTGCATATAATTCCTTCCCCATATTTACTCGGGGCCTTTGTTTTCTGCTCCTTATTGGGGAACAGTTTCACTCCGTTTTCTTGATTGCACGCTAGTCTGTTCCTATTTGTGCTAATGTTGTCTTTATGCTCTCTGTTGCCTGAATGGTTTCGGCCTCGTTGTGTGACGGTATTTGATTAATTTCTACTTCGCCTTTCTTCGTTTCTTCTATTTTCCTCTGTTCTTTATTCACACTTTCCTCTTTTATTTTCTTCTCGAAGTCTCTTTCTGCTTTAAATACCGTAAAAGAGCTTAGTTTGGTCACGTAGTTTTCGCACAAAAATTTTAGCCCATTAAATTGTTTTGCGTTCGTTATGAGGGAGATTTTTTCATCTTCCCATACTAGGCATCTGAAATAAAAAAGCAACTGGCAGAGATCGCACCTCATCGCCTTCGCTCCAGTTGTTGCATTGTTGCAGATACCACAGAGTTGCAGGAATTTATTTACCATTTCATGTTACTGATAGAGGGTAGCCGTTGGTGCACAAAATTGACTCAAAAAGGGTATTATGGGAAGTATTGGGTGGAGGTTGACTCAGGCTGAGTGAGGGAAATTATTCTCCGTTACTTTGGGGGATGGGGGATGTGGCACGCTTTATACTTCTCACTGATTTGTGCTCGCGACTGTGACCGCGGGGGATAATTGGGGGTTATTTGTAGGAATTTCGATAGGCAGTTAATTTCCTTCACAAAAAAACACTCAGAAAAATGCTGTATAGATTAATTCGCTTCGTTTTTATTTACTTTTTTTGATATATGCTGCGATTTTTACATTTTAAAGAGAAATACCACTGTGCACTATGAATTTACTCAAAATATTGGCACGGTTTAAAAATGATTAACTGCAGGATTTTTACTGAAATATGGCTTTTATTCGGACTTCGATCGAAACACGTGTAACCGTACACTGGCAAAACAAGTTTTATATATATATATACACCTTACCTTATGAACCTTATGTTGTTTCGTGCGTTGGTCTCTCTTCACACGGAGGTCAAGCTGGTGGCCCCGCCTCTAGGTCTGGCCTGGTGGAGGAGCGAGTTGCTTTCTTGCGCTCTCCACCGTACATAGCCAGGCACGCCCGGCTCATCTGGTACTGTCCTGAGCCAGGCATCCAGTCTTTTCTTAAAGACTTCAACTTTGACCCCCGTTACGTTTCTGAGGTCCTTAGGAAGCTGGTTGAAAAGTCTTGGCCCCCTGACAACCAAGCTATTTTCCTTCAGGGTTGAGGAGGTCCCTTGTCGTGCCTTTAATTTGGGAACACTACACATTCTGCCTTTCCTATTTTCCAGTGTTGTTTGAATGGTAATTGGGTTTAGTTTTAGGTTTGGTACCAGTTTTTCGATCATTTTCCATATGTAGATTATGATGTACCTCTCTCTTCTTCTTTCCAGTGAGTACAGATTTAGTTTACGTAGTCTTTCCCAGTAGTTGAGTTCTTTGCAGCCATCAATCTTGGCTGTGAAATGCCTTTGCGTTTCTTCTAGTTTATTAGTTTCTTCCTTTTTATATGGGGACGTCAAAACTGAGCAGTATTCAAGTTTTGGTATAATCAGTGTTTTTAGCAGGGGAATCATTACTGTCCTGTCCCTTCTCTTGAACGTTCTTAGAACCTGTCCGGCGACTCTTTTTGCTTTATTTATCGCTATCTGATTTTGTGTTTCGAATTTCGCATCATCTGTCATTATTATCCCGAGATCAATCGCTTTCATGCTTCTCTGAATTTCCTGTCTATCTGGAGCATAATATGCAGTCTGTTTAAGTTCTTCTTTTCTACCATATCTCAAGAGCTGAAATTTCTCGGCGTTGAATGACATGTTGTTGTCTTCTGACCATTTGTATATTTTGTTCGTGTCCCTCTGCAAGGCCTCCACGTCATGTACATCGCTGATTTTTCTGCTGATCTTTGTATCGTCTGCAAAGGATGTTACTATACTATTGCTGTTTACTCCGCTGTCTATGTCTGTTAGCATGATAATGAACAGGAGTGGGGCCAGTACTGTCCCTTGTGGTACTGAGCTGCGTACTTCCGATTCTGATGATGATATACCTTGAATTTTGACGACCTGCAGACGATCACTAAGGAAGTTGTAGATCCATTTTCCCACTTTGCCTGTTATTCCCATGTCTTTAATTTTATGTGCTATTATACCATGGTCACATTTATCGAAAGCTTTAGCAAAATCTGTGTATATAACATCGTAGTTGTCATTGCCTTCCAATGCATCTAGGATATTGTTGTAGTGCTCTATTAGTTGTGATAGGCATGATCTACCTGATCGGAATCCATGCTGATTTTCGTTGAATCTTTCCCGTGTCTCCAGGAAATCATAAATTTTCTCTCTAACTATTCTTTCAAATACTTTGGTGAGGTGGGACGTCAATGACACTGGTCTATAGTTCTTTGCTTGAGATCTGTCCCCTCCTTTATATATAGGGACAATGTTTGCTCTTTTCAAGATGCTCGGTATTTCCCCAGTGTCTAGGGATCTTCTCCATATCCAGTATAAAGGTGTAGCTATTTCATTTTTACAGTTTTTAATCAATAATGCGTTCCAATTGTCCGGACCTGCAGCTGAATGTAGTTTCATTTGTCCTATAGCTCTCGCTACATCTTCTGGTGTAAACTCAAAGTCTGTTATATACTCTCCTTGCAATTCCTCTTCAAAGAATGCATTTATGTCAGGTATCGCTTTGTCACTTTTTGGGGTACTGAAAACTGATTCATATTGAGCTCTCAATGTATCAGATATTTCTTTTGGATCGTCGGTTAGTTCATTATTTCCCGTCCTTAAGGGCCCAATAGCGGCGCGCGTTTTTGTTTTCCTTTTTGCATAGCTATAGAAGTATTTTGGATTTTCCTTTATTGCTTCTACCGCCTTTTCCTCTTCCCTCTCTGTATGGTCCTTAATCAGGGCTTGTATTTCCCTATCGATACCCTCCAGTTTTTTTTTTATTTTTCCTGCCATTATCTCCGCAGTTTCCTAACTTCGCCTCCACTCTCTTTCTTTTGCGGAATAGTCTTCTCTTTTGCCTTTCTAGCCAGCTCCTCTTTCCTTTTGGCTGTGATTTCGGAGCATATTTTTCTAAAATTCTCAGCGTTTTTTCCTCCAAGTTGTTAGCATTTCTTCAGTTGTTTTATTCTCGAAAATTGTTCTCCATTCTATTTGGGCCATGTGCGATCTGATTGCTTCCCAATTTATAGTCTTCGAGTTTAAGTTAAAGGCCCCGAATTTACTTCTTTCCACAATATGTGTATTGTCTTCTAATGCTGCCATCATATTTGTTGATATCTCGATTAAGTTGTGGTCTGAGATAATGGTTGGGGTTATTTTTATATCAGCAATCAAGTTCGTGTTATTCGTGAATACCAGATCCAGGCAGTTATTTTTTCTGGTATTTTCTGTTATCTCCTGTGTCAGCATAAACTCGTTTGTGAGAGCCATCAACATTTTTGCTTGTTCCTGATCTTCTCTTGTGCCCCCCTTGTCCTGGTGAATATATATATTCCTATTCACCTTTTTGTATTTTATAAATGGGAAGTTAAAGTCTCCGCAGATCATTATATTGGGGGATGGAGGGTTTATGGCCTTTATTAGCTTTCTAATGTCATCAATGGCCTCCGAGAATTTTTCGGTTGGGGTGCTTGGAGGTCTATAGATGACTATTACTATCAAGTTTAGTTTTTCTATTTTCACTGCTAGGAGTTCCACATAGCTGTTTGATTTACTTATTATCGTCTCTGTCATATGACCTTCCTGTACATATATAGCACAGCCACCTTTCCGTCTCGTCGTTCTATCCGCTCTTAGTAAGTTGAAGCCCTCTATATTTATCTCTTTCTTATCAATACAATGTTCGCAGTTTTCACAATTTCCTTGGCAATCTTTAAGATGAGTTTCTGTGAGGCATGCGATGTCCGCCCTTGTTTCGTCCATAAATCCTTTCAGGTACGAAACCTTATTGAGTGATTGGTTTGGTCTTATTCCTTGAATATTAGCCAGGACAATTTTTATGTTCTCTGTTTTTCGTTGCCCCTTGTGCATTTCAAGTTCGTTTTCCTTCGATATCGCTTGATTCGTTGCTCTATGATCCTCCGAAAGAGATCCGTTTCCTCCTACTTGTATTGGTAGCTTCTTGCCCGGTAGCGATTTGGCTCGGGGGTTTCCAGCTGTGTCAACTGCATGTGGATGACATTTAGCATTCGTAAGGTGTCTGAGATGAAAAAATTTTCTTGTTCGCTTATTGTGTTCCTATTGTTGTTCCTATTGTTATTTTTATTCCTATTGTCATTTAAACTTTTTCCTTTGTTCGTTGAGTCCGTCGGGAGATGTTGATAGTAGCATTTATTCCCGAATTTGCAGGTTCCATATTTTGCGTAAGTTCTGCAAATGTCCGGGTGGTAGAATTTACATCCGTCTCCAAATTTACAATGACCATTATTATAGAAGAAATTGCATATTGGGGGATGTTCATATATACATTGTCCTCTTTTAAATCTGCAATTATCTTTTATATAATACCTGCATATAATTCCTTCCCCATATTTACTCTTGGCTTTTGTTTTTTGCTCCTTATTGGGGGACAGTTTTACTTCGTTTACTTGACTGCCCTCTTGTCTTGTCCTATTTGTGCTATTTGTGCTAGTTGTGTTTGTGTCCTTCGTTGCCCTTATGCTGTGTGTTGTCTTTACACTCTTTGTCGCCTGTGTGTTTTCGGCCTCATTTTGTGACGGTATTTGAATTCTTTCTATTTCGCCTTTCTCCGTTTCTTCCGTTTTCCACTGTTCTTTGTTTCCACTTTCCTCTTTCATTCTCTTCTCGTAGTCTCTTTCTGCTTTAAATACCGTAAAAGAGTTTAATTCGGTCAAGCAGTTCTCGCAGAAAAATTTTATTCCATTAAACTGCTTTGCGTTCGTTATAAGGGAGATTTTTTCATCTCCCCATTCTAGGCATTTAAAATCAAAAAGTAGCTGACAAAAATCGCACCTCATCGCCTCTGTCTCATCTGTTGCAGCTTTACAGATACCACAGAGTTGCATGTATGCATTAATTTCCATGTTGGTGAAGTGACTCAAAAAGGGGGTATTATGGGAGGTATTGGGTGGGGGATGACTCAAGCTGTGTGAGGGAAAGAATTTTCCGTTACTCCAGGGTAGGGGATGTGGCACGCTGTATACTTCTCACTGATTGGTCCTCTCGACTGTGGCTGCGGGGGATAATGGGGGGATATTTGCGGGCACTTCAAAAAACAAAACTTTCCTCACAAAGAGACTCGGAAAAAAACAAAAACAAATGCTGTATATATTAATTCACTTTGATTTTATTTACTTTTTTGGTATACGCCGCGATTTTTACTTTTTTAAAAAGAAATACCGCTATGCACTATCAATTAACTCACAATATCGGCACCGTTTAAAACTGATTAACTGCAGGATTTTTACTGTAATACGCTTTTATTCGGACTTCGATCGAAACACGTGTAACCGCCACAACAGCAAAAACACATATCATCATATACAGGGTGTCCCAAAAGTCTCCATACATAGGGAAAATTAGCACTTTTTAGCAAAATGTAACTTTATTTACAAAACATTCTCTACATGATTGCCATTTCTTTGTAAACACACACGGATGCGTCTCTCCCACTCATGGTGAACTCGTGTTAACACATTTGGTTTTATGGACGTAATTGCACTTCGAATGCGTTCCTTTAGGTGATCCATGTTCTGTATCTTTTCCTGGTACACCATGGCCTTCAAGTGCCCCCACAGGTAAAAATCAAGTGGACTGAGATCTGGGAACCTCGGAGGCCACTCCACGGGGTCATGGTGTACCAGGAAAAGATACCGAACATGGATCGCCTAAAGGAACGCATTCGAAGTGCAATTACGTCCATAACACCAAATGTGTTAACACGAGTTCACCATGAGTGGGAGAGCGCATCCGTGTGTGTTTACAAAGAAATGGCAATCATGTAGAGAATGTTTTGTAAATAAAGTTACATTTTGCTAAAAAGTGCTAATTTTCCCTATGTATGGAGACTTTTGGGACACCCTGTATATATAATATATATATATATATATATATTATATATATACACATTTAGGATAAAAACGAAGACGTAGAGCAAAAAAGTCATTATATTTGGCTGCAGCCGACGTTTCGGGCAACTCTACCCATTTTCAAGGCCTAATAAATAAAAAGCTAAAATTAATGCATGACAAAAATATATGAATGTCAAAAACTAAAACTAATTTATAGTACAGAATAAAACCACTTCAAGAATAAAAATTAAAAAGCATAAAACAAGCATAAGCCAAAAACAAAAAGTAAAAATTATATACATGACAAATATACACATGATAAAAATAAAACTTAAAAACTAAAAACATTCAAACATAAATTAGTTAAAAACTTTACTAATAAAAAATTTAAATGAAAAAACGCAAAAGTGCACCAAACATACCATGCTCACTTGACAACCACAAACAACTGAGGCGAAAAGGAAACAGGGTCAAGGGGCAAAAACAGAAAAAAAAAAAAAAAAATTTAGTTTGTAGGTATTCTAATTACTATAAAGGGGGTAACAGCTAGAATCAATATTTAAACTGGAGTTCAGAAATTTAATGCACAGAGATTCGTAAATACGGAGGGAGGACGGGCATTTTAATGATTTAAGAATTTTAAAGTTATTAACGGAAATATCAACCTTACACTTAACAGAATGATTTCTAATGGCAGACTGTTCCTTTTTAGATAAAACTTTCCCTGTCCTATGGCTAAACCCATATGGGAGCAAAATCTTGCCTGCAAAGAACGAACTGTGCTGCCAACGTAGTTCCCCTGGGAACACCCAGGGCAGGTAAACAAATAAACGACAGAACAGTTCATCGCAGGGGGGATTTTGTCTTACAACGGAAAAGCATTCAAGGGTTATTATTTACAAAAAGCAACCTTAAAATCAGTGTGAAAATAAAATTTCCTCACCACACTCAACAATTGCTTTTTCACAAAAGTGTTTAAATGGTAGAGATCAGGTAAAACAAGATATTTACAATTCTTAGGAACTAGTGATGTAGGTCACATCCGCATCCGCATCCGCGGAACATCCGCACATTTTCTCGCATCCGCATCCGCATCCGCATCCGCACTTTGGACTGCGGATGTCGTGCGGATGTGGACCGTTGAGATAAAATGTCATTAATAAGCGGAAATTATCAAATTCTACTATATTAATAGAACTAGTTCATTGTGCGCAAAAGTGATGCAAGCGACAAGACGAGAGGCTGTTCTTGTATGAAGTTACTCTCTTGCAACCTACTTAGATCCACGTTACAAAGCTAAGTTATTTTCACCTAGTACATTAGAACGAGTTAAATCATCACTTGGCAAAGCAGTTGAAGAGCTTCAATCTCTTGAATCTGTCGCTTCGCCACCCACCAAAAGAATAAAAGTTTCAGTGACAGAACCAACACCTTCAACAAGCAAATCTATCACAGAATCTGTTTCTCAGTTTCTTGAGTCAAGCAGCAATGACGAGACCTACGCGATGTCAAAAGATGTAGTAAAAATGATCGAGAGCAATCACCAAGAAAAACGCCTGGCTGCATGTGACAATCCTATTAGTTGGTGGAAAAATACGCAGAATATCTATCCATACTTGAGTAAACTTGCAAGGAAACGTTTAGCCTGTCCTCCAACAAACGTACCAAGCGAGAGATTATTTAGCAGTGCTGGATTAATATATGATGAAAAGAGAAACAGACTGGCAGCAGAAAAGGCAGAAAAATTAATGTTCCTTAAGCATAACCTTCCTATAATTAAGTTTGAACATTAAACGATGAACATCTTAGTTTACTTTACTTTAATTACTCATTTATAAATATGCCTAATAAAACCTTAAACTTAATATAAATAGTTATCAAGCTAATTAAAGATCTCTTTCTATAAGGGTGGAGGTTGGGGAAAGAGGTCGGTGGGGTGCATTTGAGTTGGGTTCACGTCCCGCATCCTGGTAACACAATTATGGTTTCTAATTGTGGCTGAAACTCAACAAAATATAACGAATTTATTTGCAGACGAATTCACTAATTGATTTCTATATTAGTTAGATGCTTGATATTATTTTATATGTTCAGAGAAAAGTACAGCAATTATTGTACAATTAATCAATTATACTACATTATAGCTACAGCTCTCTCTATAAAAACTTATTATATACGTTAAACACAACAAATCTCGAATATATCCTAAAAAATAACGAAAATGTAGACATCCGCATCCGCATCCGCGGATGTTGAAATCAAACATCCTCATCCGCATCCGCATCCGCGGATGTGAAAAAAATGACATCCGCTACATCACTATTAGGAACATCATACGTTGGGATGAGGTTGGGGGAATAAACATTATTAAGAAATTTACCAATAATACCTTGTACAAGATCCCGTGGAAAACCATTTTTAAAGAAAAAATCAGTAAGGAATTCAAACTCATTATGAAGCAGAGCAAAGTTTGAGCAAATATTAAAAGCTCTATGCACTAAAGTGCGAATGGAACTTAGCTTGTAATTAAAATCGCAAAAACTATAAAAATTAAAACCTAAACCCGTAAAAGTAGGCTTCCGGTATGTAGAAGTTAAAACAGTCGAGCCTGATTTGGAAACCAAAACATCAAGGAAAGGAATAGAACCTTGAACTTCCTTTTCCTGCGTAAATATAATGTTCTTATGCAGTGTGTTCAGAAAATTTAAAAACTGAACTGATTGATTATCCGTTTGGAATAAAGCAAACGTATCATCAACATAACGTCTGTACAATTTCGGCTTAAGGTGGGGGGCACTCACAGAAGGCCCTTTCCTCAAGATGAGACATGAAAATATTCGCAAAAACGGGACCTAAGGGGCTCCCCATCCCACTCCATCCAACTGACGGTAAATTACCCCTTGAAAACTAAAAAAGTTATCCTTGACTGCCAAATTCAGAAGCTGCTCAAACTGTGCTCTGCCAAAGCCGTGAAAAAGTGAGTCCGGCTGTGGAAAAGCTTTATTTAAAATAATTGTAATGGTCTCATCCAAGGGGACATTTGTAAAGAGGGAAGATACATCAAAACTTGTCATAAACAAAGAATTCATATTAAACTTCTTAATTTCCGACACGAAAGAAAAACTATCCTTAACACTGTACAAGTTCACAGTAAATGATGATTACAGTGGGACAAGAAATTTGGCAAGTTTGTAATTAGCCAAAGGATAAGACGCTAAAATTGGGCGCAATGGAACACCGACTTTATGAACCTTAGGCAGACCATACATAAGGCCCAAATAAGAGCCTGAAACGTACAATTCATCATAAGTGGAGGAGTTAATAACACAATCATGTTTAAGCTTAAGCAGAACACGGTTAACCTTGTCTTCCAATCACTGAATAATTTTAGAAGCCTGTTCATCTACCTTAACAAATTTTAATGAATCGGAAAGAATATCAAGCATTTTTTTAATATAATCCGTTTTATTCATAACCACACACCACTACACTTATCTGGTTTAGTAATAACAATAGATTCATTTACACCCAAACCTTTTAAAATTTCACGGTCCTCCCTATGCAGAAAAATTGTAGAAAACTTAAAAGCTTTAATTTTAGAAAACAATTCATGGGACAATTGGGAAATATGTTGTCTAACCTTACCAAAATCATTAGCATCAACGGTTGGAAGAACTTTCAGATCATGGGCTATCCTTTCAAAATAAAAATAAAAGTCAGCAGGTTTAAAACGCAAGTTGGGAAACTTGAACTTAAGGCCAAGAGACAAAAGAAAACTTTCACGCTTTGACAGGGTATAGTCAGATAAATTCCTAATGACCTGACCAGGATCCAGAAAATAAGGGCGAGATAGGTTTAACTTAAAAGCTTGCGGTCATGAATCGGGGAAATAGAACGTACATATGAAAGGGAGGAAACATGAATGTTAGACACTATGCACGCATAGTCACAAAAAGAGACCAAGGCCTTCAACTGGCTTTTAAGAGCACAAATCTTGTTCGAAATATCATGCTTAAGCTTAAATTTGTAATTAATTTCATTGTTAAGATAATATACCAAAGATGACCTATAAAACTCTGAAGAATAGAGTGAATTACGATACAGTTTGTAATAAATAAAATTAGGAAAGACGCCACTATTCCGGCAGATTTCTAAAAATTCAAGGTCCAATTCACTCTTCTTGAATTTTCTGACAAACTTTTTCAAGTTGTTTATGACAAGTTTTGATGTATCTTCCCTCTTTACAAATGTCCCCTTGGATGAGACCATTACAATTATTTTAAATAAAGCTTTTCCACAGCCGGACTCACTTTTTCACGGCTTTGGCAGAGCACAGTTTGAGCAGCTTCTGAATTTGGCAGTCAAGGATAACTTTTTTAGTTTTCAAGGGGTAATTTACCGTCAGTTGGATGGAGTGGGGATGGGGAGCCCCTTAGGTCCCGTTTTTGCGAATATTTCATGTCTCACCTTAAGCCGAAATTGTACAGACGTTATGTTGATGATACGTTTGCTTTATTCCAAACGGATAATCAATCAGTTCAGTTTTTAAATTTTCTGAACACACTGCATAAGAACATTATATTTACGCAGGAAAAGGAAGTTCAAGATTCTATTCCTTTCCTTGATGTTTTGGTTTCCAAAACAGGCTCGACTGTTTTAACTTCTACATACCGGAAGCCTACTTTTACGGGTTTAGGTTTTAATTTTTATAGTTTTTGCGATTTTAATTACAAGCTAAGTTCCATTCGCACTTTAGTGCATAGAGCTTATAATATTTGTTCAAACTTTGCTCTGCTTCATAATGAGTTTGAATTCCTTGCTGATTTTTTTCTTTAAAAATGGTTTTCCACGGGATCTTGTACAAGGTATTATTGGTAAATTTCTTAATAATGTTTATTCCCCCAACCTCATCCCAACGTATGATGTTCCTAAGAATTGTAAATATCTTGTTTTACCTGATCTCTACCATTTTAACACTTTTGTCAAAAAGCAATTGTTGAGTGTGGTGAGGAAATTTTATTTTCACACTGATTTTAAGGTTGCTTTTGTAAATAATACCCTTGAATGTTTTTTCCGTTGTAAGGACAAAATCCCCCCTGCGATGAACTGTTCTGTCGTTTATTTGTTTACCTGCCCTGGGTGTTCCCAGGGGAACTACGTTGGCAGCACAGTTCGTTCTTTGCAGGCAAGATTTTGCTCCCATATGGGTATTAGCCATAGGACAGGGAAAGTTTTATCTAAAAAGGAACAGTCTGCCATTAGAAATCATTCTGTTAAATGTAAGGTTGATATTTCCGTTAATAACTTTAAAATTCTTAAATCATTAAAATGCCCGTCCTCCCTCCGTATTTACGAATCTCTGTGCATTAAATTTCTGAACTCCAGTTTAAATATTGATTCTAGCTGTTACCCCCTTTATATTAATTAGAATACCTACAAACTAAATTTTTTTTTTTGTTTTTTCCCCTTGACCCTGTTTCCTTTTCGCCTCAGTTGTTTGTGGCACTTTTGCGTTTTTTCATTTAAATTTTTTATTAGTAAAGTTTTTAACTAATTTATGTTTGAATGTTTTTAGTTTTTAAGTTTTATTTTTATCATGTGTATATTTGTCATGTATATAATTTTTACTTTTTGTTTTTGGCTTATGCTTGTTTTATGCTTTTTAATTTTTATTCTTGAAGTGGTTTTATTCTGTACTATAAATTAGTTTAGTTTTTGACATTCATATTTTTTGTCATGCATTAATTTTAGCTTTTTATTTATTAGGCCTTGAAAATGGGTAGAGTTGCCCGAAACGTCGGCTGCAGCCAAATATAATGATTTTTTGCTCTACGTCTTCGTTTTTATCCTAAATGTAAAACTACGTCTCCTTAGGAGGGATCCTATTTCATATATATATATATATATATATTATATATATACAGTATATATATATATATATATGGGAGAGAGAGAGAGAGACCGAGCCAAGTGATTTTTGCGGTGGAAACTTCAATCGAATAAGGAAAAAGACTAGTCTATATGCAAACATTTAATTGAATGAAATTTGACAGTTTCGCACCCCTTAAGTACAAACGTAACCTTATCCTTACCCTCTTAAATTGAACATACAAGAGTGGCTCTAACTACCATCTCCTTCATGCCGAGTTGGAATTCCTTAAAAGGTTCTTACTTGGTAATGGTTTCCCATCTAAACTTATTGACAGTGTAAGAAAAAGATTCATGACCTTAACATTTTCTAATAACACTAAAATCGCCGTACAGAAAAAGGTTGTATATTTTAAACTTCCCAATTGTCGACCTGAAAGTCTTGTGTTAAAGAAGAAATTAGTTAGTAAACTAATGAACAGGCTTTATCCATGAATTTCTGTTAAATGTATTTTCACATTAGAACGTAAATTACACTCCTTTTTTAAATTTAAAAATATAATTCCAAAGCCCTTGTGCACATCAGTTATCTACAAATACTCTATATATGTGACGATTGCACATTGTCGTATGTTGGCATGACTGCACGCCAACTCCACATTCGTATCGATGAACACAAGGGTATTAGTAGCCGCACTTATAATAGACTTACAACTCCCTCCCATTCGCCTATACGTTCCCATTCTCATCAGTTAGTATTAGACCCACGCTTCTCAAACTAGGGGTCGCGACCCCTCAGGGGGTCGCGTAAATATTATTGGGGGTCGCAGAAACATTTGAAAATATTATTTTTTTCATAAATATAGAGTGTTAGTACCTATTGCTTTTATGACATTGAGTGAAGGGTCGCGAAAAAATTTCTGATCCAAAGACGTCGCAAGTGAAAAAAGTTTGAGAAGCCCTGAGTTAGACCACCCATTAAAAGCTAATAACTTTTCAATAATTGCTAAAACCAATACACACGACCTACCCCTCTTAGAAACAATACTCATTTTCATAAACCGGATACAAATCATCATACCCCATTCCATAACCTCAATATCCTTCAATAACATTTCCTTTACCTACCAACCAACCAAGTTAGTGCTCTTGAACAAATTATTTCAACCTTTCTTAACTCTCATTTTCTGCTGTCTGTGATTGAGTAATTTGTACCTGATTTGTTTTTTAAGGTTTTATAGATTTTAATGTTTTACATTTTAAACTTTTCCATAATGTTTCCCAAAACTATTTTATAATATTTTTACTTACATTTCCTCTTATCTTAAAGTAAGTCCCCTTTTATGGTTTATTTTATAATATTTTATATTTTAATTGTATTAACTTTAGATTTTAATGTCTGACTTAAATTTTAATTTTCGTCGTGGTATTTGTGTCAATATTAAAATTTTGGGAACAAGTGTAGTTTACGTCCCCCTGACGCAAAAGCGGGCACAAACTACACTAGGTCAAAGTTCGGGAACGTAAACTTCACTAGGATCTTTAGGAGACATTTTTTAAATGAATCCGTCAAATAAAACGTTAAAACTAACGAAAATGCGTCTGCAGTCTGAAGCAAAATCTGTTACCATGAGCCAGTAGTTGGTTGGAGCGCTTAATAAAAGGAGGGTGTGTTTTAGCAGTACGTATAAATCTCTGAAATGGAACAACGTGCGTTCGGAGACGAACGAAATGATTAAAACAGTTTTTGGAAATGATGCTCTCAGTGTATCAACGTTTACAAATGGCACAAAAAGTTTTAAAATGGAGAAACATTTGCTCGTACCAGAAATCGAATCTGTTGGACATTTTCATCCGTAGGGGAACATGCAAACTACATTCGGATAATGCAAGGGAACATGTAAACTACACTAGGATAATTTAGGGGAATATGTAAACTACACTAGGATAATGTAGGGGAATATGTAAACTACACTAGGATAATGTAGGGGAACATGTAAACTACACTAAGATAATGTAGGAGAACATGTAAACTACACTAGGATAATGTAGGGGAACATGTAAACTACACTAGGATAATGTAGGGGAACATGTAAACTACACTAGGATAGGATAGTTAGTTTATATATATATATATATATATATATATATATATATATATATATATATCATTCCTCATTTTAGCATTGAAGATGACATTAGAATATGTCGAAAGCTTTGAATATTAAATGTTTGCATACGGATTAGTCTTGTTGTTCCTTATATATATATATATATATATATATATATATATATATATATATTCAGGGACGTAGACAAAGGGGTGGCGGTACAGAGGCTTCAACCGCCCTGAAATAAAATCATGGGTTTGATATTTCTATGCAGTTTTTGAACTTACAAGAAAATTATAAGAAAGTACGCCATGCCAAATACCTTCAGCACATGTTTAATTATTGTAATACATTTATGAATGTGTTTTTCCTCATTTACACACTTTTCAAATAAATATATATATATATATATATATATATGCGCCTCGGTGGTGTAGTGGTTAGCGTCCCTGACTACGAATCCATCGGCCCCGGGATCGAGCGCGCAGCAAAACCTAGCTGGTCATCCTTCCACACAATAAAGGAAGTGGTTGCTAGAAAAATGGGGACCCTGGGTGGCTTAGTGGTTAAGACGCTGGGCTGTTGGTGGGACGTGGTTCGGATTCCACGTTAAACTGTAGGTCTAAGGTGGAGTGTCAGAATGAACAATTCGGGCGGAAGCAAACCAAAGTTTACCAAAGGTATATATAATATATATATATATATATATAATAATAATAATTAACTGAAAATGAATTTAATATCAAACTACTTTTGTTTGAAATGTTTCATTAAAATTTTGTGAACAAGGAAGAACATCAAAAATAAAAAATAAAAAATGAAAATAAAAAAAATATATAATATATAGAAATTTTGGTCTATTTGTTCAAATTGCTTTATGAGATTTGAATAAATAAATCAAACATTCCTTGTCAAATATAAAATTTTAATATATGCATTCTAATCGTATATTTAAAAGAAAGAATATATATATATATATATATATATATATATATATATATATATATATATATATATATATACAGGGTGGGCCGAAAGTCTGGATCCATAGGAAAGTATTTATTTTAATCATAAATTACAACAAATGGTAAATACTTAAAATGAATATCAACTTTAACTCGTAAATGCGTATCCGTGATACTGTACAGTAGTTCGTACTCCAGTATAAATACTCAAATACTTTTTTTATTTCATCCCAGAAATGGCTTCGAATCTAACAATAGAAGACCGGGTAGAACTTGTGCTCATGTACGCAAGACAGGGCGCTACACACAGAGAAGTTGCTACCGAATTCAATAGAAATCATCCTGATAAGCATCCAGTAACACATGCGACGGTTGGCAAGTTGTTTAAACGTTTCAAAGAAACAGGAAGTGTACATGATCGACGGCCTTCTGGTCGTCCAAAAACTGCAACTGATGAAAATACCTCTGCAATGGTATGTGAAACTTTAACGAATAGTCCAGTAAAGTCAACAAGAAGATTATCAAATGAAACACGCATCTCGAGAACGTCAATTCGAAGAATTATTAAAAATCATAAATTCCATCCCTAAGTGTCTCGATGTCAGAGGCCGCCAATTTGAGCATTTGTTATAATTTGTTGTTTATACTGGAGTACGAACCACTGTACAGTATCACGGATACGCATTTACGAGTTAAAGTTGATATTCATTTTAAGTATTTACCATTTGTTGTAATTTATGTATTAAAATAAATATTTTCCTATGGATCCAGACTTTCGGCCCACCCTGTATATATATGTCATAAATGCCCAAGTTGGTCGAACATTTGTGCAAATTTTCGTCCCTGACCATTTTTCACCCAGTAGAAATTTTCAAATTTTTAATAACTTTCGTTTGCGTTAAAGGTGTGTGTGGGGGGGAAAGGCGGGGGGGGGGGGGGGTCCTATAGGAAAGTTTAGAGAAAACTCTTTCCTTACTCTATACATTGAATACACTGGCCAACAAAATGAAACTTTTTTTCCTCATCACAAACATGATCACACTTTTCTTAATGCATTTTTCGCGCTGATTCCGAATCTGGTTTTATTTCTTTTCTAGCACGTATAGTTATATAGATACACTGGTTTTGATATTTTTAAGTTTTTGATATTGCTATAAAATTTATGGATGTATAGATCACACTTAGGAATGCTAAACAACAAATACTTGAAATACATCATATACCTTATTCAATGTAGCTACTTATAAATAAAGAATATATACATTATTTTATTAAAAGCGCTGTGAGTGTGATTTCCTTTTGTAAATTTGGCCTGGATTGTCACGATACAGCATCCAACAATGGTCCGCCATCATGCTTTCATTCCAATATCCTTGGTAGCGCTTCTCCATCATCTGAATATCTTGATGGAAGCGCTCTCCTTGCTCGTCACTGACTGCACCAAGGTTTTCAGGAAAGAAATCTAAGTGGGAATGCAGGAAGTGAATTTTTAACGACATTCGACACTCCATTTCTTTGAAGGCATCAAGGAGGTTCTTGACTCCATCCTTATACGCAGGTGACTTGTTGCTTCCAAGAAAGTTTTCACATATCCATTTGAACGCCAGCCAAGCCTTCAATTCCAGCGGACTTAGGACTTTTTCAAATTCAGTGTCATTCAAAACCTCCCTTATTTGTGGCCCAACAAAAATTCCTTCCTTCAATTTTGCTGCAGTAACCTTCGGAAATTTCCTTGAAAGGCATTGGAACCCTTCAGAATTGACTTTACCCATTGCTTTAACAAAATTCTTCATTGAACCAAGTTTAATGTGAAGAGGTGGCAGATAGATCTTTTGGGGATCCACTAAAGGGACAGACTGGACATTGCTTATCCCTGGGACATATGTATACCTAAGTGGCCAGTCACTTTTGGTGTAATGTTCTATAGTGGCGCGACTGTCCCACAGGCAAAGGAAACAACAAAATTTTGTGAATCCTGACTGCATACCCATAAGCATTCCTATAACTTTTAGATCTCCACAAACATTCCATTGATGACTGTCGTATTTGATTGCCTTAAGTAGTATATCCATATTGTCATATGTCTCTTTTAGATGGACGGAATGGGCAATGGAGATGGATGGCATTATATTACCATTATGCAAAAGAACTGCTTTCAGGCTTCTCTGCGACGAATCAATAAAGAGGCGCCACTCAGATGCCACATACGTCTGAGATATGGCTGTAAATAGTCCATTGATGTCATGGCAATAACAGAGAGGACCGTCTACTGAAAAGAATGCTGTTAATTCAAAATTCCGCTTTCGGTAGTAACTAATACGAACATTGTTCTCAAGTAAATTGTTCTCCTTTAGTCTTGAGGCGAGAAGCTCTGATTTCTCTTTAGACAGCGATAAGTCTCTAACAAGATCATTCAACTGTCCTTGGGTTAACTTTTTAGGCTCTAAATGTCTACCTTCAAAAGTGTACTCTGGTTCTGTAGATGGTCCGGAAACGCCAGTTGCACCTTCATCACTTTCCATGTCATCTATGATAGAATCTAGCCTATCACTTGGGGGAATTGGAATGGGCAATGTTTCATCATGTTTTACTGGTCTACGTGCTGAATCCAAGTTTGGATATACAATCTGGTGTTTGTTCTTGGCAGAAAACCCCATTAAGTTCACACTACAAAAATAACAGTCTTCATGATGATCTCTCGGCTCCCTCCATATCATCGGTATGGCAAATGGCATTGAAGCTTTCTTTTTGTTAAGCCAATCACGTAATCCATTTGAACAGCCAGAACAGATTTGATGTGGCGCCCATGGTTTATCTTGGTCACCTAGATGGCAACCAAAGTATAGCTTGTATATTTTCTTAATGTCGGTTGTAATACTTCGTCGCTGTGTTTTAGTTGTCAACTGGCCGCATACGAAACAGAACTTGTCGGGGTCATTCTTACATTGTCGAGGCATGTTGACTGACCTGAGCAAACTATAAATTCACAAAAAATGTACACCAACTTGACACAACAAGTTCTTGGACTGGACTGATCTTTTGACACACAAAGCACGGCGTTGTTGCCTGAATCACAATGCTGCTAGACGTAAAAGCTCACACCTGAAATACATAAGATGTATAATTAAGATAATTGAAATAAATAAGATGAATAAACTAAAAAAACACAATAAAATAAACACAATCAAATGTTGAAATATTAGTATTTTGCCTATTTAAAATGGTTAAATCTGTGTAGTTATATATATGCCTTCATCTTGAAAACTATACGTGCTAGAAAAAGTCTGAATGCAGTTTTGGAATCAGAGTGAAAAATGCTATCCAGCCACCACAAATTTTACTCTGATGAAAAATCTTTGTTGACCAGTGTTATTTTTGCGAATTTTACCCATATTAAGATTTTAATTAAACTCTAAATTAAATAAGTCGTCCTTTATACTTCCTAAGACTTTGCACACCCTCTGCTTTGTTTTAGGATAGATTACGCTAGATGAGGTCAGTTTAGGTTAACCTGAATTGACCTCGCCTAAATTACCGTAACCAAACCTCATAGAAGTAGATCGTACAAAAAATCCGTCTTATTTACAAAGTTCGATCTAATTGGTGAAAAAGGTGGCTTACCATTGAAGCAAAATGCGCCTCGGTGGTGTAGTGGTTAGCGTCGCTGACTACGAATCCATCGGTTCCGGGTTCGAGACCCGGTGACGGAAGCCGGCGCGCAGCAAAACCCAGCTGTTCATCCTTCCACACAAAGAAAGTGGTTGGTAGATAAATGGGTACCCTGGGTTGCCTAGTGGTTAAGACGCTGTGGGTCTAAGGTGAAGTGAGAAGCTTGACTTTCGTCAGAATGAACAATTCGGGCGGAAGCTAACCAAAGGTTATATATATATATATATATATATATACACGGTGTCCCAAAAAAACTATATACTCTTTATAGCATCATATATTTTATAATTTTAAAAAACCAAACAATATATTGTTATAGCAATTGCCAATGAAAGGTAAATTAGTAATCTAAGTGATCAAAATGTTATAGCGAGTTGTTTGCATATAAAATTTAATTAACTACGCCAAGTGCTCAAAATGCCGCCGGAGAACATTTTGAGCACTTGGCGTAGTTAATTAAATTTTATATGCAAACAACTCGCTATAACATTTTGATCACTTAGATTACTAATTTACCTTTCATTGGCAATTGCTATAGCAATATATTGTTTGGTTTTTTTTTAATTATAAAATATATGATGCTATAAAGAGCATATAGTTTTTTTTGGGACACCCTATATATATATATATATATATATATATATTAATATATATATATATATATCCCCGCAAGGGGGTTCTAAGCTCGTGCTCTTGAGTGCTCTTTGTGCTCGTTTGTACGTGCTTGTTCCTGGAGGTTTCACGTGCGCCCTCCCGGCCCTAGCACCCAAGGATGATGGGGCTCGACCCTGCAGTCCTTGTCATCCTTGGTCTTTTTCCACTTCGACTGTCCCCTCCACCCTTTCTTTTTCCTCTGTCTTTCCTCTCACTTTTTCTTTGTTTTTCCGCTGAGATATGCCCTTTAAATAGAGGCGAATCGGTTCTTCCTAAAAAAAAAAAAAAAAAAAAAAATATATATATATATATATTATGCAGGAAGGAGTGGCCAAGAGCAAATGCCCGCTAAAGAAGAAGAAGGGCCAAAATCAAGGGCCAAGGTTTTCAAGATGCCTAGACACTCTGTGTTTGAAAGATGGGAGGTCATAGACAGAAGGATATATATATATATATATGGGAATGAACTCAGAATGGTTCCCTGAGTTTTTTATGATACACACAGACCGTGCATGGAACAAGGAACTCTTCTGGGATAATTAAATCCACTATAGTCCGAATAAGTAATGGTAAATGATTCGGACTATAGTGGATTTAATTATCCCAGAAGAGTTCCTTGTTCATGCACGGTCTGTGTGTATCATAAACAACTCAGGGAACCATTCTGAGTTCATTCCCATCATGAAACGGACATGTTATGTGCCTTGAAAAGTGGACGCTCAATTCTGCCAGTTGAGGTTTAAGTTTTGGTTTTGGCTAAAAATATAATAGTTACCCCTTTTTCTTTGATTTATTCAATCCGACGTGAATGCAACGAGTCTTTTACTTATATTGAGGTACTAAATGTAGTGGGGCTAGGCTGCTTTAAACCCTAGATCCATGTCCCAAAGCTGGATCCTGTCTGCTTTGCAGATAGCTGGTGAGGGAAGCTATATTTATGGGACCTCTTTGCGAGAGACCCGTTGCCCACGTCGGGCTTGCATCATGAAAAAGAAAAACTATGGTATTTGACATTTACCATTACTTATTCGGACTATAGTGGATTTAATTATCCCAGAAGAGTTCCTTGTTCCAAGCACGGTCTGTGTGTATCATATATATATATATATATATATATATATTATATATATATATATATATATAATGTAAAGAACGACGCTTGTTTAGAAGAGTGTCCGCACAAGAGGAGGAGAGAAAACGATCAATGAAAAAATGAGGTATCTCCCGGGAATAATTTTTCATTGCTCGTTTTCTCTCCTCCTCCGGGAGAAGGGCATTCGATTCCGCTCGTACATAGGAGAATTAAGAGTTCTGATTCGTGGAGGACCTTGGTGCAATGGTTAACATATCGGACCGGCAATCGGATGATCCAGGTTCGATTCTCGCAAGGTGCCTAATTTTTTATTGCTCGTCCTCTTGTGCGGACACTCTTCTAAACAAGTGTCGTTCTTTACATTAATTATACTGCGTGTCGTTTGCAGTTAAAATGTGTGTGTGTGTATACAGTATATATACACGCATACAGTATATATATGGGCGATGTATAGCCGATATCTGTGCGACAAATATACGTAACTTCGAAGAATTTGTAAGACAGATTTACGTAGAATTAAAATTAGAAAGAGGAAATAAGAGCAGAGACAAAGAAAATGTTCTCGACTAGAGTCTACAAATTACAAATGGAAAAGCTAGATACTTGCAGTGTTTATAATGAAACGGACAATTACCATTTTGATGCAATAACATTCCTTTTTAAGGATAGATAAATTGCGATTAATTTCACGTATCACATCTTTTTTTATGCAGGAAGGAGGGGCCAAGGGCGAACATCCGCAGAAATTCCCCACCCATGGAGGAAGAGGGGAACCACCAAAATAAAAGCCCAAGGTTTTCGAGGTGTTTGGACACGCTGCGTTTGAAAGATTGGAGGTCATAGACGGGGGGAAAGATGGATTGAGGAAGATTGTTCCAGAGTTGACCGATTAAGTAAATGAAAGATTGAAAATACCCATTAACCTTTGCCACATGTAGTCAGATATGCGAGGATATGCTGTAAATATGAAGGATTTTAAACAGAGTAAAATACATAATGAATATTCTACGCGATACACTATTCCATAAAAATAAATTGACTTACCAATTAAAAAGTTAACGTGGGAAATGCCAAATATATTAAATAAATTCAAATACATTAAAACTACTGAATTCGTTAATAACACAGGCCTGCGATGGTTTTGTTGTTCGAAATATTTTATCATTTATATAGTAATTTTTGCACGCTGATTCCGAAAATAATATTCATTTTTCGCCATCACGTGCAGATTTTTCACAAAATGTCATATTTTATATTATATATGGAAGTAATTTTCATTAAATTTTGATTAAAAACTACTGCCTATAAATGCTTCCAGATCAAAAGTGACGTTATAGCGTCTTCTGGAACATTCGAGAAACGCACAGCTAGTATATAAGTGATTAACAAGCCACGAGAGAAGTCAGTTTGTCTAGTGTGTGCGAGGTTATAGTTCTTTATTATTCAAAGGTGCGCGGCGACTATATTTCTTTTGAAATTTATTTTGTCGCCATAGCAACCAGAGGGTGTGTAAATAGTCCAAACATTTTCTGTTATTTTTGTAGAAAATTTACTGTGAAAAAACAAAGACGAGATATTACAGACTTCGTAAAGAAAGCATACTATGTGTACTTCGGAATGAAACTTGGGGATCAAGACAAATCATGCGCTCCACAAACTTTGCAGTGTTTGTACTGAACACCTTAGACTATGGAGTAAAGTAAAGGTAAAAAGGATTCTTTACCTTTTGGGATTCCAATGGTCTGGTGTGAGCCTAGAAATCACAGCAATGACTGCTATTTTTGTTCATGTAAAGCGCAAGGCTACAATACTAAAAATAAAGGAAATTTCTTAGCCAAACTTTCAGTCTGCTATAAGACCTGTTGCTCATGGATCTGGTATACCTGTACCTAGTAAACCAAATACTCTTGATATAACTTCATCTGATTCGGTGTCTGATGACGATGGAAACGATGATATTGATTGTTTTCAAACCGAAACATCTGGTGAACCCCAATTGTTTACACAAAGTGAACTTAATGATTTGGTAAGAGATTTGTGTCTCCCGAAGGATTCTTCAGAGATTTTGGGATCCACACTTCGTACAAAGATCTTGCTTTCTCCCGGGACGTCATTTTACTGGTACTGAAATCGAGAAAAAGAATTCATCCAATATTGTTCTCAAGAAAATTCACTGGTATATTGCAACAATGTTTCGGGACTAATACTTAAGCTAGGCACTGCAGTTATGACCCAAATGAGTGGAGACTTTTTATTGATTCCTCCAAAAGAAGTCTAAAAGGCGTCCTCCTTCACAACGGTAACTTGTTTGCATCCATTTGTGGCTCATTCGGTTCACTTGAAGGAAACGTACGAAAATCTTGAGCTTCTTCTAGCTAAGGTTAAATACAAAGAACACGATTGGCTACTTTGTGTTGAATTAAAAGAGATTTGTATGTTGTTAGGTCAACAACCAAGTTATACGAAGTTTCCATGTTTTTTTGTGAATGGGATAGCCGAGCAAGAACTCGGCACTGGATAAAAAAGGAATGGCCACGCAGAGTCAACCTGACACCTGGTTCCAAAAACATTCAACGTGAAAGTTTGGTTGACACGAAGAAAGTCTTTTTACTTCCGCTTCGTATAAAACTGGGCTTGCAATTTGTTAAGGCCTTGGATGAAGATAGAGATTGTTTAAGTATCTGTGTGGTAAATTCCCACCTCTTTCGGAAGCAAAATTGAAAGAAGGAATTTTCGTGGGTCCCCAGATTAGAAAACTGACTTCCGATGGACACTTTGAAAGAACAATGAACAATTTTAAAAAAGAAGGATGGATTGCTTTTAAGGATGTTATCAGCAAATTTTTGGGGAACAAGGACCCAAATTACCAAAACATTGTGAACAACATGCTAAATAAGTTCAAAGAGTTGGGTTGTAATACGAGTTTAAAATTACATTTCTTACATTCATACTTGGATTACTTCCCTGAGAATCTCGGAGCATTCAGCGAAGAACAAGGAGAATGGTTTCACCAAGACATCAAAGAAATGGAGAAGAGATATCAGGGAAGGTGGAACATCAGCATGATGGCTGATTACTGCTGGATGTTGAAACGGGATACTCTAGAATTATTACATAAAAGAAAAGGAACAGCGCGTACATTCGAGACTAAAAGGCAGAGTTCTCGTAAGAAAAGTCAGGACAATTAAAGATGAATATGTAATTGACGTTAATAGCCTTCTTTTTTTTAAAAATTGTTTGCATTTGTAATTAGTATAACAAAGCGCAATAGGTACCTAATGTAAATTTAAATGAATAATATTCATTTATGTTGTTTTTTCCTTTCCAGTTTGCAGAAAATCCTTACGTGACAGAAAAAATGGACACCTTATTCGAAATCAGCGTAGTTGAATTATATAAAATCAGTTATTAGTAAGAAAACAACTCTTACAAAGTTCTCTTTCGCAGGCCTGTGTAATTTAGATATCAGTCATACGTACATCATGTGTACACGAGGATTGAGGCATATATAGGTATAAAGAGAGGATATATATATATATATATATATATATATATATAAAGAACGACGCTTGTGTAGAAGAGCATTCCGCACAAGATGAGGAGGGAGAACGAACAAATGAAAAATGAGGTACCACCCGGGAATCGAGCCCGGGATCATCCGATTGCCGGTCAGATATGCTATCCACTACACCATGGACCTCGATCAATCAAAAGTCGTAATTCTCCTACGTACGAGCAGAAACCAATGCCCTGAGGGGGCACCTTCGCATGCCGTACATATATACATTTTAACTGCAAACAACAACAGTATAATCAATGTAAAGTAGTGTAAAAAAATCAATGATACTCGCAGTAATAAGGACGCGGAAAATAAATTAGATGATAAAGAGGTACAGAAATAGTGAAACTGCAACTACAGAAAAAAAAGGTAAAGTACTAAAGGTTTTCCCAGAGTGACCACAAATATATATATATATGGGTGTGTATGCATGTATAGAAAAGTTTATATATATATATATATATATATATATATATATATATATATATATATATGGGTTGTATGTTAACTCCAAGGGGTATCCTAACCTAAGGCAGTTCAGGCACACAAAGGTACATATATATATATATATATTATATATATATATAAGTTATATATATATATATATATATATATATATATATATGCATGTGGATGTGTGGGTAGCTTAAACACAAGGAGAGAGAGATCCCTCCATTCGTAGCCATGGAGCATCGCATAATGGTGTCTTCAGCATCACAGCGATCAGGCTCACAGTAGAAGGCAACCGTTCACCTCACAGCCAGTCGTATAGTGCGTACACAGTTATTTACGTACATATAAACTAGCATCGCTCTGCCTCAAGCGCGCGCGCGCACACACACGCACACGCACACACACACACACCACACAGACACGCGCGCGCACACTGTATCGTTTATATATATATGCCCTTCATTTTCATTGATGTTTGTTTAAATGGTGTAAGTAAAACACAGCTACAGCGTTCTAACTATTTAATATATACTGAAATACAAAATATGGATATACGAGGGGCGGTCAAAAAATAAGTTTACATGACGTATAATTTCGTAACTAAGGGACCAACATTGATTATGTTTGTATCAGGTGAATTCGTTAATCATTGTTGGCAACATTGCACGACGATTCGGCTGCCATCTTCCGTACATTACTTATACGAGTCAGTTGAACATGACGTCTCGACTGGAACAGTGCCCTGTCATTTCTGCAACGATATTACGAGTCTGTCAGTGGTCAAGAATTTCTCGAGCGCATTGTCACAGGAGACGAGACATGGGTTTATCACCGTACTCCGGAAACAAAACGTGCCAGCATGGAATGGAAACATCATGGGGTCCCCGCGACCAAAGAAATTCAAGATTGTGAGGTCGGCTGGCAAAGTGATGGTTACCGTGTTTTGGGACCACAAAGGCGTTTTGCTCGCAGACTTCATGCAAAAAGGCACAACAATCAATTCAACTGCATACTGTTCAACACTGGAACGTTTACGAGCGGCCATTAAACGTAAAAGTCCTGGACTGCTACGTAGGGTAGGGCACTGTTCCAGTCGAGCCGCCATGTTCAACTGACTCATATAACCAATGTACGGTAGATGGCAGCCGAATCGACGTACAGTGTTGCCAACAATGATTAACGAATTCACCTGATACAAATATAATCAATGTAGGTCCTTTAGTTACGAAATTATACGCCGTGTAAACTTATTTTCTGACCGCCCCTTGTACATTAGGTGCAAAAAGTGATAACACGAATTATATGTATTTACATAAAAAATAGAGAATTGCATTAAAAACAGGAATAAATGGTGTTATCTAACATGTGTGTGTGTGTGTGTGTGTGTGTGTGTGTGTGTGTGTGTACGTATTGAAAATAATACAGATAGTACAGAAGAATTCTATATACAACAAAATACACAGCACATGTTTAATATATATATACACGCATCAATAATGGAAATACATGGATTAAGGATGGTTTCTACCACGCTTAAATAATATATATATATATATATATATATATATATATATATATATATATATATATATATATATATACACTATATGATCAAAAGTATTCGGACACCCCGGAAAATCCGCATTTCTGCAAATATCAACTTCGCCGAAAGGTATGCTAG
The DNA here is from genome assembly GCA_023014485.1 of Bathynomus jamesi. Classification (NCBI taxonomy): domain Eukaryota; kingdom Metazoa; phylum Arthropoda; class Malacostraca; order Isopoda; family Cirolanidae; genus Bathynomus; species Bathynomus jamesi. The sequence continues at coordinate 179,260 of JAJOZX010003029.1, forward strand.
GAAAAAGCGTGGCGAAACTATAATGCTGAGGTGTTCTGTTAAGTTATCAGTAACTGTTGTGAAGCCATGCCGCGCGGACGTGAACTCTCCGAGTTCCAACGTGGACTCGTCATCGGATGTTATTTAAGTAACGTTTCTATACGAAACATTGCAGCCAAACAGGATATACCAAAGTCGACTGTAGCGGATGTTATCATGAGATGGAAGCACGACGGTGCAACTAACGCGAAAAAACGTTCCGGACGACCACGCAAACTGACGGAACGTGATAGAAGAAGTCTGGTACAACATGTCAAGAAGTCCCGCACGTCCTCTGCCGCTTCCATCGCTGAGGAGGTAGGAAGAGCATCCGATACCTCCGTTAGTACTGCAACTATCCGCAGAGAGATGCACAGACTCGGTTATTATGGTAGAGCAGCTGTACACAAGCCACTGATTACAAAAGTTAATGCCAAGCGTCGTTTGGCCTGGTGTGTCTCCCGTCGTTCCTGGACCGTGGAGGACTGGAAAACTGTTCTTTGGAGCGACGAGTCGCGGTATTCACTCTTCCAGTCTGATGGGCGTGTTTGGGTGTGGCGACAGCCCGGAGAACGGCTTCTTCCTGACTGTGTACGTCCAACGGTGAAGTTCGGTGGAGGGTCCATCATGGTATGGGGTTGTTTTTCCTGGCTAGGGCTCGGCCCGTTGGTTGTTATACCCCTACCATGAACGCTGACGTTTATCTCGACGTTCTGGACAATTCGGCCCTCCCTACACTGTGGCAATACTACGGAGATGGCCATTGTTTGTTTCAACAGGATCAAGCTCCCTGCCATACTGCAAGGCGTGTGCAGGACTGATTTCGTGAAATAAGGTTGGATTTGTTAGACTGGCCTGCTCAGAGCCCCGATCTCAACCCAATCGAGCACATGTGGGACGAACTGGAGCGACGGATACGAACCGCACACCACGCCCGGCTTCACTTGCATCTCTTGCATCAGCTCTGCAAGAGGAATGGCGAGCCATTCCTGCACAGACTTACCGAAAACTGGTGGAAAGTATGCCTCGACGTGTTGACGCTGTAATAAAAGCAAAGGGTGGACCTACTCGTTACTAAATGCCATAATAAAACCATTTTTCCCAAAACCATGCGGTGTCCGAATACTTTTGATCATATTGTGTATATATGTGTGTGTGTGTGTGTGTGTGTGTGTGCATCAAACGAAAAATAATGCATTTAGTACAGAATTTTATATACAACAAAATACACGTTTAATATATATATATATATATATATATATACATTCAACTGCAAAGAACACGCAGTATAAATAACGTAAAGAACGACGCTTGTATAGGAGATATTCCGCGCAACGAGAGAGAGAAAACGGAACAAATGAAAAAAATGAAGTAACCACCTGGGAATCGAACCCGGGATCTTCCGATTGCCGGTCAGACGCGATACCATTACACCATGGACTTCACTCTTCCAAATGCCGTAATTCTTCTACATACTCGCAGAAACCAATGCCTCAAGGGGCACCTCCCGCATGCCGTTACATTATATACATTCAACTGCAAGAGAACACGCAGTATAAATAACGTAAAGAACGACGCTTGTATAGGAGATATTCCGCGCAAGACGAGAGAGAGAAAACGGAACAAATGAAAAAATGAAGTAACCACCTGGGAATCGAACCCGGGATCTTCCGATTGCCGGTCAGACGCGATACCATTACACCATGGACTTCACTCTTCCAAATGCCGTAATTCTTCTACATACTCGCAGAAACCAATGCCCCAAGGGGCACCTCCCGCATGCCGTAACATTATATACGGCAATCGGAAGATCCAGGGTTCGATTCCCAGGTGGTTACTTCATTTTTTCATTTGTTCCGTTTTCTCTCTCTCGTCTTGCGCGGAATATCTCCTATACAAGCGTCGTTCTTTACGTTATTTATACTGCGTGTTCTTTGCAGTTGAATGTATATAATGTAACGGCATGCGGGAGGTGCCCCCTTGAGGCATTGGTTTCTGCGAGTATGTAGAAGAATTACGGCATTTGGAAGAGTGAAGTCCATGGTGTAATGGTATCGCGTCTGACCGGCAATCGGAAGATCCCGGGTTCGATTCCCAGGTGGTTACTTCATTTTTCATTTGTTCCGTTTTCTCTCTCTCGTCTTGCGCGGAATATCTCCTATACAAGCGTCGTTCTTTACGTTATTTATACTGCGTGTTCTTTGCAGTTGAATGTATATAATGTTACGGCATGCGGGAGGTGCCCCCTTGGGGCATTGGTTTCTGCGAGTATGTAGAAGAATTACGGCATTTGGAAGAGTGAAGTCCATGGTGTAATGGTATCGCGTCTGACCGGCAATCGGAAGATCCCGGGTTCGATTCCCAGGTGGTTACTTCATTTTTTTCATTTGTTCCGTTTTCTCTCTCTCGTCTTGCGCGGAATATCTCCTATACAAGCGTCGTTCTTTACGTTATTTATACTGCGTGTTCTTTGCAGTTGAATGTATATAATGTTACGGCATGCGGGAGGTGCCCCCTTGGGGCATTGGTTTCTGCGAGTATGTAGAAGAATTACGGCATTTGGAAGAGTGAAGTCCATGTGTAATGGTATCGCGTCTGACCGGCAATCGGAAGATCCCGGGTTCGATTCCCAGGTGGTTACTTCATTTTTTCATTTGTTCCGTTTTCTCTCTCTCGTCTTGCGCGGAATATCTCCTATACAAGCGTCGTTCTTTACGTTATTTATACTGCGTGTTCTTTGCAGTTGAATGTATATAATGTTACGGCATGCGGGAGGTGCCCCCTTGGGCATTGGTTTCTGCGAGTATGTAGAAGAATTACGGCATTTGGAAGAGTGAAGTCCATGGTGTAATGGTATCGCGTCTGACCGGCAATCGGAAGATCCGGGTTCGATTCCCAGGTGGTTACTTCATTTTTTCATTTGTTCCGTTTTCTCTCTCTCGTCTTGCGCGGAATATCTCCTATACAAGCGTCGTTCTTTACGTTATTTATACTGCGTGTTTTCTTGCAGTTGAATGTATATAATGTTACGGCATGCGGGAGGTGCCCCCTTGGGGCATTGGTTTCTGCGAGTATGTAGAAGAATTACGGCATTTGGAAGAGTGAAGTCCATGGTGTAATGGTATCGCGTCTGACCGGCAATCGGAAGATCCCGGTTCGATTCCCAGGTGGTTACTTCATTTTTTCATTTGTTCCGTTTTCTCTCTCTCGTCTTGCGCGGAATATCTCCTATACAAGCGTCGTTCTTTACGATATATATATATATATATATATATATATACGCGTCAAAAATGGAAATACCTGCTTTAAGTTCTACCATGCTTAAATAAAATAGTAAACTCGTACGTGATCAAGTCCACACTTACATCCTCATTGCTCTGTACTACACAATAAATGCGATTTAATATTATTTCACTACTCAAAGTATGCGGGTGTCTATATTCAATATAAAGGGCTTTCAACTCGTTTAACACTATTTTTGTACCCACTTTACAATTGGAGGACAAACTATCACGCTCTTTAAACGCAGATAGAATACAGTCAAAAGCGTGCACAAAGATGACATCGTTTGCTACAACATCATTAAATTCTAGTTTATAAACACTCCTTTCCAAACGGTTGTTTATTCTTTCCACATTGGCCTTTTCAACTCTAAATTCTTTTTCATAATTCATATCGGCAATTGAAGTTCGTTTCTAAATCGTGCTTACAACTGTCTTATATAAAGAAATAATTCTTCAGGGTGAACAGTGAAGGAGAGTTCAGCCCTGTACCGTTCTAACCCTTTGTACCAAAGTTCATGATATTTCGAGGACTTTGCACCTTCCAAACACGCAGCCAGTTCCAAACCATTCTCGCCATGTTCGGCCCTACACTTGATAAAATCATCGAGCAGGACGGTGTATGCGTATTCAAGCACCGTGTCAAAATAACGCATATCAGCAGCACGGGCGTCTAATATACGTTTCAATTTACGGAAGCCGATGATTTCAAACATTCTGCTGAGAATGAAACGGCTTCGTGTGGGGATAAGGGTGTGATTGAGAGCAGCATTCTTCCACATCAACCGTATATCAACGCATGGTTGTTTTGAATCACGATTTAGCGTACAAATAGCGTGCAAATAATGTGTATGAGTGTGCATCGCTAATCTGCTCTCTTTTTGAGACTACACCTGCAAGTATTTTGTAACCGTCCTCGCCCCACTTCTCAACCAACACGAAGATTCTATTCGTCTCTTCAACACTTAAATAACATTGCGTCTACCGGAGTTTGAATGTCTACATTTCGTTTCAAGTACATAATTAACAGCACCGGTATTACGCCTGAATACACGCACAGATTCAACAGGAATACGTCGTATATTGCATTGAGGATGCTGCTCAACGGAAGCTCCATCTTTTAATAGTTTTCTATTGTGAGGTGAGTACGTCCTGTCGGGTCAAGCTCTGAGGCGACTATGAGCAGCCGGCGCATTGATTTTGGACTCGGAGGGCGTGCGGGTGGGTTGGGTGGAGGGAGGTGTGGGGTGGGTATGAGTCACATGGGGTTGCGTCATGAATATATACTGGGTTAGGTGTGGGGTGGGTATGAGTCACATGGGGTTGCGTCATGAATATATACTGGGTTAGGTGTTTAGAGAATTTTTCCATCTGCGTTACATGAAGTAATATCGGTTTTAATGTTTTATCACACCCACTCCCTGGAATGTGTACCATACATTTACGTTCAGGGGTATTCACTATTGTACTTTCTCGAACTATGCACATTTTATCAACACTCAGGCGATCTGAGAGAAACATGTGTCTGTACTTGTCCATTTTGCTGGACAAACTATACTCGTCCCCAAACTCTACAAAAAACTCGCACAAGCCTTTACCTATAACTTCACTACACACCTCGTCATAATATACATGGATGTAGTGGTAGAAATATTTCAAACTGTCCATAATCACAAAATTTACATTCACAGCCCCAGTGTACGCGTACTCGGTGTGATGTAACATGGCGTAATATCTCCTGTCAATCAATCATCAACAAGGTTCACAACCCAGATCCTTTGCTTCTCTTCTGCAAGCGTGGCTTCTTTCACTTCACGATATGTGAGCTCTCTAGTGCAGTTTAATCCTGCAGTATAATCCATTACATCGTTTGTACCGCGAAACCCCGCAATGCTCTCACCCGAATAACCATAGAGTATTTGGACGTTATGCTCCTCATGCTTCGCACGAATTAATGTGGTCTTAAAGGAAATTCTTTGGGTGTTCACCACATCTGTAGACTTTAGTGAGTACCACTCCAGGAATGTAGAGCATGCAACATCATTGGAAGCCTTCGTTTTTTCTTCTTTGCGAGAATTCTTCAACAATTAAAAAGACACGTCTGAGAACCAGGGCATGCGGTGTTCAACCGAGTACGCAGGAAAGAGATATGTCCCGATTAGCAGCATGAGTCACGTGACTCTATTTATTACGCAGCAACATGTAATTGGTGGTGCTTAGAGTTTTTCATACACACACACACACACACACACACACACACACACACACACACACACACAGGTGGAAATAGAACACCAGCTGAAAAAAATGCATGTAATAAAGCGAAAAATAAATAAATTCACGCTAACATGACAGCAATATTCACTCTCGTGGGATCCAAAGGGAACAGTATTAGGTGCCAAGCACCTGGTAGCGTTTCCTATATGTGTTACGGCACACTTTCGTCCTCCAAAGTTCCTTTACGTCCCAGAGCTTCTGTGCCCGAAAATTGTGAGTCCCTACAGTCAGTTGGGTGGTTGAGCACCCTCATCTTCTAAGCTCACTAGCTCCTTCAGCGGATCAAAGTTGACGATCCGCCGATTCGCCTAATTAAGCGTGATGCTTTTCGCCTTCACGATATATCTTATTTCCACCCCCATCCTTACCCTTACCCAGTAAGTTTTTGGGCCTGTTGAGACAAAAGAATCAGCGTAGACACTATCTTCTACTCATCCTTAATCTTGTAAGTCAACTCTCCGAGGAATTCCCCAACAGGTAGCATGTATTCACCTTCCCTCTCCGTGAATATCACACTATCTGTATCTGATTACAGAACCTCCGGCCAAGAGAATACAGTAGACTCCAAAGTTTGATGCGGGCATATGCTGTTGTGAAACTGGCTACAGGTATGTTTGTAATACGTGATGTATCTGTAGCCAATTCGGTTTTATTGTACTTTATTATGTACGTATTACCCACATTCACGATCTCCATGACTTCTTTATCGGAAGCGTTGGCGTAATCCCACACCTCGTAATAACTTTGGGTTAGATGGACGTTCCCTTTTTCTGTATTCTGAGCAAATTTTCCCGAAAGACTATTTAGACACAACTTTGCACTAAAGCGCTTGTCAGAGTTCTTCACAATTTGGTCCCGTTCAAGTTGTATCCCTTCACGATCACGGTAGCGTTGAATATACGCCGATTTTTCATCTTCGGTCTCGACTTCTCGCGGGTACCCTGATGCTTCTACCTTATCCTTCAAAAAAGTGTTTATATATGGTATGAAAAGGTTGGGGAGCTTCTGAAACCTCCACACCTCATATATCTTCAATATTCTGTAACCGTGACGAACGGCTAGGGACAGCTCAGGACTTGTATATACGCCTCTGATCTTCCTCTGGTTGGATGTGTGATTACAGGCCCCAATGTTCTCCTCTGCGCACTTCACGCACAGGGGGAACATGAGTTTGTGATCTATAACGACGGGTAAGATTGGCATCTATAAATCGTGAGGTGGGAGCAGATCTACGGAAGAAAGGCCGAAATAGTTCTCGTTCAAATTAGCTGAGAAATCTTCGATGGTAGGCAGGTCGGGGCCCACCAGTTTTTCAGGTGCTCCTACGGGGTACGGATTGTTCTTCATCACGTAGGGGTATAAAGAACAGAAGTTTCACGCCTTCCGTAAGTGGAAAGTATAGTTTGAATGGGTGTGTGCGCCCGCCAAACAAACTATCGCCGCATTTGAGAGGATCCAGCACCATTAAACACTTGATGGTGTTTATTTTTTCGCGGTACTGTCCATCTGTCTCTATCTGCGCATCATATTCGTGCTCCCACAAGATCTTGTGAGTGAACTGGGAACTTATAAGTTGGTGGCGGGTGCGGGTCAATGCGAGATTGTCGGCAGGAGATCTACCATGGATATCTCCTATGATTCCACACTCAGGACGTTGGCATCCGTACCACCAGCAACCATTAAAGGAGTATGCAATCTTCTCACCAGTGGCACGGTCTTCGCTTAGACCAGTGGTACTCATTGTGTGGCTCGCGAGCCAAATATATATAGCGCATTTGGCTCGCGAGCCGCGCAATGAGTACCACTGGCTTAGACCATCAACCCCAAAACCACAACCGGTGATCTTAATGGCCACTTCTCCGGTGTTGCGGGCATGTTTTATGTATACACCGCTCTGTAGCTGCAGATGTATGAACCAGTAAATAGCCTTATGCCCATAACTGCGTGGGTTATTTCTGTGAATGACGGCTAGTGTATCTTTAGGCATGAAGTTATTCTTGAACACAGTAAAACACAATGAGGCGATCGTGGTCGCTGCTTGTAGCGGGTCGCAGTTGAGTCGGTCAATATACATCTTTCTCAAGACCTGGAAGCATATTTTAATTATGCGTACGTCATTCGCACAATAACGTTCACATTCATCAGCTATATTGTAAGGATTATCTTCATTAAAACTGTTGCAGTACCTCTCAAAATCTTCACTCTCACTATCACTCATGTTGGTATAGTTAAAGTAATGTTTGGGATGGGGTGGTCCTACGTAATTTAAAGTGTCACCGGTGAGGAAAGTGTAACGGAAATACCCTTTTGAAACTTCGGAGGCTACGCCCATTACCTTGGGTAGCTTGGCTAATTTACAAAGTTTGAATAACATAGTGTCTTTAAACTGATCATTACTTCTTATTTGCATCTGTATAAGCTTGTTTCGTTCTTTGAAGGTATCGCCTGTAAATATCTCCGATGATTCGTGTTCAAGCAGTTCCTTATAAAGGAATTGTGTATCAAATTTTGCGCCGTTATGGGCTATACACAGTCATATACACATATACACAGTCATTTTTTTGAACTTGTCCACTACCTTGACATTATAAGACAGAATTTCACGGGTTATCGTGTGCGCTCGTTTTAAAAACGTTTGTTCGTTTACCACATTTGTGGCATTCATCACACTCGACATTCATGCGCTCGTCGCAGATAGTCTGGCTTACAAGTAGATGTGGAATAACCTTTTGTTTCCGGATTTGTGTATGTCTCTATATCGCAGTATACAGTTATACAAGGTTTATTTTTAGGTTTAGCGTCTTTCATATAGCATACATGCTTTCTACCATCTGCCTTATATTTCTCATGGCATATAGAAGAGTGAATTTCATCATATTTGTGCGTGAATTTCCACCAATTGTTCATCATATGAAACATACCGTTCGCAGATTCTCATTTTCCTGCACGTACCATTTGCTTTATGGAATTCAAAACAGTTATTATTGAAAAATGTGCGTCTACACACATCACAGTCCCTCTTCTCAGCTTCAGCTACATGACTTTCACATTTGGAGTTTTTACACTGCTCACATACCATGTGGCAATCCTTACAATGTTTCACTATATCATCTGAAAAATCGAGACATCCCTTACATAAATCATAATGCCTTCCATATTTTTTACTTTAATCATAACTCGCGTAAAGGTCCCTTATATTGCGGATGAGGAGATACGTTGTCCCTGTCATCCTTAAAATAAGTAGGAGTTTTGTACGGTCTCTCGCACGGCTTTTAAAAACATACACAGTCCTACGACGATCATCCAACATTCATTTCCTGCTCTACCCTTCTCAACTCTTCAGGACCCATATTACAGTCAAACTTGAGCTTCCAGTCTGCGGCCAGTTTACGAACACGTTGCAAAAACAAATTTTTCTGGCCCATTCATTTAGTACAGTAAACATATGAGCTAAGACTACTTCTATAAAGCCGCAACCACGCTCGGAGTTTATATGCTGTCTGTAAATAGCCTGAGAATTGAAGTTAAGCGTATAAGGTGTGGCCGTATGTCCCGCAACACGGAATGCTTGGTTAATATCTATCGTCAAGTTGTCCATGTTGAATGCTATGCTGCTTTGAGAGCCTGCATTATACGACCCAAAATGTAGTCTACATCCACAGCAGTCAAGCGCCTGTAGGGTATTACTACCCAAAAATCATCTCTATCTCCGTCATCTGACCCGAACCCAAAGGACAGTCGCATCCTGGCTTCACGTCCCTCACTGTTCTGAAGGGTGAACTTCACAATACGTTCGACTACACGTCGCAGTCCGTGTTCAATGCCGCTGCTATACATGGTTCGCGGGTCGACCCTGACTACGTACCGGTTTCTAGTCAGGGCTGGAGTGGGGATGACGTTGCGCACCAGCTCGAATGTTATGCTGCTGTGTAGGGTACGGACGGCATTGAACAGGAATAAGGTGGCATATTTTTATTTGTAGAAGGAACTACTGTGGAGGCTGTGTCGTAAGACGTAAAGGGCTGGGGTTCTATTACTATGGGTCTAACATCAGGCGTACTCCTGGCGCTCTTTAAACCTGACGTAGAGGGCGATTCAGCAACTTCGTCATGCAGCCGCTTTCTCCTCGAAATGTCGCGTGGGGGTGCTACAGTGGTCGCTTGTGGTATCATCAGCAATGTCTATAATGGGGACATGTTGCTGGCACAGTACTTCTTCTTCGTCATCATTCACGTTTCTGGGGAAGAAGAAAAACAAGACTGTAGAATATAAGGAGCATCACTTAAAATTTTATTATGTTTTTGTAAATGTTCCGCTTAGGAATGTGACGTGTTAGAGATGGATTCTGTAGAAAAATTCAGGTTCACGAGCCCCTCCACATGCATTATATCTGGCCCTACAGGATATGGCAAAACTGTGTTTTAGTGGTGCACCGGAGGCAGATTTTGGCCGGAACTTCCGGCTTATTTCAGTATTTATATGTGTGTTTGTGTGGTCCATCGTCTCATCTATTTAGGGTTTATATATTATAGTCCTGCTATTTTAAATTATTAAATCTTTAATAACTTAAACTTTATAAAAGTCGACTTTCTATGCTTTGTGTGTGCTAATTTCTCTAAAAATTCCAATTGAACAGAATATCCTCAGGTTATGAAACTTATGATGTCTTGCTGAATGCTGAGTAAAGTAGCCTATATCAAATCAATTATTAATACAATCACTGATCACTCATAAATAAATTATTATTACAGTCACTGAGAACTGAAATATTCATATAATCACTGATCACTCATAAAATAAATTATTGTTACAGTCATCTGAGAACTGAAGTATTCGGATAGGTGCAGAAATGAGGTTTTATAGTTTTATAGAATTAAAACTAAAAGTTGTCAGAATTGAGTTCGGTGTACTTGGCACCTCCGGCCAGAGGCTGGGGTTTAGTGAGACCTCCAGCCGGAGCAGGAGGTTTTCTAAAATGGCCGGAGCTCCTGCTCGACCGGAGCCGGAGCTCCGGTGCATCACTGCTGTGTTTATACTTAAAATCATTAAAGATAAGGGGTAACTGTTCTCAAATTTTGTGCATAAAGTCATATGGTACTACTCGACATAAAAGCCCGTATTCAACCAGTACGAAGATAATATTTCGTTCCACAAAGGTGTTAGTTCGTTAAAAGGTGATGAGCACACGGTCATTGTAATTGACGATCTCATTTTAGAAATGGATAAAATGTTTGCCGAGACATTTGCAGTGTTCTCCCACCATCTTAACATAAGCGTATTCTTCATCAATCAGAATCTACAGTATTTTTCAAAAATAGGTACATGCGCGATGTGTCGCTAAATACACAATATCTATTCTTATTCGCACAACGTAGAGATGTCACAAATTTGGGTATTAGCCAATCAAATGTTCCTGAATTAGCGTAAGGAGATTTTGGGAGTTTATAAAGAAGCTACTAGCCAACGTTACGGATATTTGGTTTGTGACCTTCACCCGCGAAACACGTTTAGGGTGCTTCTAAGAACAAATATATTCTCAAACGAGCCTGAATCGGTGTATATCCGAGAATGGCAAATAGGTTAAAGAAATACCGTGAAATAATAAAAATCTCTCATCGACTGCTACGGGCACTGCAACAGCTGTTTGTTAAAAATATTGACTCGGACTTTTTGAAATGCATCTGTGAAATCTGTCTTAACCTTATAAAATGTAATTTACCAATGAAACCTCCTCAGAAGGCTTGCCTACGTCGTTACAAGAACATAATACGCGTACTCGCTCATAAAAGTCAAAGTGTGGAGAAGAAAAAGCGAATTATTGTACAAAGAGGGGGCTCATTCCTACCCATCTTAATTTCAGTTTAGGGGCCTTTACTGACTAGTTTAATATAATGAAGAAAGTAGTCGTGATTCCACACGAGGTGTATGCTTCACTACAAAGCTCAAAGTGTCCAGATACGGTTCTAGAACCCGATAAAAGCATTATAAGAAAGGGAAGCGAATTGTTTGACTTATTGAACAGTGAAACGTCTCCTGATGAGAAAAGAATCTTATACCAAGAAGCTCTGCAGAAATTTCTTCATGAGTACGAAAATTATAAGAATCCGATATAGGTCCCCGTGGTAATTAGGCACAGCGATGATGACGTAGAGCGTGGCGGCATAAGACCTGTGGCCGAGACTAGAGACGAACAGTCAAAGAACAACTGGGTGACCCCGCAACATATCGAGCATGTATTAAAAAGCAGTCTCCCACATACATTGAGGAATAAAGGCTTAAGTCTTTATGATCTATTTAGTGATGATCCCGCTATACAATGGACTGATACAGGTGAGGTTGTTGTTGGAGGATCAAAGGTACAGCGTTCGAACATCATTGACATCGTACACGACTTGGTGAGAAAGTGGGATAGGCCCTCACCAAAGTAAAACTTTGGTAAAACTACAGCAAATAAACGTCCCAAAAACACTGATAGGTAATCTGAACAGGTTAAAAGACTTGGGACAAGCCTCGCATGTACCACAGCTGAACACGCTTTCGCACCCAGCAGTAACATCTCCGAAGAGGAGGAAGAAGAGACCAAACAGCAATGGCCAACACTATCCGCGCGCCTCTAAAATACCAAATGGCTAACATACGGGGTGTTTATAAAGTCCCTATCTATTTCAGTAAAAACGTAGCAAAAAGAGTAAAATTCAATAACAATATAATAGAAGGCATACATTTAATGAATACTTAAGCATATGATTCTACATGAGCACCATTAGTATCTCTACAGAGTTCGAATCTGTCAGCAGCATTGCGGAACACATTTTGGAGCATGAAAGGGGTTATTTTTGTAACTGCTGTTATGATACGAGTACGTATATCTTGCAGATCTGTAACCCCCGTTTGATAGACGTTTGATTTGATAAAATCCCATGCAAACAAATCCAAGGGCGTTAGGTCAGGAGGTCGAGCCGGCCAGGTCCTGTTGCCTCCACATCCGATCCACCGATTTGGAAATCGTTCATTTTGGTAATCCCGAACAATGTTTGCGTAATGACAAGGTGCCCCATCGTGTTGAAAGACGACGGTGTTTAAAATGCCATCTGAATGAAGCTGGACCACTTACGTGCTCGTATCGTAACAGCAGTTACAAAAATAACCCCTGTCATGCTCCAAAATGTGTTCCGCAATGCTGCTGACAGATTCGAACTCTGTAGAGATACTGATGGTGCTCATGTACAATCATATACTTAAGTATAGATCGTAGGCAGTTGGGTATGGGGTTTTCGGCCGAGAGAGGGAAACAACTGCGACGGAGAGCGGCCAACTTTGAGCATTCGACCAGAAGGTGTAAGACAGTGATAGGGGTATGGCAGGTAGAGCAAAGCGGGGCTGGCGATTTCGCCATAAGGTGTCCGTGGGTGATGCGGGTGTGACCTATGCGGAGACGGGCTAGGATTACTTCTTTATGGCGGGACCGGTGGAATGAAGAAGCCGAGTGTCCTATTTACGGTTTGATCGTGTGGAGTTTATTTTGTGTGGCCTGGTCCCATTCCCGCTGCCATATGGAGCGGAAGTGGGAGCGGAAAGCCGGGAAGAAGTCGGAGAGGGAGGGTCGGGAGGGGAGGCCGGCAGCAATCGAGAGGGAGATGATCACATTCCACATGGAGGCTGGAGGCTGGGGAGGAGCGGAAAGCACCGGTGGCGAGGCGGAGGCCTCTATTAAGTACCGGGTCCAGGATACGGAGGCGGGCGTTGGAGGCTGAACCATAAACTGCGTTACCATAGTCCAGCTTCGACTGTACTATGGAAGTATAAAGGCGAAGAAGAGAGCGTCGATCTGCACCCCATGTGGTGTGAGAGAGGTGATCCAGGAGAGCGAGGGGGCGTCGAAGGGATTGCTTTAGGTGCTTGAGATGGGGAACCCAATTGAGCCGTCGGTCTAGGGTCATGCCCAGAAAACGCGTGGAGGGTACCACCTCAAGAGGACTGCCGTATAATGTAACAAAGGGTAGAGGAAGGGTTGTGGGTCTTCTTCTACTGAAGACCATACACTTGGACTTAGGGATGGAGAGGCGGAAACCCACCGACGTCGCCCACCTTTCCACCCGGTAGATGGCGAGCTGCATTTGCCGTTGAACGACAGACGGTTCTCGCCCTGCGAAGTAGATTGCAAGGTCATCCGCGTAGATGGAAGAGCGGATTATGGGTGGAAGGCATTGTGAGACCGTGTTCATCACGACAGAGAAGCAGAGAACACTGAGGATGCTTCCCTGTGGGACCCCGTCCTCCTGCACAAAGGTGTCAGAGAGGACTGAGCCCACCCGGACTTTAAAGGTCCGAGAAGTAAGGAAGCCCCTGATGAAAGTAGGCATGGCTCCGACAAGGCCCAGATGTCGGAGCTGACCGAGGATCATTGCTCGACGGGTGGTGTCATAGGCCTTCTGGATGTCGAAGAAAACTGACAGTACGAACTGTCTATTGTCGAAGGCATCCTGTATGTCTCGGCTGAGAAGCAGGAGGGGATCAGTGGTGGAGCGGAATTGTCTGAAGCCGGACTGGGTAGACGGGAAGGAATTGGTACGTTCAAGGACGAACGATAGTCGCGTAGCGACCATTTTTTCGAGGATCTTGCAGGCACAACACGTCAGGGCGATTGGTCTGTAGTTTGTGGGGTCCAGGGAATCTTTGCCGGGCTTGGGGATAGGGATGACGTGGGCCTCCTTCCACCTAAAGGGGAAGGCACCCTCTATCCATATGCGATTGTATAGGTCTAGCAGGAAAATTTGTAAGGTAGAGTGGAGGTGTTGGATCATGCCGTACGGAATACCGTCCGGGCCGGGACAAGGGGATCGTCGAGAGGCCAGTGCCGTCTGTAGTTCATGCATGGTAAACAATCGGTTGTAGGTGCTGTCTATGGACGGTGGGGAGGGGCTATCGTCAGGGGCGGGTACGGGATTGGCTGCAGAGGAAGAAACGGCAGCGAAGGTAGAAGCAAGGTGGTCTGCCACCGACTTGGGCTCACATAGGAGTCCGTCGTTTGTCCGGAGGACCGGGGGTCGGGAGGGGACATGTCGCCTCTCGACGCCCCGCACCTTCTTCCAGATGGTAGCCGAAGGTGTGTTGGCGGTGATGCCGGACACAAAGGCACGCCAAGAGGCTCGGCGCGCTGTCTTCATTGTGCGGCGGGCGATGGCCCTGACCCGCTGCATCTCCGTGCGATGGATGGGGAGTAGCGTCCGGTAGAAGCGCCGAGTTGCCTTCTTCTTGGCGCGCACGGCCTCCGCGCACTCCGGGGTCCACCAAGGAACCCGTCGGGCGCGGGGGTAGGCGGAAGATTGTGGTACGCTTGTGCTTGCGGCCGTTAGAACGACGGACTCGAAGTATGCGACGCACTCGTCGATGGATGGGAAGTGGGCAGTTGTAAGGGTGGTATATGTGTTGTCGCGGAAGCGGGCCCAATTCGCGTTGGTGGTAACCCACCTTACCGGTACCCGTACGGTCTGGTCGGGTCGATTGAGGGTGAGTAGAATGGGGAGATGGTCACTGCCATAGTCCTCTCGGAGGACTTGCCACGTGAAGTCTAGGAGGGCATCAGTTGATACGAGGGACAGGTCTATACAGGATGGAGTGCAGGTGGTGGCATGGTAGAATGTAGGAGAGCCATCGTTGAGGCACTCGAAGGAGAGCTCGGTCATGACGGATATCAGGGTTGGGGCCATATAGGTGGAGTGTGTGTCGCCCCACAAGGGGTGACGACTATTGAGATCGCCCAGTAGTAGGAAGGGCCTGGGGAGTTGTTCCACGACTTCCACCAGGTCGTCGCGGGAGACTTGAGCGTGGGGGGGAAGGTAGATTGAACAAATGGTGTACTGTCTATCCAGGGAGAGCCGGACGGCAGTCACCTGTAGCGGGGACCGGATGGAGAGATTGTAGAAGGGGACTGCGTGGTGGACGAGGATGGCAGCTCCCCTTCGAGTGCAGGTAGGAGGCGGGGTGGCGACGCAGAAATAACCAGTGGGGCAGGGCATGGACCTGGTCCCCAGGATTAGCTCCTGGAGACAGATACACACCGGACGGGAAGTGGCAATCAAGGAGTTAAGGCCTTCATAGTTTGCAAAGATTCCTCGACAGTTCCAGTGGACTATTGTGGTTTTCGGGGGATCCATTAGTTGATGAAGGGGGATGGGTAAAGGTGTAGGCGCTAGGAGGTTGGAGTGTGAAGGGAGATCTGGAGTTCGCGAAACTGAAGGCTGGGTCGGGAGCATGGCTGGCTATCTACCGTTCACCAGGGAAGGAATCGGTCGGCCTGTCGAACCCTGCGGAGGTTGCGGGGTCGAGTCGGCCGAGCGAGACCGGAGGCGTGGATCACGGCAGGCAGAGGAACATCGTGGGCTGAGCGGGTCGAAGTGCCTTGTCGGGCTTCTATGGTCGGGCCAGGGGGGGCACGTTAACCCCAAAAGGGGCGCTACCCCGCCTGTCCGGGGTCTCACGGCGGACCCTAGGTGGTGACAGGGGGTACCAAAAAGACCGGGCGGGTGGGAGGGAGGGCGTACTCAGGGTAGCTGATAAGGGGGGGTCGGGGATGTTGGGGGGGTAGGTACGATGGGGGTGGAAGGAGGTGAACCAGAGTGGTCTCGTGGAGGGGTGGAGAAAATGGCACCAGGAGGCAAGGGCAGATCCAGGAGACTCATGGGCGTGGGCGCAGCCGAGCTTCCCTCGGTCACACCGTGCAGCTGCGCCAGAGCCGCATCCACTGGATCCACTGGGCTGGGTCTCGTCGTACAGGGCGGGTCGTGGATTTCGGCCACTATTGTCAGAGTCTGTGGGGGTAGAACGGTGGGACTTCTACGATGGGGAGAGATGGACATAGTGGGCGTGGTGGGCGGTGTAAGGGTCCGAGCCGTCTTCTTGGTCTTAGGGGAAGAGGGAGAGAGACGTTGGGAGGCCGGAGGGTCTGGTGACACGCTCCGGCGTCTCCGCCTCGACGGCTTGCTCCGGGCGGCAGGTTCGGGCGTGTACAGGGAGTACTGGGAAGGCAGGGTTTGAGGTGGCTGGGACCTGGAAACCCTGGTCCCAGACTCCTGGGGGATTCGTGGCAGGTGAGGTGCGGGAAGAAGAGGAACGGTGGGGGGACAGGGGACCGTCGGGTCCTGCGAGGATTTGCTATGTGGGGAACAGGAAGCAGTGGCTGGGGGGGGTTTCGGCGGCAGGCCAGGGCGGCGTGCCGAGATGATAGAGCCGAGAGCAGCGGCATAGGACACCCCCGGCCTCACCTCCCGACTCCGCACCCTGTCGCGTGCCTCACGGGGG
The DNA here is from genome assembly GCA_023014485.1 of Bathynomus jamesi. Taxonomy (NCBI): domain Eukaryota; kingdom Metazoa; phylum Arthropoda; class Malacostraca; order Isopoda; family Cirolanidae; genus Bathynomus; species Bathynomus jamesi. The sequence continues at coordinate 196,137 of JAJOZX010003029.1, forward strand.
CTAAGGAAGTCCGTCACCTGTAGGCCTCGGACCTCCTTCTCGAACCTGAAGAAAAGGCATTCTCGGGATGAAGAGGGATGTGCGCCTTCACAGTTCGAGCATTTGGGTGTGTTGGGGCACCTGTCAGGGTGGGCGAGTCGTCCACAGTGAACACATAATGGATGCGGCTGTCGACAAGCGGAGCTGACGTGTCCGAATTTATTGCATTTGAAGCAACGGGTCGGGTCTGGGACGTATGGGCGGATAGAAAACTCGCATGAGGCGCGGTCTCCCATACCCCATACAATACGGCCAGGGGGGATTAGTGAGTTAAAAGTAAGGAGCAGACGTGGGGTGGGGGAGGGGGTGCCTCCCTGTCGGGATGTGAAACGATAGATCTTAGTAACTCCTTGGGGTGCGAGATCCTCCAGGAGCTCGTTCACTGCGACCGACAGTAGGCGGGTGGCGTAAATAGTGCCCTGACTCTGGTTCAGGCGAGGGTGTGGGGAAACGGACACCGAGCATCCAAGGACCTCAGTGATGGAGAGTAGGGCTTTCGTCTCTGCGGCTGAGCGTGATTTTACGAGGAGGGAGCCATCCCTCTGTGGGCGTACGTCATAGCGGCTGGAGTTGCTGTGGGTTCGGATCGCCTGGAACGTCCGTTCAGAGTTGTTCGGGAGGGACCCAGATGTAGGCCGAATCACCAGGAATTTGTGGATACTTGGAAGGGAGAGGGAGGCTGTAGAGTCGAAATGTACTGGAATATTCAACGGTCGGTAGGACGGCCGTGAATGCCGGCTCCCCCGTCCGCCGCGAGGCTCTCTCCGCGGGGAGGTGGGCTGACGGCGGGTGAGGGGGGCATATGGGGAGAGCAAGAAGCCGGGTTGTGGGGGCAAGTCCTCGGTGGAACTTGACTTGCCCGAAGGTGGCTGAAGTGGGCTGGGGCGAGGCCCCTGCTCTAGAGAGTGTAGGTCCAAGGGCGTAGTCGAGGGACGGACTGGGGTCGGCAACGGAAAAGGAGAGTGCAAGCGTTCCGCTTCCACAGGGGGGTCAACCCCATTAGGTTGCGGTCTTCCAGTGGTAAAGGACTCGAGGGCCTGGTTGCCCACCACCCGAGTGTTGAGAGAAGAGTAGTCCGGGAATGAGAAGCAGTAGTCGTAAGCCGGGGGGGAGAAGTGTCCATAGCTAAACAAAAAAGAACTTCATCCCCCGCGCGCATCCAGCCACCACCGACTCCAACAAGGGAAAGGCGAAGTGTGGGCACACTTGGTCCCACCGCCGATGGATGTCACGCAGGGGAGATACACCCGCACCCAGTCCCTGTGCCTGAAAGGCGGCCACTCTCATCCAACGCGCGGTGAAAAGTGGCAGGGACAGGGTTTGGGTTTGGTTGGAAAGCGACAAGGGTGCAGGGCAACCACCTCCCACACCCAAGGGCCAAGGAAAGGGTCAAAATCAAGGTCCAAAGAACAACGCCAAAAAAACAGGGAGAAGCCAGAAAGAATGGGTTAAAGGAGAAAGAAAGAAAAAGAAGCAGGAGATCAGCCGGGTCCCCAAACGGGCCCAATGGTCCACGAGGGCAGAGAAAGCCCTTACACCGAAGAAAGGTGTATTCCCACATTCGCCACAGAGGGACGCGCCCTATAGCTCCGGACAAAGCAAAGGGGATTCATTAAATATATGCCTTCTATTATATTGTTATTGAATTTTACCCTATTTGCTACATTTTTACTAAAATAGATAGGGACTTTATAAACACCCTGTATTAAGAAAACGTTTGTATGACATTTCCAACCCAGCCTCCTACGGTGGCGTTAATAGACTATACAGAGGCGTTTATAATGAGGGAGTAGAGAAAAAAGATGTTGAGAGTTTTTTTGCGGGAGCAGGATGCTTATACACTTCATAAGCCGGTGAGAAAAGGTTTAAAACAGCCAAGACAACAGCAGCCTCGGTTGATTCTATTTGGCAGGCGGATTTAACAGACATGCAGAGGTATTCAGTGTACTGTATAATGGAGGCTACCGCTACATCCTATTCATAATAAATGTATTCTCTAGATATTTGTGGCTAATTCCACTGGAAAATAAATCGCCTGAAACAGTTACTAAAGCCATCAAAGCGTTGATATTGAAAGAAAACAGGATTCCTGGCTATTTTTGAACGGACATGGGGAAAGAATTTATAGGCCGAGCTTTTCAGAACATGTTGACAGAGTTTAATATCAGTTATTACACTAGCAATTCTATACATAAGGCATCTTTAGCTGAAAGAGTTCAGTGTACCATAAAGGAGCGCATGCATCGTTATTTCACACATAAAAACACCTACAGATATGTAGACATTCGATCGCTGGCCTCATCCTACAACCGTTCACCCGTTTACACCACCGAGCGAGTGGAACAAACCTAACGAAATTTTAGAAAGAGGTACGCACACAGGACGTGAGGTGAGAAAAAATATTCGTAGAGTGCCACCACGCTCAATGCGTTTCACAATCAATGATTATGTAAGGCTGTCGCGTTCGAGGAATAAATTCGCGAAGGGATTTGAGCAAGGATGGATACGTGATATTTTTAAAGTTAGGGCTATGAAGCCTAAAGACGAGGTGATGCTGTTTTACGTTGAAGATTTGAATGGGGAAGAAATTGCAGTAGGATTTACGGCGAGGAGCTGCAGAAAGTGATATTTAATTTAGGGAAAAAGTGTTTAAAATTGAAAAAGTTTCAGGAAGCAAAGGTTCAGGAAAGAGAAAAATGTACCTGGTGAAATGGCTAGGGTACCCAGAAAGCTTCAACACCTATATAAAAGTTGATGCAATAACGAAGCTTAAATAGTATACAACTTGACACCTAACCACTTCTACGTCACACTCCTGTCCTCTTCTTCTCTGTCTGTACATCCTAACAACACCCTGGCCAACTTTGTAACAGAAATGCATGGGCCCATTCAATTGGGTCGTCAGTCATATGAGGTTGGAATATGCGAATTTCAATTGGCTACCAAGTTTTTAAGTATTGACAATAAACCCGTTTTTACGGTTCTTAGAAACAGTGATGAGATTGAAAAGACCGGAGTAACTCGGGACGATACCATCCCCTCCGCCCGGAGTGGGGAGGCACAGTACTACACTACAGAAGTAACAATAGGACCGGGTAATTATGACACAGCCGAGGATGTTGTGAGAGAGAGACTTAAATGGTAGTTTGAAAAGGTCAAATCTTCCGGTTGATTTAGTATACGAAATCGTAAACAAAGATACCAGTACATACTTTGACTCTAAAATCGAAGGCTAACAGAAATATTAAAGACAAATCGCTGTTCAAAATTATAACCGAGGGCAGATATGGGGCAGCCATCCAAAGAGATACTTTTCACGAATCACATGACTTGTGCAGCTTAATGTATCACCTGAAATTGGAGAAATTGGACGATGGAGACCCGTCCCCGGACGTGTGCTATGTTTACAGCAATATCGTGGAACATCAGTTTGTTGGGGATACCCAGGCGGGGCTGCTGCGCATCACCCACATTCCCAATCATAGAGGAAGGTGCTTAAGCACCACATACGACAAGCCTCATTATGTCAAAGTCGAAACTAACCTACTAACCAGTATCTCAATATATATAATAATTGAGGGGAAAAAGTTTCTATTCAGTGATGGGAGCTTAACAGTGAAGCTTCACTTCCGTCGAACTATGATAGAATGACCCGAAGGCCGTTCACTTTCTATCGAGTGATGAGATACCAGCGCGGGAGTGGTATTGGTTCCCATTTTTTCAACCATACTGCGCATGGCTGTGTCCTTGCTGAAGAGTGGTGCCAGATATCTCGGCAGGAAAACGTTACAATCAGGTCTTAACACGGTAGAAGACATAACGGCTGGGGCTAAGCCTAAAGAAGCTCTAAAAAAGCACTTAAAGCGTACACGGAACGAAATCATCAAAGATGCAAAGAGAAAAATGCGCGGTGGCGGCAAGAAGCGCCCTGAACGGAGGAAGAAGAAGGGGATTAACAACTCGTGGCATTAAACGTAAAATAACATCAAAAAAGAAGTGTTCTAAGCGCATGAAACCTATGGTTGACCACTTTTTTAACTGATATAAGCTAAGGACATTGCTCTCATGAATCATAGACTGTTTGCTACTTCCCGAGAGAGGTGCCACTATTTCTGACGCGCCATGGCATGCTTCATCAATCCGTGCAATTCACAATGATGTAAATCGGAGCTGGCCCTCTTTGACATGCCCCCGACAAATGTCTGTAGATCACAGTGACTTTATTACAGTTAATCCGCTGAACACTATTAGCTCGCCGAGTGCTCCTATAGAATTCGTGATCCCAAGCTCAGGCCCTTACTTTTTTGACCCAAGCTGTGTGCATATGTACGCTAAACTACGGATAGCCCATTGAGATGGATCTGATTGCGAAAACGATTACATTGTATACACAGAGACCAACTTTCTACACACCATATTCAGTCATTGTGACGTGTATTTAAATCAGATCACCCTCTCGGCAAGGTCTGGCTACTATCACCTAAGACCTATCTGGAAAATGTCCTCAACTTTTCAAAAGAAGCGAAAGATACCTTTTTAACTGCCAAAGGTTATTATCAAGCTAAAGATGAAAGTTGTATAAAGGACAAATTCAAAAATTCTAAAAAGATATGTGAATGCTTTGGGCGTTTCCACGCACATTTCACATTCCAGGAGAAGCTGCTTATGAATGGGGTAGATATGAAAATAAAGCTCACCCGTACGAACCCTGAGATTTGCTTAAATCTGGGGGCTGACCAAGAAGAGAGCTAGAAGCCTGTGGTGATTCATATTATGGAAACATTTCCGCGTGCGTCAAGTGAAATTAAGCTCTCCTAAACAAATAGAAATTGAACAAAATTTACTACCCGCCACAGTAAAATAATCGATTAATAGAGTCCAACTTAAGTTGTATACGGTGCCCTCAGGGCTAACATCGAAGCAGATAGAAAATGTTGCGCTTGGAGCTCTACCTAAAAGGATATTAATTGGTATGCAGGTACACGCTTCTGTGAATAGAAAATAAAAAAAGACCGCATTTAAATTCGAAATTTCGGCCTTAAAAATATAACCCTGTACTTCAATGGGGTGGCCTTAGGTGGGACATTGGAAACGAATTATTCTACAGATGACGAGTTTCCACTTTGCTCGAGAGCGTATAGCAACCTTTTACATATTGCCGTTACTTGTAACGAGTTAGGAATCGGCGTAACGTAGAAGGAATTCGTTGAGAGGGACAATATGTACCCCTTTGACCTCTCCCCCAACTTATCTGCGAGTATAAACACACACAGAAGCTCACAGCAGAGTGGGAACATCTCAGTCAGTTTACCTCTAGTCGCAAGCCCTAATTGAAGTTGACAGGTTTAGGGGTGTGGTCACAGACTTTTAAAAATGGATACGAATACACTCCAGAGAGTAAGGAAGAGTGGCCGTTCACACACCCCAAATTTATCGGCGTGTTTGCGAAGAATTAAACGTTGAAACTTCCAACTAGGAAAAATGCGGCGCACTTATTCTAAATACGGATGTTAGTAGTGGAGAAGGGATTCATTGGATAGCCGCTTATTTTAAAAATAGGCAGTGAATGTACTATTTTAATTCACTGGGCGAACATCCAAGGAATGCTGGTGTTATTGTAAAATTTCTCGAGCAACTGCAAATTCGACAGATAGTGTGGAATCCATACCGGTTCCAGAGTTACTACAGCAATGTCTGTGGCATGTACTGTTTGTGTTTTCTCATGCATATGGCTCGTGGCGGGAAATTTACAGAGTTTCTGCAATTACTCGACTTGTGTGACACTGAACGGAATGATGAACTGGTATGCATCCAGATAAAAAAACGGTTCCCCTTTGTTGACACTCGATGTGTTGTGTGAAGTTTTATGTGTATATATAATTGTAACTTCATCAATTAATTTTTAAATTGTAGCACATGCAGAGTATAGCTTTTATTATTATATTGTGTAAATTTATAAAATGTATCCCTAATACTAATAATTTGTGCAATGTTTAAGAACGGGGATTATGTCCTTTAACTAATTTGAAATGTAATAACTGATAAATTTGTAATTATTTAAAATTTGTTATATATATATATATATATATATATAAACGAAATTATTTCACTTCTATTTTGTATATATGCAAAAAACATTGAAGGCAATATTAAGTAAAAATGTTTTGCATACAAAAAATTAAATAGTTTATTATTTAATAAAATGTTGAAAATACTTGGTTTTTTCTTACCCGACACACACACACACACACACACACAAGAAAAAACTTACATCGTTCTTCGATTAACACACATTCTATGTTTCGGGGCGCACCTTCGTATAACACAACCGGATCGTCTCTAAAAGAAAAGAAAAACTATTACAGCAAGCATGCTTTATTATTATTGTTAGTATGTTATTATTTTCACAGGATAAAGAGAGAGGTAATTATTTTAAAATAAAACCTCGTCACGGTTTTAAAATAGAAAAAATAAAAATAACTCGCCAATCATTTCAAAAGAGCTTTTTATGTAAGAGGAATTAGTTAGTTACATGAGCTGTACCCTTAAACAATAGTCTGCTTACATGCTACCAACGATGCTGTTAGAATTGTTTGCGCTTCTCGGACGAGTGCCTGTCTCGGGTTCAGGGACTTGTGGTGCCAATTCCTGTAGAGACTTGTTCGAAAATGCACTGTCATTGTCCACGCGTCCCATCAAATGAACACACGCATGAACTCTGTGAAATAATAACGTATACCTAGAGAATGGGTTATATATACATTAGGGTACTGTAAATATTAGGTCATTCAGATAATACTTAAGGGTGTCTCAAGTGAGGTAAATAATTCTCCTTATAACAAAAAAATTATTCATTACCTAGTAAAAATAAATTAATATTTCTTTTAATTAATGTAAATAAACGTTAGTTTTAGTTCATAAGGTTTAAGTGCAGGCGTACTCCAATCGTAATAAGTAAATAATATATTTACTAAATATATTCCAGGGTGTCTTTCATTCAATTGTAGACCACCCATTAATTCTTGCTTTTCCTCAAGCCATACCCCTTTTTCAATGTACCAGCTGAGACTTCCTATGATCCTCAACAACCTGCAAGAGATGTTGGCGCTGTTCTTCATTCTTCGTAATCTTTGTATTGAAGGCCTGGATCAAGGCAATTCCCCTCTCTGCCATGTCATTGACGATTTTAGTCCTTCAACTATAGTCAAACCAGTCTTGAAATCTTCGTCGTCCGGCCAGGTCTCTGGTTCCTTGGACAAGAAACCATCATTAATTTTTAGAAGTTCAAAGAGAAGCTTTGATCCTTTCGAGGCAAAGTCCGAGAGCTGCTTTGTTGAAATGGAAGAAACAGCAGGTATTGGGGCTCGCTTTGGAGGATATTCAGCAGCTTCTTTTTCGAGGATTGATCGAGCGATATTCTTTTTCGTCGTTGCATTGATACCTTTATCAAAGAGTGCGAGACCAATCAAGTACTCGCTGAGGTACCATAAGTGACGACCGAGGACACTAAGGCAGGATGCTGAGATCTTTTCATCGTGGTACTTTGCTAGGTCTTGAAGAAGCTTCAAATCGTTCGTGGGAGCAGATGAAGGACTGCTGGCCGTGAACCACGTGCTGACATATAACTCCAGGGCAAAAAATACAAATCGTTTTAAGCCAGACATTTCACGAGTTGTAAGTCTGAACTGATGGGAAAGCAGCAGGATTTTTAATGAATAAATTACTTTTGCCATCCAACGTGCTCGGTGAAGTGCTCCAGGTCGCCGAAACCTAAAGTTAGGTAAATTACCTCCAAGGGTTGTAATCGACAACTCCAAGAATTCACGGTAATCATCCCTCGGCTGATGTTTTGTCAGATATATATTCCAGCAAGCGATCAGTTCTTCTCGATTCTCATTCAGACTCGATGGAAGGTCTGACAGGGTCTTGTACTTATCTTGGCAAATTGTATTCCACGTCTCTTTGAAGCGGGAGAATAGGAGGATATCTGGACCAGATGATGGTCCCATGCATTCCATGTACGCCTTCTCAACGACAAGTTCTAGGATGTGATGGCGACATGCAAGGTATAAGAGTCGGCGGCCGAGTTTCTGCTCCAAAATTACGCATGCCACAGACAAGTAACCAGTATTTGAAGCTGTAGTGTCGAAGCTCATAGCTGATACTTTTTCTGACACATTCCATTCTTTGAGCGCAGCATGTACCACCGAGGCGATGACCTCACCCGTTCCTGATGTCAGCTTAGGTACAACCAAGAGCTTCTCGGTATCAACTCCGGTTACGAAAATGGCTAGTTGGTCACACCGACCACCTTCATCGTCTGGTAGAATTTTTCCGTCCCAGTGAACAGTGAGCACTTCGTTGGGTGTGAACCTTTGTTTAATCTTTTCTGCCGTCGCCGAACGGAGCCTTTCTCGTGATTTTCTAATGGTTTCATAGTTGAGCGCGAGTTTTTGTGAGTTATGGCCGAGGCTTCTAGCCGTAGCGCCGATAATCCGGTGTGGTGAACGATGACTGATTCCTGTGCGATCCAATGTACTTGCCAATTCGGGAGTGATGACTGGCCCCCCCTGACCCCCCCTCTCGACGGCCCTGTATATATACTCGTATATATATTATCATAGGAAATCAAATTCAGTTCCAAATTTATATAATTTAAACATCAAACTATGTCAACAATTAATGAAACTTTTCTAGAACAATTTCCAATAATAATATAATCAATGTATCAAAATAAAAAATATTACCTTAGATATCTTAAAAGAATCGGGAGAGAACTTCTAAGCGTTGTTTTCAGTCAGGCAGTCGTATGCAAAATGAACTTGAAGCACCAAAAGCTGATCATCCAAAGATTGATACACATCATATTATTTAACGATTTATTTATGAAAATTTTAATTTAATGAAATAAATTAATCGATTTGCATAATCTATAGTATGAAATAAAGGAAACAATTCTATTAAATTATATAATACACTTGCATTCTCGAAACATTTTTGTTTTTGAAGCGTTATCGAAACTCGTTCATTCTTGAAATTTCTTCCGCGCGACAGTTTCATTCATGTGACTCGAGGCACCCCTAAATGCTTTCCGAATTCCATAAGATTTCGTCTACGGTGTTTCCTCATAGGGTGGCAGCATTGGACAAATGGCCGGCAAATTGTTTTGAATTTCAAATTTTATCCCTATAAGAAGTTGTCACCCTAATATACATGACATACACACACACACATATATATATAATTATATATATATATATATATATAAATATATATATATATATATATAATATATAGTGTATGTGGTGTGTGTGTGTGTATATATATATATATATATATATATATATATATATATAGTGTATGTGTGTGTGTGTGTGTATATATATATATATATATATATATATATATATATATATATATATATATATATATAACTGAAATAAATGCATGAATCCTTGTTCTGAATGTACATGGATATAAATAGTAGTACTCACATTGTATCACCGTAGAGGTATACCGGCAACGAAGCATAGTCGGATAGGCATTTGTATATGGAAGAATCGGCCCTTGAGACAAAACAATAAAAAGATAAAATTGGACATAATCACAATAAGACACGTAAATACAAAATCACAAAATCAGTAATCACAAAACTTCACAAAACACACTTCTACACAAATGTTAATACAGACGAATTAACTTCTATATATTTCATTCAGAGAACTATTGAATAAGACTACTACTTATATTTAGAACAGAGAATATACGAAGTAGAATTATTTACAACCTTATGTTGGGGTGATCGTCAGACTGCATTCTTGGTTATAAGTTTGTACGCAACAGCTGAAATGCTTTTCCAACACTAAAATGTTTCACATATGTTGCTGCTACTCTTTTTATAGGACATGAGGAAGACCCTCCTAGAATGGGGCATGCTGAAGAAAAGCCTTCCCCCCCCCGCCCGCATTTTCAGAATGTAGGTCATTCATTGGTTGAAAGAGTTCTCATGGGCGGACTCTAAGCGAATTTTAGTGGGTGGCCCTTAAGTTTTTACCGAGCCGTGAGAGCGAGAGAGAGAGTTACATGGAGTTACAAGGAAAAGAAGTACCTCAAAAGTACTTGCGGCCCATACCGAGGAGGTACCAATGGCAAACTTCTGAAGGTAGCCTGTTCCACGTGTCACAGATCTTATAGGTAAAGTAATCCCCACACACACTAGTGCTAAACCGTTTCAAATCCAACTTCTAACCATTGTTTCGATTTGGGTTATCATTTAAACTAAACATGCTTCTAAAATCGACATCGTTGAACCCATATAACAGCTTGAAAACCACGATGAGGTGACCGCGCAGCCTCCGATTTTCCAGCGAAAACAAATTCAGGGCGAGTAAGCGTCGATTGTAGCCCATATGCCTAACGGAAGGGATTAACTTTGTGGCCCTCGCCTGGACTCGCTCCACCCTGTCAATATCTTTCCTGAGGGTGGGCGACCAGAACTGCACAGCATATTCCAGGTGCGGCCGAACCAGGGAAATGTACAGTGAGAGCACAATTTCCTTGTTTCGAAATCGAAATTGCCTTCTCATATAACCCAACAGCTTCTCTGCTTTTTTTTTCCACCTCTACGCACTGTTTGGTAAACTTAAGGTCGCTGCTAATTAGCACATCCAAGTCCTTTTCCAAATCAGTGGCCTCGATATTACTCCCCAACATGGAGTAGTCCGACTTGGGATTGGCGTAGCCAATGTGCATCACCTTGCATTTACCCATAGTCTAGGATCTGGCCCAGAGTTCGTATAAATTTCTGGGTGCAGAGGTTTTGACGACTGATCTAGACTAATTTTGGGGCGTAGAATCCGAATTTTTCTATGCCATCGCACCAAATTGGTGCGAAAGTGGTCAAACTGGCAAAATTTTATCAGTTTTTCGTATTTTTGTCATATTCTTGATTTGAAAATTTTTTTAAGGGCAATTTTTTGTTTGAGAATCTGTTTTTGTAACAGAGCTGGCACTTGCGGCATATTTTGTGGTACTGCGGTACTGCGGTACTACCGCACTACCAAACCGGCACCAAACCGGTACGCGGAAATTTGAATGCGGTAGCGGTACTGCGGTACTTTCAGCGATCCTTTGCGGTACTGCGTTATGCGGTACCGGTTTGGTAGTGCGGTAGTACCGCAGTACCGCAGTACCGCAAAATATGCCGCAAGTGCAACCAGCTCTGTTTGTAACATACTGCTGCCTGAACCAGGAAAACTGACAAAAATGTCAAAAAATAACAGCAAACACAAAAATTAAGTAAATATTGTCAAAAAATCGCAAAAATGACATTTTTGGCTATTTTGGTGCATAAACTAGCTCTAACCAATCATATCGAACTAAATAGTCAAGAAATTAGATATTAATAGCTCTGCAAGAATTTATTAAAACAAAGTATGCACAAATGTTTAAATTTCGGGTATAAATCGATAAAAATGGTTGTAAAATACTTGAAAAAATAGCCAAAATATAAAAAAATGGTGTCCGGACAACTGCCCCCTGGACAACCGCCCCCCGGACAATTGCCCCCCGACAACCGCCCCCCGGACAATTGCCCCGTAGGACAATCGCCCCCCGGATTATTTACGTTTAAAAAATGGCAAGCTAAAACAATATTTAACAACATTATTGACAATTCTTGCTTAATTTTGCTTGTAGCCTGAAAAAAAATTATATTTAAAAAGTTAGCAATATTTAACAAAAATTTTTCCAATTATTGTATAATAAAATTATGAAGTTTAGCTACTTAATTTTATTTAAACAGTTGGCAAGACTTATTGTATTTCATATATACACTATGGATTAATTAATTATATTAAACAGTTGGCAATACTTATTGAAAGGTCGTTTTGAAAGTCATAGTTGGTGTTAGGTTAGGTAGGTTAGGTTAGTAGGCTAGGTTAGGTTAGTTAGGTTAGGTTAGGTTTGTTTTTTATAAATATTAATAAATTTAATTCCTATTTAATTTTTATTTACTTATGGGGGGCAATAATCCGGGGGGCGATTGTCCTACGGGGGAAGTTGTCCGGGGGGCGGTTGTCGGGGGGCAATTGTCCGGGGGCGGTTGTCCGGGGGCAGTTGTCCTAGTACTAATTTTATGTTATTCTTAGGCTTGCTTGTTGTAAAATGCTTGAACTTCTTATAGAATCGATCTATTTGATTTCTTTAGAGTAACTAAGTCATATTTATTGTGGTTCAGGTTTAGTATTGGTAGTAGCTACAAATTGAGGATCCCTGTATTCATTATGTGACTCAACAGATGATAGATCATGGTAAGTAATAATCGAATTGAATATTTTAAACATAAATATAAAGACCAATGTGTTACAAATGAATTTATATGTATATAGATAGAACCAGTTTATTATAATTGCAATTGCAAGAAGTCTTAGTATATTTTAATTTTTCAGGATGTATGTCAACTTGTGCCAGAAAAGAAGCATAGCTCAAACCTTGGTAAATGTATCTTGTGCCAGAAGAACAAAAGCCCAAGTGGAGAGAAATATTTGAGCAGCGGAGAACATGGAATAAAAAATTTTCTTCAGTTGGCTTCTGCGTACCCAAATGATGACAGAAGCAAGCGTTTGAAAGCTTTTACTGAGAATCAGACTCCTTATATCCAGTATCACAGCACTTCGTGCTATGCAACATATAAAAAGTTCGTTGAACGTAGCCAGAAGTCTAAAAATGCTGAATTTGAACCCTCCGATTCTTTCTTAGGGGAAGCATTAACTCCTCCAGAAAATAGTTCAAGCAAAAGGATTAAAACACAGCATATCAAGGATATGAAAGTGTGTGTATTTTGTGGTTCAGCTCGAGTCAAATTGAAAGGTGGAAACATTGACCATGATTTGTTTCGGATATGTACTCCAGGTCGTGCCCAAAAGTTATTGAGTTATGCTCACTTGTTCCAAGACGATATTTTTACCAGAGTAGCGATGTTGAACGAATACAAAGATGTATTCGCTGCAGATGTATTCTATCATAATAATTGTATAAAGAAGCATTTTGCAGCCTATGATCGCAGAATAGAGACGATTTTGGAAAACAGACAGCAAGAAAATGAAGTTATGGGTTCCACTGACATGGTTCAAGAAGCGTTTAATGATGTAGTCTCAAAAATAGACTTCACAAGCTGTGGATACAGTGTCACCTACTTGAGACAAGAGATCAATAAAAAGCCGAACCAGGATGAATCTATCAGTAACTATTTGGTTAAGAGCCTGCTTATAGACAAATTTAAGGATACCATTTATTTTACATATCCTAGCAACAAACGAAAATCCCAGATGGTTTATTCTGTCCAGATTGAGAGTGCAAGAATTGTTGAAACTTTGCGGAAATCATCTGTCGAAAACGTTGCTAAGGACCTAAGGAAAGAGTTAAAAACTTACAGTTTTGGTTTATGCTCTAGCTATTGTGTGGTGGTTTTGTAGTGAGGAGAACGACACGACAATGTAGTGGAGTTCCAATGGACCAGGCACTTGAGCAACATTATAATAAGCCTGCAAAAGTGTCCGGAAGATTAATTGGCTTTACTCGGAGAAAGGAAGCAGTGGGTGGCACTGTGGAATATTATTAAACATGAGAAGGACTTATATTCTTCACAAATGAGAGGTTCCGGCCAGTTTGAAAATCGTGACGAGTATGATATTCATCATGAATACTCCAAAAGCCATGCCTTATCGAGCTCCAGTAATGTCCAAGCTATTCAACAGTACATTTACAAAGTTGGAAACACATTGAGTAAAACATTAGATGGCAAACCATTCAGAAACATTGCTACCGGTGAAGAGGATAAAGAGTCTTATACATATCACATTACTTGCCTGGATAGAGGAGATGTTGCTTACAAGAATTTCAAAACCGAACGGCTTGAGAAAAAAACAGAAACTTTGTTTGCAGCATTTAAGAGGCAAAAACCCGCAACAGCGAGGAACACTTCCAGAAAACGAAAGGAATGTGACATAAAAAAAGGAACCATTGCAGCACTGAACTACATTGCATTTGCTCAGCTCAGGAATTTCCATTGAATCAATTACTTTTCCATGAAATTACACCTCTTCCATTTTTTCTTGTAGACAGTGATGGTTTTTTGAAGAAATCTAAGAAATCGGAATTGGGATCGGAACTTGAAAAGAAACTGGGTGAAGACCTCCCATTGTTGTTAGAAGGGAATGATGCAATGATCATAGATTTTATGGCTCAAGTAAGGAAATTCCCGGTGAAAAAAGCAATGTTGAAAACATTTGGTGAATTTGCACAATCACTTTTAAATATGTTTTTGAGTATGGGATCCAAGTCAACCACAATTCATATCTTATTTGAAAATTACAAGGCTTCAAGCATCAAGACTGGAGAACGGATGAGACGATCAATTGCGCATTCGAAAATACAAATTTCCATAACATCACCTGAGCAGAGGCTTCCAATTGACTTCAACAAGTATTGGAGTTCCACAGATAACAAGGCAAACTTCCAAAATTTTTTTGTCGGCTTTTTCATGGAAAACTACCATGGAGATAAAGTAATTGTACTGGGAGGTGGTACTCTTGAAAAACCTGAAGTTTGTGTCCAATTCCAAAATGGGAAGGTCTGCGAAATTCCTGAGCTTTGTTCTTCAAAGAAGAAGCAAATGACAAAGTGATGTTACATGTAAACTATGTGGTGGATAAAGCAATGCCTGGTGGTGGAGCTACAGTTTCAGTAGCTACCAGTGATACTGATATCTTTGTGTGCCTCATCTACCATTTAACAAAATGGATTGAGCATGGCCTGAAGGAATTATGGTTTATTAAAGACTCTGGAACAAGTCGCAAAATCATTCCTCTGCATGGCTTGCATCAAAAGCTTGAAAACGATTTTATCCAAGTTTTACCTGCCTTGCATGCTTTAACTGGCTGTGACAGTGTCAGTAAAGTAGGCACAAAATCTAGTGCACTGAAGTAGTCAAACTACTTTGATGAAATTAAGGACTTTGGCAAGGAACCACTTACAGAGGAAATAATCGAAGGTGCCGAAAACTTTCTGGTTCATTGCATCAAACCCAAGTCAAAATCCATATCATTTGATCAACTAAGATCTGAGCAATACTACAAAACTGGGGACAAAATCGATTTTACTCAGCTTCCTTGCTCTTCAAAAAGTATTAGACTGCATATTAAACGGGCATATCTTCAGTGCAAACTTTGGCTTGACTCTCCATATGGCTCCATATCTGAAAATTTAAATCCACTTGACTATGGTTACATAAAGTCTGATGAGGGACTTTTGGAACCTCAACTAACCGATTACCCAGATAAACCTCAGGATTTGATTGAACCTTGCAGCTGCAAAACCTGTACCAAGAGGTCAAAATGGCCTTGCACTGCGTCATCCATACCATGCTGCTCATCCTGAAAGTGCAATCAAAGAACATGCCAAAATCCTAACGCCTGAATTTCAGCAGGTAACTGAATAAAATTACAGATGAACAAATCTGTACATTGTACTTCTGTTTCATTTTCATGGTGTCGGAAGATGATACCACAAAAGCTATTGTGCTTTTATTTGTAAATAATGTTTCAATAAAAGTTTCAAATAAACAAAAAAAGAACAGAAAAAAAACAATGGGGCCTCATCATTAAGTGAGGTCGTTCCCACTAAGTTAGCTATAACTTAGCCCATTGCCGTGGAGCTGCACTGGGAAGATGCACCTGAGTGACGGTAACACTCTTTCTCAATCACATAAGCGGCCTTGACAATTTTTGTCATTTTTGCCAAACTCTTTGCCACTTTTGCAAGATTTTCAGTCAAATTCATCATCAGAAATAATACATGATCTTATCTCACAGTTTTTTACAACATGCAAACCTAAGAGTTTTATAAAATTAGCACTATTTTTTATATTTTGTCTATTTTTTCAAATATTTTACAACCATTTTTAATCATTGTAACCCAAAATTTAGACATTTGTACATGTTTTTGTGTTAGGAAATTTTAGTAGAGCTATTAATATCTAATTTCTTGACTATTTAGTTCGATAAGATTGGTTAGAGCTAGTTTATGCACCAAAATAGCCAAAAATTTCATTTTTGCGATTTTTTGACAATATTTACTTAATTTTTTACTATATTTGCTGTTAATTTTTGACATTTTTGTCAGTTTTCTTGGTTCAGGCAGCAGTATGTTATAAACACAGATTCTCAAACAAACAATTGCCCTTAAAAAAATTTTCAACTCAAGAATATGACAAAAATATGAAAAACTGATAAAATTTTGCCATTTTTGCCAATTTTTTGCCATTTTGACCACTTTCGCACCAATTTGGTGCAATGACATAGAAAAATTCGGATTCTACGCCCCAAAATTAGTCTAGATCAGTCGTCAAAACCTCTGCACCCAGAAATTTATATGAACTCTAGGCCAGATCCTGTACTACCAAGTTAAACAGCATTTGCCATTTTTCGGACCACTCTCCTATCCTACGGAGGTCCGCACGCAGTTGCTCGATCGCTTCGGGCGTCCCAACATTGGCCCCAAGGTTGGTGTCATCAGCGAATTTGACGATCCTACTGACGATACCACCGTCGATATCATTTATGTAAATGATAAACAACAGTGTCCCCAAAACGGAATCCTGTGGAACCCCGCAAGTGACCGAGGCCCAACCTGAACTAGCTCCTTTAATTACAACTCTCTGCCGCCTATTCTTCAGCCAGTTTTCAATCCACCCATCTACTTCCCCACCAATACCCAGCGCGCGGACTTTGACCATTAGCCGGCGGTGAGGTACCTTATCAAAGTCTTTCTGAAAGTCGAGATAAAGTATATCAATCGCCCTACTCTTATCATACTCACTCCACATGACGCGGAAAAACTCGAGCAAGTTGGTGAGACACGACCTATGCCGTCTAAACCTATGTTGGGAGGCCCCAAGCAGCTTGTTGCGGATAGCATTAGAACAAGTAAAGTTGGACCAAGGTTTTTTTTTGCATTAGTGGCAGAAATAGAATATGGAATGTCCGACTCCATGCCAGAGAGAATCACCTCCGTGATGCACTTAGCACACTCAGAAGGGCCCCGGTCAAGGAAGCAGTAATTATTCCATGGGAAATCACAGGAGTACTACCGACGGGCCTCATCTTTAGAGGACCCAAAGGCCGAATTAGAGCTATAGGACAGGAAACAGATAAAAGATTGTGGTAGGAGGAGCCCAACGGAGAAAAAAATTTGACAGAGTAAGAAGGATGAGAGGTGAGAAATAAATCCAGAATGTTGGGCCTATCTCCAAGACGATCAGGAATACGAGAAGGGTGTTGTACAATCTGCTCTAGGTCATTTAGGATAGAAAAGTTGTAAGCTAGTTCAACAGGGATGTTAGTAAATGGGACGAAAGCCAAAGGTGGTGGTGAACATTGAAATCTTCTAAAATGGAGATTTCAGCAAAGTGAGAGCGAGATAAAATGTATTCCACTTTGGAAGTGTAGCAGTCAAAGAATTTTGGATGGTCAGTAGAATTAGGGGAAAAGTAGCCAGCGTAGATTTATTTTGTTTGAGATTGGCATGTAAGCCTTAGCCAGAGGGTATAGAATTCGAAAGATTCGAGTTCGGGAATACGAGAACAAGTTATGTTATTGC
The DNA here is from genome assembly GCA_023014485.1 of Bathynomus jamesi. Lineage (NCBI taxonomy): Eukaryota > Metazoa > Arthropoda > Malacostraca > Isopoda > Cirolanidae > Bathynomus > Bathynomus jamesi. The sequence goes on from JAJOZX010003029.1 coordinate 213,834, forward strand.
GTACATATACACAACACCCACCTTTGGAGTGAAAGTGAGTACAGAGAAAGCAAGAGGGTACAGAAAAGGGGTTGCTGTCAGTCGTCCCAGCGAACTGAGTTTCAGTGATGAAAAGAAGATGAGGTTTAGAGAGGTGGTGTTCAACAGATTGAAAATTTGAAGAAAGGCCACGAATGTTGCAGAAATTAATAAAAAGTGAATCAGGCAGAGGCCCAGAACATCTCGAATGAGTGGTAGTAGGTCCAGCCACCCTGCTCGGGTCTGCATTCCCGGTATCGACAGCGGGGGAGCCAGAAGTGGGGACATTTGTGGTCCCCCCTAGGGGACTCCGAGGCTCTTTTAATTGATGCCGTTTCATTTTTTAATTTTGAAAATATTATGTAGTGTGTGGAATGCATGTATATGTAGTTTGAAAAATGGAGAGAAGTGCATGTTTGAGAGCATGCTGGACTGCTCACAGAGTTGATGAGACACGGAAACAGATCAACTAAGGAGAACAAAGAGGAGAAACGGGAGTTTCAGCACTCCTTATCTTCTGTCTAACGTCCCTCCCCACAGAGTACTTCCCTGGTTGATTGGTGTCTTCAGTCTCCTCTTTCAATCTCCTCCCACCTGTATATATATATATGTTAAACACAGACCGTGCATGGAACAAGGAACTCTTCTGGGAAAATTAAATCCACTATAGTCCGAATAAGTAATGGTAAATGACAAATACCATAGTTTTTCTTTTTCATGATGCTAGCCCGACGTGGGCAACGGGTCTCTCGCAAAGAGATCCCATAAATATAGCTTCCCTCACCAGCTATCTGCAAAGCAGACAGGATCCAGCTTTGGGACATGGACCTAGGGTTTAAAGCAAGCCTAGTCCTTACATTCAGAACCTCTATATAAGTAAAAGACTCGTTGCATTGACGTCAGATTGAATAAATCAAACAAAAAGGGGTAACTATTGTATTTTTAGCTAAAAAAACAAAACTTAAACCTCAACCGGGACATTGAGCATCCACTTTTCAAGGCACGTAACACGTCCGTTTAATATACACAAACTTAGAATGGTCCCCTGAGAAATTTATATGTTAAACACAGACCGTGCATGGAAGAAGGAACTCTTCTGGGAAAATTAAATCCACTATAGTCCGAATAAGTAATGGTAAATGCCAAATACCATAGTTTTTCTGTTTCATGATGCTTGCCCGACGTGGGCAACGGGTCTCTCGCAAAGAGATCCCATAAATATAGCTTCCCTCACCAGCTATCTGCAAAGCAGACAGGATCCAGCTTTGGGACATGGACCTAGGGTCCATGCACGGTCTGTGTTTAACATATAAATTTCTCAGTGGACCATTCTGAGTTTGTGTGTATATATATATATATATATATATATATAGTTGAATCCCGCTTAAAGTGCTTCGTTTAACGTAGTTTCGCTAAAACGGAGTTAACAAATTAATGCCATTTTTCGTTTAACGTTGTACGTTACCTCGCTATAACGTACTTAGAAACTACGCAACATATATTACACAGGCCCGCGAATGAAAACTTTATGAGTTGTTTTCTTACTAATAACTGATTTTATATAATTCAACTATGCTGATTTCGAATAAAGGTTCATTTTTTTCTATCACGTAAGGATTTTCTGCAAACTGGAAGAGAAAAAAACAACATAAATAAATATTATTTATTTCAATTTACATTAGGTACCTATTTCGCTTTGTTATACTAATTACAAATGCAAACAACTTTAAAAAGAAAGAAGACTATTAACGTCAATTACATATTCATCTTTATTTCTCCTGAGTTTTCTTGTGAGATCTATGCTTTTTATTCTCGAATGTTTGTGCTGTTCCTTTTCTTTTATGTAATAATTCTGGAGTATCCCGTTTCAACATCCAGCAGTAATCAGCCATCATGCTGATGTCCCACCTTTCCTGATATCTCTTCATTTCTTTGATGTCTTGGTGAAACCGTTCTCCTTGTTCTTAGCCTTCTGCTCCGAGATTCTCAGGGAAGTAATCCAAGTGTGAATGTAAGAAATGTAATTTCAAACTCATATTACAACCCAACTCTTTGAACTTATTTAGCATGTTGTTCACAATATTTTGGTAATTTGGGTCCTTGTTGTTCTCCCAAAATTTGCTGATAATATCCTTAAAACCAATCCACGCTTCTCTTTCAAGATTGTTTACTGTTCTTTCAAAGTGTTCATCCAAAGTCAGTTTTCTAATCTGAGGACCAACGAAAATTCCTTCTTTCAATTTTGCTTCCAAAAAAGTTGGGAATTTACCACATAGATACTTAAAACAATCTCCATCTTCATCCATGGCCTTAACAAAATTGCTTCATCAAGCCCAATTTTATGTGAAGTGGAGGTAAAAGGACTTTCTTCGTATCAACCAAACTTTCACGTTGAATGTTTTTAGAACCAGGTGTCAGGTTGACTCTGCGTGGCCATTCCTTTTTTATCCAGTGCTGAGTTCTTGCTCGGCTATCCCATTCACACAAAAAACATGGAAACTTCGTAGAACTTGGTGGTTGACCTAACAACATACAAATCATTTTTAAGTCTCCACAAAGTAGCCAATCGTGTTCTTTGTATTTAACCTTAGCTAGAAGAAGCTCAAGATTTTCGTACGTTTCCTTCAAGCGAACCGGATGAGCCACAGGAACGGATTCAAGTTATCGTTGTGAAGGAGGACGCCTTTTAGACTTCTTTTGGAGGAATCAACGAAAAGTCTCCACTCATTTGGGCCATAGACTGCAGCGCCTAGCTTAAGTATTAGTCCCAAAACATTGTTGCAATACACCAGTGAATTTTCTTGAGAACAATATTGGATGAATTCTTTTTCTCGATTTCAGTACCAGTAAAATGACGTCCCGGGAGAAAGCAAGTTCTTTCTACGAAGTCTGGATCCCAAAATCTCTGAAGAATCCTTCGGGAGACACAAATCTCTTACCAAATTATTAAGTTCACTTTGTGTAAACAATTGGGGTTCACCAGATGTTTCGGTTTGAAAATAATCAATATCATCGTTTCCATCGTCATCAGACACCGAATCAGATGAAGTTATATCAAGAGTATTTGGTTTAGTAGGTACAGGTATACCAGGTCTATGAGCAACAGGTCTTATAGCAGACTGAAAGTTTGGATAAGAAATTTCCTTTTTATTTTTAGTATTGTAGCCTTGCATGTTACATGAACAAAAATAGCAGTCATTGCTGTGATTTCTAGGCTCACACCAGACCATTGGAATCCCAAAAGGTAAAGAATCCTTTTTACTTTTACTCCACAGTCTAAGTTGTTCAGCACAAACACTGCAAAGTTTGTGGAGCCCATGATTTGTCTTGATGCCCAAGTTTCATTCCGAAGTACGCATAGTATGCTTTCTTGACGAAGTCTGTAATATCTCGCCTTTGTTTCTTCACAGTAAATTTTTCACAAATATAACAAAAATGTTTGGACTATTTACACACCGCGCACCTTTGAATAATAAAGAACTATAACCTCGCACGCACTAAACAGACTGACTCATGTCGTGGCTTGTCAATCACTTATATACTAGCGGTGCGTTTCTCGAATGTTCTAGAAGACGCTATGACGTCACTTCTGATCTAGAACCATTTATAGGCAGTAGTTTTTAATCAAAATTTAATTGAGTAAATTTTAATGGAAATTACTTACATCTGTAATATAAAATATGACAGTTTGTGAAAAATCTGTACGTGATTGCGAAAAATGAATATTATTTTCGGAATCAGCGTGCAAAAATTACGATATAAGTGATAAAATATTTCGAACAACTAAAACATCGCAGGCCTGTGTTGTTTGCCAAAAATTAGCACTACGTAACGTAGACGGTCTCGTAGGCTCCAAGACTTGCTTCGTCACACTCCGCGTACGTTTACATGCAGTTTGCCCGCGCATTGACTAGGTTAGTTTCTGGTGTTTTGCAGCTTCATTATTTCATTTTTATTTTTAATTGTTAAATTGTTTTAATTGTGTATTTTATTTTATAGTTTATATTTTACATACAGGTATTTACAATGTTCATTGTTTGTATTTAATGTGTATTTTTATATGTGTGTTACGTTATAGGGGCGGAAATCTTACGTTGGGAACGTATATTCCGATAATACATACATTTCAATAGGAAACGTGCTTCGTTTAGCGTAGTTTCACTTAACGTTGTATTTTCCAGGAACGTATCTACTACGTTAAGTGGTGTACGCCTATATATATATACTGTGTGTGTGTGTGTGTGTATATACATAAAACAAAGGAAATTTATACGTAAATACACTCTTCGGGATTTGCACCAGGAATTCTTTATAGACTTCCAGAAGCGCAGAAAACAAATATCTCGCACATATCTCAAGAAATTAACATTCATTTTTAAATTCGTTTGAGTTTGGTAAGGAAATGACCTCGTCATGAATAGTTTTGATATTGAATCACTTTAAACGAACGTACCCATCAATGAGCGGTATATGAACTATACCGAAATGAGAAATCTAATTTCTTTAACTTAACTAAACAAGAATTCTCTACACATTTAACACTTGTTGCATGTGATACATACTTCATTTTTACCGATCAACTTCATCAACAAGCAATTCTCCTGCAATGGGATCTCCCGTTAGCGCGACTCTGGCCAACATTTTCTTTTGTCATAAAGAAAATTTCTGGCTACAAAACTGTTCCAACAACATTAAATCCAAATTATACAAAAGATACGTGGACAACATATTTCTACTCTTCGCAAATCAAGAGCATTCGGACAATTTTCTTAATTATTTGAACAGTCAACATCCACATATTCGATTCACTAAAGAAAAAGAAACAAATCAAACTTTACACTTCCTTGACATTAAAATTACTCAAAAAAAAAAAAAAATTTTACATCTATCAACAGAAAACCCAATCACGCAAATTTAGGTACCAGTTACGTCACTGACGTACAAAACATATATAAAATTAAAAATATAAAAAATTGATTTATCGATACTATCACCTTTGTTCAACATACTTATCTTTCCATAATGAAATAACATATTTTCAGAAATTCTTTACAGACAGCTCGTATTCCAAGAACATTTTCCAATAGGTACTTAAACAATTTTTAAATAACATTTACCAACCGTCATACAACATTTCAACAGTTAATAAAGACAATATTTCAACTTTCCACACTATGGTTACATAAGCTTTAAAATTCAAACAATAAAAACATCATTCACTATTGCCAAAACTACAGTATATCCGCAAATAAATTTTTGTGCATATGGGAGTAATTATAAAAGTTGTTCCCCAACTTTTAAAATTACTCCCATAGATAACACAGCTCAACAAAAAAAATTTTTTGTTTCGTTGCCAAGGAAATTCGTACGAATTTAGGGTATTTTGGGGTTGCTGAATTCCAAAATGAAAGTAGTTTTTCCGATTTGGCTCTAGTTCTTGAGATAATGAATACCCTCAATTAATAGGAAACGTAACCATAACGCGTGCATATGGGAAACTACCGGAACATTCTAGATGGTGAGACACGCGAATATTCTTAGTGTTTACTCCGCGATCATTCTAGAATACTCCCCCTCCGTATATAAGTCATCGGCCACCCAACCAGTAAGTAGGCTCCGCCTGAACATTAAATTTTTTGCATTTTTACGTGTTTCAATGGGGTACCAATTATCTCATAAATTAGAGCCAATCTAGCAAAACCGATGTCATATTCGGAATCAGCACCACAAAGTTACCCCAAAATCACTCTAATATGATTGGCAATAAAAAGAGTGTTGACTAGTGTAATGAGTGCTTCTAGCGATAGGATTGTGTTCATCCCCCCTCCAACTTACACCTCTGCCTATTTTAGAATCGTTACAAATATTAATTAAAAAACCTAAAATCCCACCCCGAACGACTGCACTTTCTCTTTCAACTTTTCCATTCATAAATGAACCTTTACTTATCATTGCAACACAACATAAATGAATAAGATAATTTTAATTTTACAAAATGATTAAAATGTAGATTAATTTATAGTATATATTTTCATATGTATTGAAAATAATCGGTTAGATTTAAGATTGCGCTGAACATGGAAGATGTTCCGAAACATCTGCAATAAATTTTTAAAATACCTTTACAGCTTTATTTCTCCTATTTATCATTAAATTAAATAAATAAACTGAGATTCTCTACGTACAAAAAGTAGAACGAAATTATATTATAACAAGATATATGTAACTAGTAAATTAAAAGAGGAAGTATATAAACATTTAATACAATAAAATATGAAATGTAATATATAAATTTAGTCAAAATCTGTATAATATAATTATTTAATTTAATATTGAATACATTTCCATACATAACACCTCCAAAATGCCGCTGCTAACATAATAAAGCATGAACACATTTCGCGCTCTTGTTTCATCCAAAGGTTATTAAATTCTGATTAAATTTAATACGGGAAGAAAACAGGCTTTCCCTTCAGATTATCAGCAAATATGGAACGTGTTTAATAATTAACATTCGTGTTTGGTACTTCCTCAAATTTATATTTCTTAAAGGTTTGTACAGTCCTCTACAATAGTTCCACTCCACTTTCTCCGAGATGTGGCTGCATTCAATTGAATGAAGCTACATTAGCCAATGGTGTCGCGCACCATTGGCTAATGTAGCTTCATTCAATTTAATTATTTTAAGATAGCTTTTTGATTAACTGTACATACTATTAATTTTATTATTCGAACATTATCGAACATATATTGGGATCTTTTCCGTTTCATGTACTGTTTCCAATTTTGTTGAAAATACGATATTTAATGTAGACCTTTACGCTGATTTAAAAAATGTAAGTCATTTTATGGAGAAATGAGCGGTTCAAAAGTTATGTTTTTATTGTAATTTTGTATTAGGTCAAAAACTATAACAATACAACTGAAAACTAATACAAGAGTTATTGTATTCTTTAGTAATATTGGCTTATGTTACTAAGTACTTTTGTGAATAGATTTCGACCGTTATTTTTCTGTCCGGTTAAGTTAATTGAATGCCCGGTTAGGTCAACTAAGTACCCGGTTAGGTTAACTGAATGCCCGGTTAGGTCAATTGTACGCCCTTGATGATTGGTTAGGTTAAGTCGTGATATTTTCGTTAGTTTTAACAAAAATATCACAACTTAACCTAACCAATCGTCAAGGGCATACAGTTGACCTAACCGGGTATTCAATTAACCTAACCTAACCTAACTTTTGAACCGCTCATTTCTCAAAAAAAAAAGACACATTTCTTAAATCAGCGTAAAAATCTACGTCAAATAACTTATTTTCAACAAAATCGGAAACAGTACATGAAACTTATAAACCATTTCGACTCGTAAACCTCGTAAATCTGAACAAAGCCTATGGTGTGCGACTTCTGAAACACCTGTATATATATATGTATATATACAGGTATATGTATATATAAGTTATATATGTATATATATGTATATATACACCAGATATATATATATGTATATATACACCTGTACATATATGTAAAAATGAATAATTCTAACATTCATTTTTTTATATAAAGTCCAAACTCGGGTGACACTCTAACTGTATACAAAATGCAAGTTTGGAAAAAATTCAAATTTTCTTTCTATTTTATTTTTACCGAGTAACTGATGACTTATTTCTTTCTTAAATTACCTAGTCATTTTTTAGATTAAGCTTACTCATGTAATCGCGTTAAATTCTGTAATGTTCATCTTTTTATACATTCTCTCTTAGTTGTAAAAGATGAAGTCATAACTTGCCAAAACTTTTAAATTAACACTTAATTTTAAATTTTAAACATCTGATTTTGGCTCACATGCATGTTTAACTTTAACCCATATAAAATGCATATTTCAATTTCTATTTTTAGTTAACTCGGCAAATCATGATAACATCATATCTGTCAATATGCTGTTTAAAAGAAAAATATGACATTATCTTCAAATATCTTGCTTATCTGCCAGTATGCTGTTTCAGCCAAAATTTACTTTTATCTTCAAATATTTTGCAAAAAATAATTCAGCCTATTAAGAATAAAAAATAAAACAGGTTAATATATAATATATATAATATTTAATTATATAATATTTTGATAAATATGATGTAATTTTCCATTGTTTTATTTTTATATCTTTCATTTCATTTAAAAATATGTTATAGCAACTTGAAAATGTACTTCTGCCAAAAAGGTGCTAGCGAAAATTTCACGATTTACAATAGTTCCGTACGCATTTTTTACTTTTCAAATTTTGGAAGACGGTCAGCCCAGAAGGCTGGATCCGCCCCTGAACTCTAGCCAATAGGGTCCTTCGATTATATATCTCAACGCCAAATCCCGATAAAAACTTTCAAGATATAGTCAAGATTATTATGCAGTTCTATGCTTCATGGTGGTTTTGGATAAAATTTCATCCTAATGTAACTGATGGTGCATATAACGTTTGGCATTTAATGTGCTTGCTTCGAAATTTAGATGAACAACATAGATCAATCATAGAACCAGTATTAAAGAATAACGCCTACTTTGCCCACCCAGAAAATATACTCATATTAATGGTAACTGACAAGAGACTAGAAATTAGGGAGCAAGCTATTCAGAAAATCATCCTCTCAAGAACAGAATTTTCAGGTACCAGAAACTTTGAGTTGCCTCGAACCCTCAATTTCCAATCTACTGACTACACTGAGATGATCGATTGTTAAAAAGAGATCATTACTCCTCCACTACTGCTAAACAATTTTAGCGACGATGAGCTACTACAGGCTCGATGTAAGCCATTGGAGATAGCTCCTTTTCCATGCCACAGTCAAAGTGTAGAAAGGGCAGTGAACCTAGTAACAAAGGCATGTCAGGAAAGCATAGGATATGACAACCATCAAAAGTTTATCTTAAACTCATTATAATCAAGGCAAAAACTGCCCCAGTTTGAATAGAAGGCCCAATGGAATGAGTAAGAAACATATGAAATAAAATTTCCTAATGATATTGAAAATTTCTTCCCTTTTGATGTGATAAGAAACAATGAAAAAGTTAATTGAATTTTAACACATTTATTATGCCTCTAATTTTTTCTTCTGAATATATTGTTGCACTTAATTAATTTTCCTAATACTGTACATTATTAAATAAAATATTATACGTTAATAAAGATTTATGTCATCAAAAAAACCTGAATGTAGAGTAAATCTCGTATAAATGGAATATTCTTCAGTATAGGTCAAAAAGTGAAAAATTGTGCCAGGGGTAGGAGGCTTTAAACAGTGAGAATAATTTGTGAGGGGGTTCCTGTGTTCCATTCAAACCTCTCACAATATATATATATATATATATATTATATATATATATATATATATATATATATATATATATATATATATATATATAGGGTGTCCATAACGTCACGCATCATAGGAAAACACATTTATTTTGTTTATTTATTTATTTTGTTTTATTTATTTGTTCGAAATGATTCTCACCAATCTCAATACATGTTTGTATACGAAAAAGCAGGTTTCTTTGAACGTTCCTCAACATATTTGGCCTGATGAAAACTTAAATAAATAGGCATTGCTTATGTTCCTATGATGCGTGACTTTATGGACACCTATATACCTATATATATATATATATATATATATGGGATTGAACTCAGAATGGTCCCCTGAGGTTCTTTCATGATACACACGGACCATGCATGGAACAAGGAACTCTTCTGGGAAAATTAAATTCACTATAGTCCGAATAAGTAATGGTAAATGACAAACACTATAGTTTGTGTGTTTCATGATGTTAGCCCGACGTGGGCAACGGGTCACTCGCATAGAGGCCCCAAAAATATAGCTTCCCTCACCAGCTATCTGCAAAGCAGAAAGGATCCAGCTTCGGGACAGAATCCTGTCAGGGGGACTGCGTTAGCTTCAGCATCCCTCCCCCCGAAATAAAATCACAGATTTAATATTTCTATGCATTATTTAAATTATAAATAAATCATAAATAGGTACGCAATGCCAAGTACCTTCAGCACATGTTTAATTATTGTAATACATTTATGAATGTGTTTTTACTCATTTACACACTTTTAATATATATATATATATATACACACACACACTTTATGTTACTTTATGAGAGTTCGAACGACGGTTTAGGATCGATCTGCGGTCGACCCCTCTGCAGTATCCCGCCTCATTTGCTGGATTTGATGAAGGAAGGAATTGCTCTCTGATCTCATCCTGCCATCGTAGCCAGCCACGCATGGCTGCTCAGGGACTTTGCACAAGAATCTGTCCAGCTGGTTCTTGAAGTTATTCAGGTCGGTGCGCTGGAGATTCCTCACTTCTTTTCGTAGGGCATTGAAAAGCTTCGTGCCTCGTATTCCGAGGGTATTTTCCATCCTCGTTTTCATGGCCCCCTGTCCCACAGCAGCTGGGACTGTACAAAATCTGCCTCTTCTTTCATTCCAGTTTGTTTCTATTTCATTTCTAAGGTTAGGGATAAAGCCCTCAAGTATTTTCCATATGTATATTATTGTGTACTGCTCGCGCCTTCATTCGAGAGAGTTTCAGGGATTGTAGTCGAAATCAGTAGTCTTCACCTTCCGTTTCCTCTATCTTAGACGTAAAAGTCCTTTCATATATATATATATATATATATATATATATATATATACACAGTAAACCCTCGCTATTCGCGGCATCACCATTCGCGGCTTCAATTATTCGCGGTCACTGCTTCAAGGTCGCCGACGGAGGAGAAGGAACGAGCACCACTCCCGAAACAAGCTTTGTCGCTAGTAAAGGCTGGTTTGAAAGATTGAAAAAACGTTTTTCGCTGCACAATGTCAAGATTTCAGGGGTATAAGCCTGAACAGGTCTTTAACGCCGATGAGACTGCCCTTTTTTGGAAGAAATTGCCATCACGCACTTACATTAGTCAGGAGGAGCGTCATGCATCGGGATTCAAAGCCGCAAAAGATCGTGTAACTCTTCTTTTTTGTGCCAATGCTGCAGGTCACATGGTGAAGCCTGGGTTAATTCATAAGGCAGCCCGCCCGCGAGCACTAAAAGGCAAGGATATGAACCACCTTCCTGTACATTAGGCACAAAATCAATGGAGTATGGCGTATTCGCGGATTTCCCTTATTCGCGGCGCGAGTGGAACGCATCTACCGCGAATAATGAGGGTTTACTCTGTATATATATATATATATATATATATATATATATATATGCTCGTGTGTGTATGTGTATATATATATTATATATATATATATGTGTGTATATATCGGGTCCGCAAAAAAAAAAGGAGCATGACGAAAATTGCTCTCACGCCCGCATTTTTTGCAGGACCCTTAAATGTTATATATCTAGCTAAAGATAAAAGAGCTCAGAGTTGTATAAAATAAATTTCATCAAAATCGGCCATAAAATAAAGATTTTATGGCCACAAACGTGCAATGACTAAAAAAAGTGAATTTCCGCGTAAAAATTTAATGGTTTTCTCATTTTAAATTATTTTTTTCAGATGCCTAAATAATTTTAATCAATAAAAATGATAATATGCCCTTTTCTAAAGAAGATAAAATATTAATAAAACATTATAGACTTGATAAAAATTATGGCACAATAAAATTATTACAAGAGTAATTATTACATATTATTACAAATTATTACATATCGAACAATTTTTTTAGTCTTATAATTTCGTTTTCTTTGGAAATTGTAAAATTATAGGACATGTTGTAGTAAAACTTTTATATTTTCTTTAATTTTTGACGTATTGACATAAAATTTGGTACTAACTTAGTTTATTTGTTGCTTATTTGCCTAAAATAAGTTATTTGTCATTATGTGTAAAAATAAATGTACAGTAAACATTTTCGTCATGCTCCTTTTTTTTTTGCGGACCCTTGTAATAATTTTATTGCGCCATAATTTTTATCAAGTCTATAATGTTTTATTAATATTTTATCTTCTTTAGAAAAGGGCATATTATCAGTTTTATTGATTAAAATTATTTAGGCATCTGAAAAAAATAATTTAAAATGAGAAAAACCATTAAATTTTTACGCGGAAATTCACTTTTTTTAGTCATTGCACGTTTGTGGCCATAAAAACTTTATTTTATGACCGATTTTGATGAAATTTGTTTTATACAACTCTGGGCTCTTTTATCTGTAGCTAGATATATAACATTTAAGGGTCCGGAAAAAATGCGGGCGTGAGAGCAATTTTCGTCATGCTCCTTTTTTTTTTGCGGACCCGATATATATAAAACCTTGCTCATGTTCCGTGTGTTGGTCTCTCTTCATACGAAGGTCAAGCTGGTGGCCCCGCCTCTAGGCCTGGCTTGGTGGAGGAGCGAGTTGCTTTCTTGCGCTCTCCACCGCACATAGCCAGGTACATCCGGCTCATCTGGTACCGTCCTGAGAAAGGCATCTAGTCTTTTCTTAAAGACTTCAGCTTTGACCCCTGTAATGTTTCTGAGGTCCTTTGGAAGCTGGTTAAAAAGTCTCGTGCCTCTGACAACTAACTATTTTACTTTAGTATTGAAGAGGTCCCTTATCGGGCCTTTAATTTGGGAACACTACACATTCTGCCTTTCCTATTTTCTAGCTTTGTTTGAATGGTAATTGGGTTTAGTTTGAGGTTTGGTACCAGTTTTTCGATCATTTTCTGTATGTAGATTATGTATGGTGGACCTCTCTCTTCTTCTTTCCAAGGAGTACAAATTTAGTTTACCTAGTCTTTTCCAGTAGTTGAGCTCTTTTCAGCCATCAATCTTGGCTCTGAAATGTCTCTGAGTTTCTTTAGTTTATTAGTTTTTTCGTTTTTATACGAGAACGTCAAAACTGAGCAGTATTCAAGTTTTGGTATAATCAGTGTTTTTAGCAGGGGAATCATTACTCTCCTGTCCCTTCTTTTGATCCTGTCCCTTCTTAGTACCTGTCTTTTTGCTTTGTTTATCGTTATCTGATTTTGTGTTTCAAATTTCGCATCATCGGTCATTATTACCCCCAAATCGATCGCTTTTTTGCTTCTCTGAATTTCCTGTCTATCTGGAGCATAATATGCAGTCTGTTTAAGTTCCTCACTTCGACTGTATCTCAAGAGCTGAAATTTCTCGGCGTTAAATGTCATGTTGTTGTCTTCTGACCATTTGTATATTTTGTTCGTGTCCCTCCGCAAGGCCTCCATTTGCATCGCTGGTTTTTCTGCTAATCTTTGTATCGTCTGGAAAGGATGTTACTATACTGTTGCTGTTTAGTCCACTGTCTATGTCTGTTAGCATGATAATGAACAGGAGTGGGACCAGTACTGTACCTTGTGGAACTGAGCTGCGTACTTTCGATTCTGATGATGATACACCTTGAATTTTGACAACCTGTAGACGTTCTCTGAGGAAGTTGTAGATCCATTTTCCCCACTTTGCCTCTTATTCCCATATATTTCATTTTATGTGCTATTATACCATGATCACATTTGCTGAAAACTTTAGAAAAATCGTATATATGATATTGTAGTTTTCATTGCCTTGAAGTGCGTCTAGGATATTGTTATAGTGCTCTATAAGTTGTGATAGGTACGATCTTCCTGATCGGAATCCGTGCTGATTTTCGTTGAATCTTTCCAGTGTATCCAAGAAATCGTAGATTTTCTCTCTAACTATTCTTTCAAATACTTTGATGAATACTTTGCCCCTTTGGGTGAAGTGGTTAGCGTCGCTGACTACGAATCCATCGGCCCCGGGATCGAGACACGGTTAGGGCAGGCGGCGTGCAGCAAAACCCGGCTGTTCATCCTTCCACACAATAAAGAAAGTGGTTGGTAGATAAATGGTTAAAACCCTGGGCTGCTGGTGGAGTGTGGTTCGGATTCGACGTTAAACTGTAGGTGGAGTGATAAGCTTGACCTTCGTTAGAATGAACAATTCGGCTGGAAGCAAAAGCAAGGTTAAGCAAGGTTATCCAAGGTTATATATATAAACTATATATATATATATATATATATATATATATATATATATATATATATAAAAGCGTGTCAAGACTGGTTCACAGCCCGAACTAAAGCTTTCAGAATACGCAGTGAACAATTTAATCCCGCTAATTTCACTTAAAAAATTGAAAAAATGTAACAAATTCGTTTAAATTCAAAAAGTTTGTTTAAAATAAACTGAGCATTGACTAAAATTACAAAGCTTTCTAAGTGTGTAATAATTAGAATGGTACTTTCGCAATTTAAGGTAGTTTTCCCAAAAATTGACGATAACGACAAGAATGAAAATGTTATGAGACACTGAGACAGTTCGGATCGACCTTAAAAAATAAATGTATTCGACATATTCAGATACTTCTAAATACGGGAGGCACAAACAATTTTCTTCACCAAACCATCTTATCTCATTACGGTAGATGGCAAACTGTGCCGAAACAAAAACAAATACATTTGCGCGTGTTTCGAAAGGTTCTAAAAACGTTCTGAGCAAACGTTCGAATTATAAGACACGCGTGGGGTATACATTTTTACCTACTGTCCTTCATTATAACTGTATAGAACTGGTCTGTAGATTACGAGGAATAATTAATTTATTTTAATTTTTAAAGGGGAACTTATTCAGAATCAGAATTTATTTTCCAAATTTGGTCAATTAATTGAAGTTCAATTAGGTCGCTATTTCCGAGCAGAAAACAACTTCAACTTCTCTCTAACAATTTCCATGTATTGTGTTCTGCGCAACTGACTGAATCCGAAATATATGAAAGGGGTCTCTTTCCATGCATATTTTACATTAATTATAATGTGTGTGTATATATATATATATATATATATATATATATATATATATATATATATACGAGGATCGGTACGAAAGTAAACGTCTTTTATTTTTCAGTTTATATTTAATTATTTTTTATGCAGGAAAGAGGGGCCAAGGGCGAGCACCCGCAAAAGCGCCCCTCCCCCCCCCATAGAAGAAGAAAGCCAAAATCAAGGTCCAAGGTTTTCGAGATGCCTAGACACTCTGCGTTTGAAAGATTGGAGGTCATCGACGGGGGAAAAGATGGATTGAGGAAGATTGTTCCAGAGTTGACCGGTTGAGTAAATGAAAGATTCAAAATACCGATTTACCTTTGCGTTAGAGAGTTAGATAGAAAAGGCATGAGAACGTGTCAAAAGTTTGGTGATGCGTGTTCTCATAAAATGAGGAGGCATGCAGTTAAAGCGTTCAGAGAAGTAGTGTCCGTTATAATATCGATGGTAAAGGGAGAGTGAAGCAACATTGCGGCAAAGAGGGAGAGATTGAAGACACTGAGTAAGAGGCGGCACTTGATGAGACAAAATGCCTTTGATTCCACCCAGTCAAGAACGGCTGTGTGGGTTGAGCCAGCCCATGCTTGTGAAGCATACTCTACCCAGGGGCGGACAAGACTCCTGTACAGAGACAGCAACTGAGTGGGGGTGAAGAAACCGCGAAGACTGTACCGTGTAGCTATTTTGGAAAGAGAGTATACGAGTATGTGATCTTTTCAGGAAAGATCATGAGAAAAGGAAGCGCCAAGAATGTTAAGAGAAGAGGAAGGATTGAGTTGTGCACTGTTGAAGGTAAGGGGATCGTGGTGTGGAAGATTGTGACGAGTAGATAGATAGAGCAACTGAGTTTTTGAGGCATTGAAAGCCACAAGGTTTTCTCTGCCCCAATCATAAATAGCAGAAAGGTCATAGGTCAGGTGTTCCATAACCGTCCTACGCGAATCATGGAGTGACTGTTGAGAGGAACGCTTTGTGAAGCGGGTGGAGAAGTGAAGGAGTGGCATAGGAGTGAATAGGACAGGAAGTGCAAATTAAAAAATCATTAATGAATAAAAGAAAGAGAGCGGGTGCCAGGACAGAACCCTGAGAAACACCACTATTGATAGCTATAAGAGAAGAACAGTAACAATCTACATCCGCAGCTACAGATCGTCCAGAAAGGCAATTAGAGGTGAAGGCACAATAGAAAGATAGAAACCGAAGGAGGGCAGTTTCGAAATTAAAGATTTGTGCCAGACTCTATCAAAAGCTTTTGTAATATCTAGCGCAAAAGCACAAGTTTCACCGAAATCCTGAAACGTGGATGACCACGAATCATGCAAGAAGATCGCCAGTAGAGCGTCCCTTGCGGAACCCATTCTCACAATCTGAAAGAAGATTGTGAGAAGAAAGGTGTTTAATTAAGAATCTTCGTATTAAGGACAGATTCAAAAACTTTAGAAAGGCAAGAAGTCAAAGCAATTGGACGATAGTTGGAGGGTTGAGAGCAGTCACACTTCTTCGAGACAGGCTGAATGAAAGCGAACTTCCAGCAGGAAGGAGAAGTACCAGATGAGAGACAAAGACGAAAGAATTTGCCTGGGCAGGGTGTTAGCACTGAAACACAGTTCTTAAGAACAACAGGAGGAACACCATCAGGACCGTACGCCTTCCTAGAGTTGAGCCCAGATAGTGCAGAAAGTACATCTTTGGAGGAGATTCTAATTTCAGACATAATAAAGTTAGGGAGAGGAGGAAATGGAGGAACAGCACCGTCCATGGTTGAGTTGGAAGCGAAAGTTTGAGAGAAGAGTTTAACTTTGTCAAGAAAAGAGACGGTAACTAAGCTGTCGGAATGGGAAAGAGGAGGGAAAGAATAGGAAGTAAAGTTGTTGAAGACGTTCTTAGCTAGATGCCAGAAAGAGCGAGAAGAATTAGAATTGGATAGGTTTCACATTTTTGTCTGATGAAGGAATTTTTGGCGCGTTGAAGAACAGATTTTGCACGATTCCTGGCACAAATATAAGCTGAGTGAGAGTGAGAAGTTGGGTGGCGACGGTACCTTCTGAAAGCCCCATCTCTGTTCCGGATAGCATTAAAACAAGTAAAGTTAAACCAAGGTTTTTTTGCATTTATAGTAGGAACAGAATATGGAATGTACGACTCCATGCCCGAGAGAATCACCTCCGTGATGCGCTCAGCACACTCGGAAGGGTCCCGGTCACGGAAGTAGTAATTATTCCATGGGAAATCACAGGACTACTGCCTAAGGGCCTCCGAATCAGCGACGCCAAAGTGCCAAAGGGGCCTCCACTTGGGACGACCTACGGGCCGGATTGAAGCGATAGGACAGGAAACAAATATAAGATTGTGGTGGGAGGAGCCCAACGGAGAAAAAAAATTGACAAAGTAAGAAGAAGGATGAGAGGTGAGAAATAAATCTAGAATGTTGGGGCTATCTCCAAGACGATCGGGAATATGAGTAGGGTGCTGTACAATCTGCTCTAGGTTATTTATGATAGAGAAATTGTAAGCTAGTTCAACAGGGATGTCAGTGAAATGGGACGAAAGCCAAAGGTGGCGGTAAATATTGAAATCTAAAATGGAGATTTCAGCAAAGGGAGAGTGGGATAGAATGTATTCCACTTTGGAAGGGAGGTAATCAAAAAATTTGGATAGTCAGTAGAATTAGGAGAAAGGTAAACAGCGCAGTTGTATTTTGTTTGAGATTGACATGTAAGCCGTAGCCAGAGGGTATAGAATTTGGAAGATTCGAGTTCGGGAATACGAGAACAAGTTAGGTCATTGCGTTCATATACGCAACATCCACCTTTGGAGTGAAATTGAGTATAGAGAAAGTAAGAGAGTACAGAAAAGAGGTTGCTGTCAGCCATCTCAGATTCCTGAGTTTCAGTGATGAAAAGAAGATGAGGTTTAAAGGAGGAGAGGTGGTGTTCAATAGATTGAAATATGTATATATTTATTTACTATATTTACTTTACATTTGCCACTTATGTATACGTATTCCCTGTAAAATTTTATTGGAATTGGAATTATATTTAGTGAGAAAT
Organism: Bathynomus jamesi; assembly: GCA_023014485.1. Taxonomy (NCBI): domain Eukaryota; kingdom Metazoa; phylum Arthropoda; class Malacostraca; order Isopoda; family Cirolanidae; genus Bathynomus; species Bathynomus jamesi. The sequence goes on from JAJOZX010003029.1 coordinate 231,743, forward strand.
AAAATAAGATGTATTACTTTCCTACCGCCCTCCTTTTAAGAAAAGCTTTTCTTGATTTGGGAAACAATGTCACTACAGTCCCTCTCGCGTCAAACGGCGCTCAGTGGGAATGTTTAATTTTTTCTAACGACTTATTTTAACCAATCAGAACCTAACCTAACATTAGCGTAACCAATCAGAGCCTAACTTATCGTATCCTAACCAATACTAACCTAATCCTGACCAAAGTGGGAAAAGTCGTGGATAAGAATGAGAATAACACGAATTGGGAAAAAACCGATTTGAAAATGCCTCGTTTGAGATTCTCACTTTCTCACTTTTTCATTTTTGGGCGTGGAATCGAATGGAATGACGGTGAGTGAGAGTAAACCGTACGTACGCATGATATGCATTTTCAAAGCTTTTATATTAGATACAAGTTTATCAGGTATCTTTTGTTACATATTCAGAACTAAAATTTAGTTGGACTGAACACAGGGAGATAAAATTGATACAGAATCACTGAAATTGGGAAAAGTGATAGAACTAAATTTAAATCTGGGAATTTAGGGAATTCCCGCGAGATCGTTTCATATACAACGAGATTATCGCACGCAAGCACACATTGGAAAAATGAAAACTAATAAAAAGAAAACTTATTTCTTCGATTCTTTTGAAGGCGAACGAATATAAGCTTTACAAGACCGTTTCCTCAAAATTACCATATTGTCAAATGTTCCATGCAAAGGCTTCATTCTCCATTCTGTAAAGAATGAAAAATATCTTAAAATTCAGCTGTAAGTATGAAAATTCGCTGCAAAACGCACGATCAAGAGTTTTCACTGATTTTCGATTTTGTTTTCATTCTGAAGATATCGATTTAGCATTATTTTTAGGGTGTACAAGTATGAATGACGTCATAACAAGAGATCATACCTCTAAAAGTTATTTATTTTAACCTCTTTCAGAAAGTCCTAAATTGTTCTTAGTACTAGAATAAAAAGGTATACTTTCATAACGGTTAAGATTATAATCAGAACTCGTTTCTCAAAATAGCATTCAGTTTAACGGGTTAGCAGTTAGGAAAGAGTAAAACATACGGAGCCAGTGAGGGATCCATTAATAGATTATGAACGGCAAATTATAACAAAACAGCGCCAATCATTTAATTTGATCAAATCTAACTTAACTGGGAGCGATCTAACAACTTAACCTAACCTAACTTCAGCGATAAAACGCGAATAAAATCTTGTTCGAAACCATTTTGAGAAAAATCGTTTTTCTGAGTTGGTTCTCTCACTTAAAGTTTGATATTTTCAAATGAAAAATAACTCTTCTAAATTACAAAGTAATAAATGAAAACATTGAAAAGCAAAACCTTTTAATGTTGTCAACAGAATTGTGTCGAGTTATATTCTCATTTATTTTTCCATATTTCTTTTTAGTTATTTTAGTTCTGAAATCGAATGCTTTTGTTACGAAATTTAAAGGAATAAAATTTTCATTTTATATTTTGTGGAATTAATTACCATTCATCGGTTTTATTCTTCATATTTTATGTTTTCACTCTTTTTTTTATTTAAAATAAAAGTTGCGTATGTATACATATATTAATGATGCAACTAAGAGCTCGGAATTGTTTTTCATTTTCTCTGCGGGTTGTATCATATCACAAACACACACACACACACGCACACAAGCATATATATATATATATATATATATATATATATATATATATATACATATGATGCAAACCCACAAGGAAAAAGAAAAATGATTCCAAGGCCTTTCGTGTATTCAGAAGTACACCTCGTCAGGGAAAATTCCTTGACGAGGTGTACTTCTGAGTACACGTAAGGCCTTGGAATCATTTTTCATTTTCCTTGTGGGTTTGCATCATTCATTCATTTCACGTGTTTAATTGTGAAATTCATCCCATATATATATATATATATATATATATATATATATTATAAAATGTTGACTGCAATTGCACTTTCAGCTTATGAAATAAACCCCTCCCAAAAGTAAATTTCCTTTTTTAGTTACCGTGAGAATTTTAAAGGATTATCTACGGAATTTTCAAATTTTTATCGTGGTTGGGAAACACACGGAATGAGTTCATAGTTTAGGTTAATAATTTTGTGTGCGTTAAAGGAAATTACGCTTATTTGTTATTCAAAATCCTTTGAGTCGTTGAGTTGACCCGCTTCTTGCTGCTGGTTATTCGCTATGAGCGCGGTCGCACACTCACAAACACACACACACAAATAATAATAATAATAATCCAAATGAAAATTCTTTAACAGAAAATGTAATTTCTTTTTAAAATAATGGAAATTACGTTAAATTATAAAAGATCCTGTCTTTTCTTCTTCAACGAAAGTTTATCTTTTAATTTGATGTAAATTCCTTTTACTTTAAAAAAGAATTACCTTTTATAAATATGTGATAAAAAGAATTTTCTTCAAATTACTATTATTTCGTTTTTCCTTTTGTTCATTGCTCTTTTTTAAGAGATCAGGATTAATAAGGCTTTTAGAAATGGTTGTTAGTGGCAACAGTCTTTATCTGCCATTTTGCTTTTATGGAGGGAAGGAAAGGAGCCGCAGTTCAACTCCTCATTGACGATATACTGTACATGAAACTGTAGGAAAGTGCAACTTTCTTTTGTTATATTTAACCATGTTATATATAACAAAAAATCATTATATATATATATATATCCCTGTAAGATCACGTTATTAATGCCTTCTATATCAACCTCGGATCGTATATTGTCCCTTTGGAACTCACGGACTAAAATCCAATAAATTCAGGATTTATTTATATGGCACATTCATCGAAGCCAAGATTAACTGTTCAATAATCATGTAAAGTGAATAATAAATAATTAATGAGCTTTTGGAAATATTGTTACATGTCATCTATTCGTATTTGCAGATTTATGAAAGTGAAAGTAAAGTTAGTAATAATTATGAATGCCGTACTATGTATATAATACAGGGTTGGCTTGATTGGATCGGACCCAGTTGTCCCCATTAGGTTTAAAAAAAAACATGAAGAAACTTACCCACCTGCTTTTTTTTAATTTTTAAGTATTTAGTTGGTAAAACACTTAATTTGCTATACGTGTTATTTATACTATAGCCTTCTAAAAGTAAATTTTTGTTGTTTTACTAAAAAATCAGAATTGTTCTCTATTTCATTCAAGTAAAAAATGTAAATTACTTTATTATCATGTTTTACTATTACTTCTCTATAAAACTATACCTACTACTTGAATTTATTCAAGAAAAGAAAACATTGCACAGTCATATTAACTTATTATATTACTTTTCTATTCAAAAAGTAAACGACTAAAGGACCTTATACACTACCTATTTTTTGTGATACTCGTGACCTTGACTAAGTAGACTAGAATGTACGAAAGTAACAAAAGATATACATGTAAAAACTTTAAATATAAAAAATAAAAGCTGCAAATAATAATGGGATCCTCTCTTTGGTACAGAATAATCACTTACTGCAGATATATATATATATATATATATATATATATATATATATATATATATATATATATATATATATATATATATATATATACCTGCTTCTCTCGCAACTCTACGAGAGAGGCAGAGGAGAACTGAAGTAAGCTGTGTGTGTGTGTTTGCAGTCTGTAGTGTCCTTGTGTGAAACAGGATAGAATATGTTTCAACTTGAGTATAGGGGCAGTTTACAAACAAAGATTTAGAGGTTTACAATCCTACATGTATCACCTGATTTGAAGTAAAAGTTGAAAAGAAAATGATACAATACTTTAGGAAATTAAACATTTTGTTGTTGAGCAAAGCCTGATTTATTTACCAAATGTAACTGTTTTTTAAACTCTTTTCTTATTTATTTTTCATTATTTTATACTTTATTCGTAAGATGAAAACCCAATTAAACCCGAAAAAGCCCGAAACCCACCCGATAAAACCCAAGTGGGTTGGGTTTTTGCCAACCCTGAAATAATATGATAAATTAACTTTGATCAGATAAACTAAACACTATCTTCATAAATTACAGCATACTTTGTATTTAATTCCTTTAAAGAAATCCATTGTCTAAATTCCTTAAACTTCGCCTGTGAAGAATTAGGCCAGTGGTTCCCATCCTTTTCTGGCTCAAGGCACTCCGGTGTTGCATGATATTCTCATGTGGCACCCCACAGGACTTTCGTCTCCCACTGTTCAATAACCAGTTCCATCCCTTTCACCAGTGCCCAACACCAGGTAACTTCAAAATGAGCCTATACAATTTCTGTATGGATAGAATAAATCGCGAATGTTGTTTTATTTGTAATTTCAGTATGTTAAGTAACTTTTGAATTTTCAATTACTTATTATTTTTGTCCTTGATCCTGTCCCAAAGCTGGATCCTATCTGCTTTGCAGATAGCTGGTGAGGGAAGCTATATTTTTGGGACCTCTTTGCGAATGACCCGTTGCCCACGTCGGGCTAGCATCATGAAAAAGAAAGAACTATAATATTTGTCATTTACCATTACTTATTCGGACGATAGTGGATTTAATTTTCCTAGAAGAGTTCCTTGTTCCATGCACTGTCTGTGTGTATCATAAAAAAACCTCAGGGAACCATTCTGAGTTCATTCCCATATATATATATATATTTAGTGGTGGACCGGATGTCAGTTTTTCAACATCTGCGGATGCGGATCTTTAATTTCAGTATCCGCGGATGCGGATGCGGATATTTAGTTATCTATCAATATAATATAGAATTATGAATATATGACATAATTTTTCAAATTTCGTGATATTACTATTATGGCAGGCATTGCATAAGAATTAAAATTAATATTAATGTTTTCATTATGATAAAAATAATAATTTTCTCAAGAGTTTCAGCCACAGAAAATTCAATGAAACAAGTTTCATTGAATTTTCTGTGTTACCAGGTATTTATATTTTGAGGTTTATATATTTGTTTGTTTATTAATAATGTAAAAATGAAATGAATAATCAATATTCATTTTTACATAAGAACCAAAATCGCTTAACGCGAGTTTGGATAATAATTTTACTTGTAGCTTCCTATTTTTTTGTTCGTGTCACAACCCTACGATCTACCATATCTATGGTTTAGTCGTATCCATTTTCCATTTGTTATAGAAGTTATTATAATTAATTATGATTGTCTTGCATCTCACCCTCGACCCTAGATTATACATACACATTGCATATAAGAGGACTGGAACCCGTAGTTGTGCTTCTTAGTCCTTGATACCCATTCTGTCTTTAATTCGTTTCTTTTAGGTCCTCCCAAATAATGACTTACAGTTATACTGCACGTATGACATAATGTGAATAACTATGACGTCATAAAGTAACTTAATTCTCCACGTTTTCCATACCTTGAACACTGAATCACGTGTTTAGTATTTGGACATCTTCCGTATTGAATGTATGGTAAATTCCTTAATAATAATAATAATAATAATAATAATAATAATAAAAAGAAAAGAAACTTCATTCTCTATACATCATTAGTTATGTTGTTTCCTACCTATTGTCTACTGATACCTATCAACCTATCAGTCCATATTTTACGCGTCTCTATATCACGCACACAACCTATTGGATTATGTACATGTAAAATACGTCCACATATATTTTTTTTTATTATTTTTTTTAAGTGCGTTCAACCCTCACAAGGCATTCATTAGGCTTACAGTAGTTAAATGCTCAAATTCGCGAATCAGCAGAACCGAACGTTTCTAAGATAAACATCCCCTTTCGCTCTGATCCAAATTTATAACATGTTAACATATTATAACATATTATGTATATAAATCTATATCATGTGTGCCATGTACTTTGTATTATATTTCTAACATCTTAATTGTCTATTAATATGAAACACTGTAAAAACAAAACAAAGCTATAGTAACTGTTTAATTGTAATTAACTAATACTTTAATTAATAATAACTTGTAATGTACTTCAATGAAACTATAATTGAATGTAATGACTTTATATATAATGTAAGAATGTACTTTAATAGAACTGTAAGGGACAATCATAAGCGAATGGGAAGTAATCCATAATCGAAATCATAATTGTAATAAACCCAAACAAAAATGTACTCAGTCGTGAAATAATATCGCCTTCAGAAATGAAGACGTGGCAAAAAAAAATAAGATAGTTTTTATTTTTATTTTTTTATTTTATTTTTTTATTTGGAAACTTTCAAACACCTGATCGTGTTTAAAAGGGGGGAAACTTAACCTCCAACTGCCATCCCCCAACATTCAGGCATATTTTATACATGTATTTGTAAAATGGAGGACACTTCATTACGGCTCTCTGCTTTGGTCACTGCGAAGATACTCCCCTTGTTAGCAGCCTCGCTGCGGGGAGGGGGCAGAGGCCCCTTGCCTCCTTAATATTTTTAGATTCCGGCCTGAGCTATGGTCGAAAGAGGTCGAACCTCTACCCCTGTAAAATTCAGACCACTACCTGTAAATTTTTAAGAAGAAAATTACAGTAAGAGAAACTTTTTATTTTCCCCCTCGAGTTGGGCTATCTTCAGAGGAATTTAGTCAAGAAAGTAGAAGTATCAGAGTATTATTGAAAGAAAAGAATTAACAGAGTGTCGACCCCATAAAGCGAGAGAAAAGAATTAGAAAGTTATAGAAGAAAAGTATATAGAAGAAATATCCGTTGCTTGCCTCCGTAACTAGAACCCCCGTCGATCCGAACCAACCCAGGGCCATAGACGGAGGGGTTAACAATAACACTGGTCAACAAAGATTTTTCATCAGAGTAAAATTTGTGGTGGCTGGATAGCATTTTTCACGCTGATTCCAAAACTGCATTCAGATTTTTTCTAGCACGTATAGTTTCCAAGATGAAGGCATATATATAACTACACAGATTTAACCATTTTAAATAGGCAAAATACTAATATTTCAACATTTGATTGTGTTTATTTTGTTGTGTTTTTTTAGTTTATTCATCTTATTTATTTCAATTATCTTAATTATACATTTTATGTATTTCAGGTGTGAGCTTTTACGTCTAGCAGCATTGTGATTCAGGCAACAACGCCGTGCTTTGTGTGTCAAAAGATCAGTCCAGTCCAAGAACTTGTTGTGTCAAGTTGGTGTACATTTTTTTTTAATTTATAGTTTGCTCAGGTCAGTCAACATGCCTCGACAATGTAAGAGTGACCCCGACAAGTTCTGTTTCGTATGCGGCCAGTTGACAACTAAAACACAGCGACGAAGTATTACAACCGACATTAAGAAAATATACAAGCTATACTTTGGTTGCCATCTAGGTGACCAAGATAAACCATGGGCGCCACATCAAATCTGTTCTGGCTGTCAGGATGCAGTCAGGATTCACAAAATTTTGTTGTTTCCTTTGCCTGTGGGACAGTCGCGCCACTATAGAACATTACACCAAAAGTGACTGGCCACTTAGGTATACATATGTCCCAGGGATAAGCAATGTCCAGTCTGTCCCTTTAGTGGATCCCCAAAAGATCTATCTGCCACCTCTTCACATTAAACTTGGTTTAATGAAGAATTTTGTTAAAGCAATGGGTAAAGTCAATTCTGAAGGGTTCCAATACCTTTCAAGGAAATTTCCGAAGGTTACTACAGCAAAATTGTAGGAAGGAATTTTTTTTGGGCCACAAATGAGGGAGGTTTTGAATGACACTGAATTTGAAAAAGTCCTAAGTCCGCTGGAATTGAAGGCTTGGCTGGCGTTCAAATGGATATGTGAAAACTTTCTTGGAAGCAACAAGTCACCTGCGTATAAGGATGGAGTCAAGAACCTCCTTGATGCCTTCAAAGAAATGGAGTGTCGAATGTCGTTAAAAATTCACTTCCTGCATTCCCACTTAGATTTCTTTCCTGAAAACCTTGGTGCAGTGAGTGACGAGCAAGGAGAGCGCTTCCATCAAGATATTCAGATGATGGAGAAGCGCTACCAAGGATATTGGAATGAAAGCATGATGGCGGACCATTGTTGGATGCTGTATCGTGACAATCCAGGCCAAATTTACAAAAGGAAATCACACTCACAGCGCTTTAATAAAATAATGTATATATTCTTTATTTATAAGTATATTGAATAAGGTATATGATGTATTTGTTGTTTAGCATTCCTAAGTGTGATCTATACATCCATAAATTTTCTTATAGCAATATCAAAAACTTAAAATATCAAAACCAGTGTATATAACTATACGTGCTAGAAAAAAAAGTAAAACCAGATTCGGAATCAGCGCGAAAAATTCATTAAGAAAAGTGTGATCATGTTTGTGATGAGAAAAAAAGTTTCATTTTGTTGGCCAGTGTAATTAATACTTTACATGAAATGTGCATGATTGGGCCTTATAAGCTACTTTATAAGGTAATTTAATTGTAAATTGCATAATTTATTAGAGGTAATATCCGCATAACATCCGCAGTCAGAAGTGCGGATACGGATGTTAAAAATGATGCGGATATCCGCAGATGTGGATGCGGATATCCGGTCCACCACTAAATTATATATATATGTGTGTGTGTGTGTGTGCATATTATATATATATATATATATAATATATATATATATATAATATTATATATATATAGGGTGTTTCATAAGTCCCTCATTATTTTTAAAATTTTATTAAAATAGCAATTACAAGAGGAACCAAATGACAATTTGGTTGCTGAGTCTACGATTCATGAGAATTTTGGTGGCATCAAACTTGGTTTCATAAGTCTACTGGAAAGTCACTGGTACACCTCAACGTGGGCACTGTCTTTTTCGGAACAAGCGAGCCACCGTTTTACGCATTCTTGGCCGCATTGGACAACATTTCGGGAGTAACAGAAGCACACGCATTCCTGATCCGTTCTTCTAGTGTGGGGAGGACTCGCGGCTTGGTGGCGTACACTTTGCTCTTAATGTAGCCCCACAAAAAGAAGTCGCATGGGGTAAGATCAGGCGAGGGAGCAGCCCATTCGATGGGACCACGGCGACCAATCCACCGATCCGGGAACTGCTTATTCAGAAATGAGCGAACCTCACGCGAGTAATGAGCAGGGGCACCGTCTTGCTGGAAAATGACTTCTTGCATGTCAGCTACAGCTGACAGTTGGGGGATGCAGAACTCCTGAAGCATACGAAGGTAATTGTCTCCGTTGACGTTCACGGAATTTCCATCTTGATCCCGGAAGAAGAACGGACCAATCAGCCCAGCTGAGGAGATGGCACACCGGACGACCAATTTCGGCGTGTCCTTTCATGTTCACGGATCTCCGCAGGATTGTGAGTTCCCAGATGCGGGTGTTGTGCCGATTGACGCGACCAGAAAGGTGGAAGAGAGCTTCGTCGCTGAACCACATGTGCTCCAGGATCGATGGGTCTCTTTCGTAGTGATGTAGCAGTGTCTCACACATCTCCACCCGGCAATCGTAGTCTTGAGGTTCCAGCTTCTGAACCACCTGGATCTTGTACGGATACAGCTTGAGACCACGCCGCAAAATCCGTTGGATAGATGTCGCGCTGATGTTCAGTTCCGCAGCAGCTCGCCGAATGGACTTTCCTTGACTCTGAGTAAACGCCTCACGGACAGTTTCGACATTCTCCTCACTCCGCCCACTTCGAGGTCTTCCTGATCGTGGTTTGTCCTTTACGGATCCGGTCTCCATAAACTTCCGGTGGGTGGCGACGATGGTGTTCCTATCCGGTGCATAATGCTGTCCGTAGACTGCCCGGAATCGTCGCTGCACTTCGACCACAGATTTTAAAACCTTCTGCCATGCAGCGATTTTACACCTCTGCTCTAGAGTCAGCATGGTAGCAGAAGAAAACGGAGCAAAACTTCAAATGTAGACTCAAACAAATTCTCAACTACTGAGTAAGAGTTTACCACAAGATGAACATCGTTGGTCGATTAGCTGCAAAGAAAATTGAAAATCAAATTAGTGAGGGACTTTTGAAACACCCGGTACACGTATATATATATATATATATATATATATATATATACTGGGTGATCCAGATAAATGGGACCCATAAAAAAAAAGCCAAATATTCTTAATATTTAATTCCTTTCATAAAAACTATATATCATTCGAAAGAGTAGAGTTACAAGTTCATTATGAAATATTTATTTTTTTAAAATGACTCCTTTCAAATGTGCTCCATTAGTTGCCAAGCATTCCAGTGTTCTCGCTTGTAAGTTCTGCATTACTTTTGCAAGAGTGTGCAGTGGTATGGCCTGTATCTCATTTGTGATGGCGGCCTTCAATTCTTGCAAGGTCGTTGGGTTATTTCTGTAGACCCTACTCTTTAAATATCCCCAGAGATAATAATCTAAGGGAGAAAAATCCGGAGACCTTGCGGGCCATTCAACGTCTCCAAATCTTGAGATTAACTCGCCTGGAAACGTTTGACGCAAAACTGCCATGCAGTTCCTCGTGGTACGGCAGGTAGCTCCGTCTTGTTGGAACCAGTGGTTTTCTAGACAAAGATCTCTTAATTTAGGAATAAGGAAATCGGTCAACATTTTTTCGTAGCGATCACCATTTACAGTGACCGTGTTTCCGGTGGAATCCTCGAAAAAGTACGGCCCTATGATCTGAGATGCAGTAAGACCACACCAAACAGTTACACGCTGACTATGCAACGGGACAATTTTGTTTGTTTACAGTTCCATTCAAGTGAAAATGGGCTTCGTCTGACATAATCAAAGTTACTAGAAAATTGGTGGTCATTTACCTTCTGTTGGATCCATTGACAGAATTGTCGTCTTCGTGCGAAATCTCCAGCGTTTAGTTGTTGCACTGTTTGAATTTTATATGGAAAGAGCATTAAATTTTGCTTGAATATACGGTGTGTTGTTCCATATCCAACTCTTAACAGCTGAGAAGCACGTCTGATGCTTATGTTAGGATTATCCTGTACAATTTCATGAGTTCTGTTAATGATCTCGTCTATCCTTGCTGTGCTTACTCTTCCAGTTGGTTTTCTTTTTCCAATGCTGCCAGTTAGGGAAAAATTTCTGACACACCGACGGATTACTTTCTTAGAAGGTGATTTTGACATCTGAAAATTTGTCTTGAAAGATCTTTGAGCTGAAACTACACTTCTTCCATGCTCATAATATTGCTGTTATGAAACGCAGCTGTTCCACAGTCCATGCAGTCATCTTGAAGGGTTAGTTTTAACTAACACTTTTATTTTGTTTTGTATCTTATCTTGTCTTGTATTGTCAAAACCTATACAATCCTGTACAAACTTGTAACTATCCTCTTTCGAATGATGCGTATGATTTTATAAAAGGACTTATACTTTAAGAGTTACAGGGGTTCTTTTGGGTCCCATTTCTCTGGATCACCCTTTATATATATATATTAATATATATATATATATATGTGTGTATATATGTATGTATGCCCCTTGGGGCATTGGTTTCTGCGAGTATGTAGAGGAATTACGGCATTTGGAAGAGTGAAGTCCATGGTGTAGTGGTATCGCGTCTGACCGGCAATCGGAAGATCCCGGGTTCGATTCCCAGGTGGTACTTCATTTTTTCATTTGTTGTTTTCTCTTTCTCGTCTTGCGCGGAATATCTCCTATACAAGCGTCGTTCTTTACGTTATTTATACTGCGTGTTCTTTGCAGTTGAATGTATATAATGTACGGCATGCGGGAGGTGCCCCTTGGGGCATTGGTTTCTGCGAGTATGTAGAGGAATTACGGCATTTGGAAGAGTGAAGTCCATGGTGTAGTGGTATCGCGTCTGACCGGCAATCGGAAGATCCCGGGTTCGATTCCCAGGTGGTACTTCATTTTTTCATTTGTTGTTTTCTCTTTCTCGTCTTGCGCGGAATATCTCCTATACAAGCGTCGTTCTTTACGTTATTTATACTGCGTGTTCTTTGCAGTTGAATGTATATGTATATATATATGTATGTATATATGTAATTTATGATGCGCCTCGGTAGTGTAGTGGTTAGCGTCGCTGACTACGAATCCATCGGCCCCGGGTTCGAGACCCGACGGCAACCGGCGCGCATCAAAACCCAGTTGTTCATCCTTCCACACAATAAAGAAAGTGGTTGGTAGATAAATGGGTACCCTGGGTGGCCTAGTGGTTAAGACACTGGGCTGCTGATGGGGCGTGGTTCGGATTCCACATTAAACTGTAGGTCTAAGGTGGAGTGAAAAGTTTGACCTTCGTCAGAATGAACAATTCGGGCGGAAGCTAACCAAAGGTCAAAAGTTTTATATATATATATATATATATATATATACAGTATATAGGGTGTCCCAAAAAAAACTATATACTCTTTATAGCATCATATATTTTATAATTAAAAAAAATATATATATATTTGCTATAGCAATTGCCAATGAAAGGTAAATTAGTAATCTAAGTGATCAAAATGTTATAGCGAGTTGTTTGCATATAAAATTTAATTAACTACGCCAAGTGCTCAAAATGTTCTCCGGTGGCATGAATGCACTTTTGAATGCGTCGACTAAGCCTGGCCTTGTTTTATCAAAGGCCTTGTAATGGCGAAGCCTATGGACCGAACGTAGTCTAGTCACTCACTAGCTTGCTTCGGACTTAGCCTACGCACTCATTCCACGATACAAACTCTACAGCATTCAACTTTATTCAGTTCAGCAAAAGAACCCATGTTGCGTAAACGTTTGACACTGGAGCAACGAAAAAGTGTTCTGAAATGGTATTGGAAATTTGAGAATGTGTCCGAAGTCCAGCGGCAATGGATCCTGGAATTTGGTACAAAGCCACCGACACGTCTCGCCACTACAAGCATCCGTGACAAGTTTGAGGCAGAGGGATCTGCTCAAGATATGCACAAGCGAAGATCTGGACGACGCAAATCAAGTGCGAGTGATGAAAACTCCGTTTTAGTGTTGCAAAAATTTAATCGATCACCACAGAAATCAATTAGGCAATGCGCCCGTGAGACCGGAATCAGCAAATCAGGTGTTCACCGGATTTTAAAGTCGGCAAAATGGAAAAGCTACATTCCAAGTCTGTTACACGCCATGACTGAAGATGACCCTGATCGCAGACTCGAATTTTGTGAATGGTTTCAGTCAATGGAAGCCGAAAACGTACAGTTTGCCAACAAAATCGTGTGGTCTGATGAAGCTAACTTCAAGCTGAATAGCACAGTAAATCGACACAACTGCAGGTACTGGTCACTTGATAATCCACACGTTTATGTGGATAAACATGTTTATTTACCAGGATTAACAGCATGGTGTGGTTTATCATCCAGGGGTTTGGTTGGACCATTTTTCTTTAATGGGACAGTTACCGGTGCCGCATATCTCGACATGCTGCGGACAGAAATTATACCTGCAGTTCGGAAGTTGTTTGGAAACGACGACTTTTACTTTCAACAAGATGGAGCCCCCTCATTATCATTGTGATGTCAGAAGGTACCTCGATGAAACGTTGCCTAACCGTTGGATAGGACGAAGAGGAAGCGTTGAGTATCCTCCACGTTCACCGGACTTGACTCCACTTGATTTTTACTTGTGGGGCTACCTGAAGGATGCAGTTTATGGTACAAGACCTGCAACACTCGAACACCTTAAGGATGCAATTAAGGAAAAGTGCGGGACCATCACAGCATCCACGTTAGTCCATGTCTGCGAATCAGTTAGTCGACGCATTCAAAAGTACATTCATGCCGCCGGAGAACATTTTGAGCACTTGGCGTAGTTAATTAAATTTTATATGCAAACAACTCGCTATAACATTTTGATCACTTAGATTACTAATTTACCTTTCATTGGCAATTGCTATAACAATATATTGTTTGGTTTTTTTTTAATTATAAAATATATGATGCTATAAAGAGTATATAGTTTTTTTGGGACACCCTGTATATATACATATCATAGGCGTGCACACTGGGTACGCAGTGCGTACCCAATTTTTTTTATTAAATTTAAAAATTTAAATTTTTTTAAATATTGATAAAATGCTATTATAAATACCAATAAATTTTTTAATTTATTCAGTATACTTAAGCAATACAAAGTCAAATTAAGCGAAACTTCCTTGTTTTCTCATGTGCTTTCTTACAAGGTACGTTCTGAGCATAGAATGTACTTGCATAGGAATATGATCCTTAAGTGCTGGGCGGGGCTTAACAAATACTGCCTTACTATTGGCCGAAAAATGTCCTGATACGCTGGAGTGTTTGAGCGTAGTTCCAGAAAATGCGGAGTGGCTTTGATGATTGTATGGCAAAGGCGAAATATCGCATGCCATTGACTGCTGATGCAGAACCAAAATGAATAAGGCTAGCACAGACTGATCAGCCAGATTTGGAAATGAAAAGACTTTATTTAGAAATCATAGATACGGTTTGCATGCAACTTACTGCTCGGTTTGGAAATCTGTCACAGTTGAAATTTTTGTAACTTCTGAATCCCGAAAATTTTTTCAAATTTAGCCAAGCATTCCCTAATGAAATTCTTAAAACCTTTGCGGAGTTACACAGTGGCTCTTTTGATTTTATAAGACTGAAAAATGAACTAAGTGTCCTATATTCATCTGAAGAATTTCAAGGAAAATATCCCTGTCATATTGCAAAATTCTTGAGCCTGAACAACTTGAGTGAAAGCATGCCTGAACTTCAAAAACTCGTACAGCTAGTACTAACCATTCCCTCTACAACTTCATCAGTAGAAAGATCATTTTCGGCTTTGAGGAGAATTAAAACGGATCTAAGAAGTACAATGGGCGAAGAAAGGCTGTCATACTTAGCCCTTATGAGCATCGAAAATGAGTTATTAGTCCAAATGAAATCTGACCCATCATTCTACGATTCAGTAATAGATGAATATTCCACTAGGAATCGTAGGGTCGATCTGAAATATCGATAAAAATCGCGCTGTCGCATATAAATAGTTAAATATATACCGTACCCAGTGTCCACCCCATCATCCAGATTTGGTAAGTACCGTACCAAGGTCATATATATATATATATATATATATATTAGGGTGGTCCAAAATTTGGGCTAAAATTTCAAAATAGTTGGAAATGTTCTCCACATGGCTGCTCTTATTCCTTTAGATGTGAAGTGATTTTATGCAAAATATCTGTCGATTCAGTACATAATAAGAGGTCGCGATGATTTTCACATTTTCAGTTAGTTAATTAATTAGCTAATCATTTTCTACCCGCTTCATTTTTAGAGGACGCGGCATTCACGCCACATTGACTCCGCCCACCTTTCAGAGGATGATGTAATTGTTCGATTTCTTGTACAATGCTGTTTGTGAATCAGACAAATCATTTACTCATGCATCATTTCAAGTTTAAACTTGTTGGAGGACGGTTTTAAGTTCGTTCAAACTTCAAGAGCTTAGGAATAGTATCTCATGTAAGCATTAATTCATATATATATTAATTATTAATTCATATATATAATTATTAATTCATATATATTAAGTATTAATTCATATGTATTATATTTACTTACTATAAATATACATATATATTTGATTTTACAGCATGTGTTGAAAGTGTTTTCCACCATTTTGCAGCCACAGAGCAACTCGTCTACACTTGTTGTCAAACACTTTTGACAACAAGCACGTTGACTGCGGAGAGACTTTTCGAACGCGCTGTATAATTATGTTCTTTATATGCAAATTTATAACCGGTAAGGATGTTCTATTAAATTAAATGATTAAAACTGTAAGGTGTATATATCTTATGTCGCTTGAAGTTTATTATTTATTTACTCTTAAATATATTTTTAAAAATTTGGCTACCTTCCTACCCATCAACCACTAACCACTGTAACCAATTTTTTTATTTTATTTATTTTGACTTTGCAATTTTTTACTTTAACACTTCTATAATTGTGCTTTAGTGCTAAACGGTTAATGCATTATTTTCTCTCATTTTTCAGGTTATGGCTAGAAGTACTCGCTCATCTGCAGAAACGTGGGTTCTAGGAAAGCCCAGCAACGAGTTATCAACTAAAAGGCTACCCACATGTGGTGATGTGTTTTGTTTGTTCAGTTTCACCACCATGAACAGTCCAAAACCTTGAAAGAGAGCTACAACTTGGCCTGCAAAGAGGCCATGCAAGTATCGCAGAGAGCAAGGATTCCTACACAGCGAGTCGATTCCTGCGTTAGGAAGCTGTCAAAGCTGTACGAAGAGTTCCTTGCGTTGAAGAAAAACCGCAAGACGCAGCTACAAAGCTGCAGAGTGAAAGAGAGCATGTTCCAAGAGACTCTCTCAGAGCTTTTCGAAGTTGCCTCGAAGGACGCCTTGAAGGTGATAGACAATGAAGAAGATCGCCAATTCCTGATAATGCAACGAGAGGACGTCTTTTCTTGCAGTATGGCAGGCCCTGACAAGATTAATTTTGCCAAGGAATACCGCAAGAGATGTCGACAGGAGAAAGATGCTGACAAAGCTCTAATGTACAAAGAAAGAGATGCTGCATTCCAGCTTGGAGCTGCTGCTCTTCCATCAACCAGCACATCCACTTCATCCTCTGAAGAATTCAACGTTGAAGACGATGATTATCGTCCGTCGACTTCGACCGGAAGAGCAGATATACACTCTCATCCTCCGAAACGAAATAATATTTTCACATCACCAGATGTGGTTACTGCTCTTGATCGCGTCAACCTTCCCGATCGAGGAGCAGTCTTCGTTGTTGGATCAGTCGCTCAAGCCATGGGCTGATATTTCTACAATGACTCTTTCACGCAGCTCCATCCGTCGTTCACGAAGGCAAGCAAGGCAGGAAGCAGCCAAAGAGGATCAAATTTCGTTTTCTGTCGAAGGACCCCTTCTTCTTCACTGGGATGGGAAAATATTTCCCGACATTGGCGGCGCAAAGGAAACAGCCGAACGAACAGCGGTAATCGTTACGGGAAATGGGATGGAAAAACTCCTAGCCGTGCCAAATATACAACGAGCTACAGGAGAAGAACAGGCCAAGGCTTGCATTTCGACGATTGATGACTGAAATCTTCGCGGTGAGATCCAAGGTCTCGTATTTGACATAACTGCGTCTAATACTGGTCTTCACAGGGGAGCCTGTACCATGATTGAAAAAGCAGTAGGGAGTGAACTTGACTGGATCGCTTGTCGACATCATATCCTTGAAGTCGTCTTGTCAAACACCTGCAACGCACTTCTTGGACCCACAGGTGGCCCGGAAATGACTCTCTTTAAACGTTTTCAGAAAAAATGGTCATCACTTCAGAAGGATTCCTTCATGAAGGCTTCAAACAACCTATTCAGAGAGCCAAAGATGTTCCAGCTTCGAGAGGAAATGATCCACTACTTCTCAAAGGCACTGGAGTCTAAACAATCGCGTGATGACTACGAGGAATTGCTACGACTCTGCCTCACCTTCCTCGGGTGCCGTGAAAGAAGTCAAGGTCCGCGCTCCAGGCCCAACTCGCCATGCACGCTGGATGGCCAAGGCCATCTACGTCCTTAAAATTTATCTGTTCAATCATCAACTACAGCTGACAGCACATGAGACGGAGAATATCACCAAGCTCTCTCTGTTTATCGCCTTGGTCTACGCACGTTTTTAGAACGAGGACCCCGTCGGAATCAACGCTCCTTTCAACGATATTCTGCTTCTTAAAATCTTGCAAACGTACCCAAATCAGACCATTTCCAAAGCAGCATCCACAGCTCTTCAACGGCACCTGTGGTATCTTGGAGAGCATCTCATCGGCCTTGCATTCTTCGATCCTAGAGTCGATGCCGAGACCAAACGGAAGATGATCGTAAACCTCCAACGTAACGAGAATACCACTGTTACTCGTCGATTGAAGCTTGAAGGAAACATTGAAGATTTTAATTTGAATGAAATGATCACCAAAAGGACCCTGGGAATCTTCAATCTGTTAAAGAAAGAAGGAAGGAAGGCAGCGGAGGATACCTTCCTGAGGACCGATCCAAGTTCCTGGACGGAGGATGATTGCTTTCAAGAGTTTCGACGCATAGCGATCAACCTAAAAATTGTCACTGATTCAGCGGAGAGGGGTATCGCCCTTATCAAGGCACATAATACATCTTTGACGAAGAATGAAGACCAAAAACAATTCATCCTCCGATTAGTAGCAAAACATCGCCAAGACTACTCATCGTCTTCGAAGGAGTCAGTGATGAAGCGTTAATGTAAGTAATGATTTAGAGTATATTATAAACGAATGATAAATGTAATTTTCTATCAAACATATCATTTTTGTTCTTTAAAAATTAATCTGTTTTCTTTAAGAGTTATTCTGTTTTCTAAAAAAAATAAGCTGTTTTCTTTGAGATTTAATTTGTTTTCAAACAAATAAACTAGTATTTGCCCTTGTTTTTTCATTTTTTAACCCAGAAGATCAGTCTACTAGAAAATGAGTAGTAAAACGAAATTCATAGCGACCAGTAAATATCATTCAAGGCTGAAATTTCGCATGAAGATGTTTCATAGATATAGGAACAGGAGCAGCCATCTTGTGCGGAACGCTCTTCTACACAAGCGTCGTTCTTTACATTAATTATAGTGTGTTGTTTGCAGTTAAAAAAAAAAATATATATAATATATATATATATATATATATATATATATATATATACATACCAGTTGTCTCAAAGAAATGTCCCTATTTCTAAATAAATGTTTTAAGATAAAAAAAAAAGGAATCTAGATACAAAGACAAACGTAATAGGTACGTAAAAGATAGGAGGTTATGAACCTTAATTAACATGTTCAGTGTAATCGCCACTTTTTCTAACGCAATATTCAACCTTACACAAATGTTTGACATAATTTTGGGAAATAGCTCAGGTGGGATTTTGTTGATTACCTCATAAACTTTGGTCTTTCGGTCTTCAAGTGTCTTAGACTTGGTAGAATAGATCCTCTTTTTATATAACCCCACAAAAAATGTCAGGGGGTATGAGGTGAGTAAGTATGCGGGTCATTCCACTAGTTCATAAAGGGAGATTAGTTGCTCGGAAAAATGCTTTCTCAAAATGATGAGAGTTTCACAAGCAGTGTATGAAGGTGCTCCATCCTGCTGAAACCACTGTGAATCTAAGTAATGCAGTTATGACCTTACTAGGTTATAGTCTATTGGTAGCAGCATCTACTTTTCCTAATTTCTACGAAATTAGGCAAACTCATTGCTTTAAGTATGAACGGGTGAAAGAACGGTTTTAATATACAATAGTTATTAGTTATTAAGTAATGAAAAACTAGAAATGTATAGGTATATACGTATATGCAGAATAAAAACCTCAATCTGTTACCTTTCTGAAGAAGAACCCCCATTAATAAAATATACATCCATTATAAAATAACGGGCAAGCAAAAATAGGAACTGACAAATAAAATGGTTTAAAGTTTTATATACAGCATTAACATGATTATGTAGTTAATTAATTTCCTGTTGCCCGCTTGAAAGAGAGAGCACGTGGGTAGAAGAACTTTCTTTTAACAGTCTCTGAAGGAGCCGGCAAGGATGCAGCGTTTAACAGTTTCTTTGGCGTCCCCGGAAACATAAATTCGCTGCGTAAAAGTGCCTCCCTCTCCATTCTTCTCTCGACCTTGGCACCTTCAACTTCAGAATCTTTTTCTCTCCCGACGACGGCATTCACCGGCATTTTGTCTCCTCACCGGATGCCCAGAAGAGATTCACACTCACGTAAGGACTCCTGAAACCAGACGCAGGCCTACAACTCTTTAAGCAACAAAGTAAGGACCCCTTTCATGCAAGCTTTCTGGGTTTTCCTATTCATTATCATCCAGCTGATCGATTGGTTTCACTGTCAAAATTAGCCGACTTTCATCACCGACACAAAGCCTATAGTTTCCCATCATCAGAAACCGACAGCCCTACTAAACATAGACGTGAATTCCTCTGCAAGCGATTCCACGTCTACATACAAACGGCTTCCAAGATTTTAATGTTATTCCGAACTGCAAGTTTGTCTCTCCATCTCAACCGCCTACACAATCTACTCCACCAGGTTTGGTAAGCTTTCGAACAGTCCAATCGTCTTGGCCTATAGTGTATTGTGTAATTTTAGGCTCTCGCGTAATAGCCTATGAACTAGTGACCGCCGCCTACATTACATTTCACTTGGAAAACATGAAGCCACCGGTGCCTATTGAAGTTATCCAAGACATGAGTTATATATTAAAAAAATATACAAACTATTTCTTTCATTCATGAAAGTGTCCAAACTTTTTTTAAAACTAACTAACGAGCTACTAATTACCATATCATATGGCAAGTCATTCCAAAAATTTACTACTTTATAAGTGAAAAAGTATTTTCGTAGATCTACAAGTCTACAAACCTGTTTTCTAATTTTCTTATTATGGCTACGAATTATCCATTCATCCTCTAGTGAGAGAAAGTTATGTACATCTAAATTGTTCAAACCTGAAAACATTTTGAACATTTGTATCATATCTCCCTTTATACAACGTCTCTCAAAACTAAACATACCAAGTTCCTTTAATCTTTCCCTGTATTCTAATCATCTTAGGTTAGGGATAAGCTTGGTTGCCCTACGTTGCACACTTTCAAGCATATCAATATCATGCCTAAGGTGAGGGGACCAAGCTTGAATACAGTATTCTAAGTGAGGCCACACATAAGAATTATATAATTTTTTTTTATGCAGTAAGGAGGGGACAAGGCAAATGCCCGCAAAAACGCACCTCCCATAGAAGAACATTTACAGATGACTTCCTTACTCTTGTAACTAACATTCCTGTTAATAATACCTAACATTTTATTTGCTTTATTTCTAGCCTCTAAGCGCTGCTTAGAAAATTTTGATCACTACTAACTATAATGCCAAGATCTTTTTCCTGCCTAACATCCTCTAACCAGTTCCCTTGCATCTCATAACTAAAGTTTTCATTATTTCTACCAAATTGGGTGACTTTGTATTTTTGAACACTGAATTCCATCTGCCATTTACTAGCCCAAACAACTAATCTATCGAGATCTTTTTGCAGTTTATAAGAATGTTCTATATTTGTAACTGGGACAAATACTTTTGTATTCTCTGCAAATTTAGAAATTTTACTACCTACTCCTTTTTCGAAATTATTTAAATATAAAATAAAGAGTAATGGGCCTCACACTGATCCCTGTGGTACCCCACTTTTCACTTTCTGCTACCCAGATTCATGACCACTTAGAATTACTCTTTGTTCTCTGTTTTCTAACCATTTTTCTACCCAATTTATAGCACCACAATATCCCATGAGCTTTTAATTTATATAGAGGTCTCCTATGTGGAACCTTGTCAAATGCTTTACCAAAACCCAAATAAATAACATCTACATCATTTTCATTATCTACGTGATCAGTTACAAACTCTCAAAAGTCTAAAAGATTAGACAAACAAGACTGTCCTGATCTGAATCCATATTGTGAACTTCAAATAATATTAAAATTTTCCAAATGATCTTGAATACTATTATTTATATTTCTTTCTAGTATCTTTCTTACCAATGATGTTAAACTAACAGGGCTATAATTTCCTACCTCCTCACTACCCTTTTTGTAAACGGGTACTACATTTGCTTTTTTCTATTCATCTGATACCTCTGCATAATTCATAGACCGAGCAAACAAAATGGTTAGTGCCTCAGATAAGCTTCCTTCTCCTTCTCTGAGAATCCTAGCATATATATTGTCAGGTCCAGCAGCTTTATTTGACTTCAATGTAGGCCTATGAATCACTTGCTTAATATCATCCTTCCTTATACGAGTATGAATATGATCAAGAATGCCTGAATTTACAAAATCTAAAGAATTAAAATCAAAGTTATTTAAATTTTCTTCAGTAAAAACAGCTAAAATAATCATTAAAAATACCAACAATATCCTAATCTTCTTCAAACATCCTATCATCACGTTCTATTGGGATAATCCTATCATGCTTTTTATTATTATATTTATAAACACTAAAGAATTTCTTTGGATCCTTATTGCTATTTCTAGCTAGACTTATTTCACTATGCCTTTTGCTCTTCCTAATCAAACTATTTAGCTTACAGTATTTCTTAACTGCCTATAATTATCAAGTCCAAAATATTATCACTGCCTTTAAATTCCCTAAATGCCCTTTTTTCATTTTTAATCTTTTTAGCTATTTCCCTATTCCACCACAAAAGTTTTCTAATCTTGTTATTCCTAACAATTCTGAAAGAATACACCTACATTATACATACTCTACAATTTCTTTGAATCTGGACCACATCTCACTAACATTTTTATTCGCAAATTCATTATCCCACTTTACTGAGCCTAACAACTCCCTAAATTTACTATAATCACCCTTTGAGAAACAAGGGACTAGATGGTCATTGTTGACTAGATCCCTATTTAATTATATCTTAAAACGTATGATCAAATGTTCACTATTCCCTAATGACTCTCCTACTGCAAGTTCCCTAATAAGCTCATGATTATTGGAAAGAACCAGATCTAAGATTGCTTGATCCCTAATTGGTTTGTCTACAAATTGCATTAGAAAACAGTCATTATAGCAGTCAATAAAGAAGTTACCTTCCCTATTATTTCCTTCTAAAGGCTCCAGTCTATATGAGGCAGGTTGAAATCTCCTATAATTAATGTTCTAGCACTACAACCCTTATTTATTTCTTGAACCATACATTCATAAACTTGCTGTGTTTGGTTTGGAGGTCTGTAAAATGCACCTATCCGAATATACTCCTTGCCTAAAACACAAATATCAATCCAAATTGATTCTACCCTATTGTTTAATTTAATTCTATCATTCTGAACTGAAGTTAAGTCGTATAAGACCAAACCACCCCTCTGCTTATCCATTATCTGATAAATATACATTTTATAACTATTTAATTCATACTCTGCTCTAGTGTCATTGAATGCTGCCTCATTAATGCGACTCTCACTAATGCAGCCTATATCCAGATTTTCACTAATCATATAACTAAATAATTCATTTTTCTTATTCCTAAGACTCTGTGCATTTGTATAAAAACACTTCAACCCCTCAGTTTGAACTGGCTCCCTACGTTTGGTTAGATAGCAGATATGCCTATTCTTGATATAATCTGTATTTAAGACCCTAACACTATTAACTTTACATATGCACTGATGCTTTATGCCCTTTGTTGACCTAAAATTATCTTTTAAAACCCCAAAGAACTCGCATTTTCCTCTAGAAGTCTCCCATATAAAGCAGTTCCTTTTCTATTAAGATGTAATCCATCCTTACTATAAAGCTCCCTCCTTTCATAAAAATTATCCCACAAATCTATGAAATCAACCCCTTCACTACGTAGCATCCTAACTTTATCACTTAAAGCTAAAATTCTACTTGTAAACTCCATGCTTACCCCAACCGTTGGTAAAATGCCCACTACATAACACTTGCTCTGCCTATCTATTAAAGTTTCTATCAATTTTCTGTACCTCTGTTTAACTACTTCTAAATTTCTGTTCAACTTAAATCTACCATCTTTATCCTTGCTTGTTAAATCACTTATACCTATATGAATTATAATATTACCTCGGTTTTCAGGCAACTTCTTCACTACTTCATTGACTTTAGGAATATTACCTCCTGGAATACTGTACTACTTCATCTAAATTCCCTACTATCTGAAGCCTGTTACTAATTGCTACAACATGATTACTATTCTCTCTAATCCTATATCTTGAATGACCTTTGACTTTGTGCCATTCATCAGGCCTAATTTACTTAGACCTGCATCCTTATCACTAAAACTTGGCTTAGGCTTAACTTTACTTGGGCCTGTATCCCTGTCTCTAACACTAGGGCTAGGCTTAGGCTCAACGTCACTACTAGCTACACTATCAATCAAAGAGCCAACTAACCTGGGCCCACTAGACTTTGAGCTAGCAGCCTCCTTAAACTTTGCCTTGAGCATGTCCCTAACCTAAACTAAACACATTGCAAATTCACAAAATATTTGATGACTTCATACTCCTATACACTTGTTCTGTAATTTTGATGCAGGTTGAGTGATACCAGTCATCACAACTCCGACATGCTACAGCCCTATCCCCTTCCCTAACTTCCTTCTTACAAACCTTACAGTTACAGTCTAAAGGCATCTTAAATACTATTCTTTAACTCGGTTAAAAGCTTTAAGGTCTAAGTTAGGCTATTCCCTGGATGGAATGAGCTAATGGGGGCCTAGGCTAATTAACCAAAATGTTGGGCTTGCACTGAATGAACCTCCAGATCTCTCCAAATACCAAGTTAAATTAAGCTTAAAGCTTAGGAATAGAGTTATTTGTACTTTAATAATCCCAATAAAGGAAAATCTACAGAATAAACGATACAATTTTTTAACAAATTGCAAAAAACTTGGAGCACAGCAGAGAGAGTGTTGCCACTTCCATTTCCAACTGGAAGTTGGAAGTGAAACATTAGCCTATATAATTAGGTTATATAAAAGTGCCTCATACCGTTCTAGGCGTTTTGGACCTTTTCCAGTTTGTGTACCGTTTTTCATATAATTTATTTTTGCTTCTTTTCAGATCAAAAATTAGTGATAATATCAATTTTTTAATTTATTTTTTTAGGTTAATTGTACGCCCTTAACGATTGGTTAGGTTAAGTCGTGATATTTTGGTTAAAGCTAACGAAAATATCACGACTTAACCTAACCAATCGTCAATGCTGACAGACATTCCTGAGCGTGACCGACTGACAAACATACATTCCTGGGTGTTTATATTAATAATTTTGAGGAATAAGAACGATGAAACGATACATATTGAAGTTTTATTGGCAGACGTTTCGGAAAAATTAATTATGAAAAACGGTATGAAAAATTAATTATGAAAAACGGTATGAAAAACGGTACACAAACTGGAAAAGGTCCGGCGTTTTACCTTCTCGTTAGTGTGTCTGTGAGTATGTCTAATTAATTATTATCGTATAAAACCCATCTTCATTAATAAACTTCAGTATTGTCTTCATGAAAATGAAAATGTTTATTGGCAGACTATAGTCTATATGACAAATATTATTAATACAATGACAGTTCACATACTAAGGATAGAAATATATACAAGTGATTAGAAATAATACAGTAATGTCGAAGTTAAATGGAGCTACAGACAGACGTTTTCATACCAAGAATTCCATATCTTAGAGGACAAACGGCAGGACTCATGGATAGCTTGGATAATTAATCGGGTTGGTTAATTTTTTAATTCTGTATTGAGCACGTCTTGTTACCTCCGGGAAGATCGGGAGGTCAACTGTTAGGTCAATCGTTAGGTCAACTGTACCCCCTTGACGATTGGTTAGGTTAGGTCGTGATATTTTCGTTAGTTAGCCTTATGAAGCTAACTAAAGAAGGCAAGGGGCCCTGATCTTCAGATGATCCAAGATATTTCCTTTATTTTTGTTAATTAAATAAAATACCACAGAACTATTGGTGCTACTATATATAGTATGCGGTCTACCTACGATTGGTTAGGTTTAGTCTTGATATTTTCGTTAAAACTAACGAAAATATCATGACTATACCTAACCATTCGTCAAGGGCGATTGACATTGGGATGTAAACAAGCAATGAGTAAACAAGATAAGCTATAATTAAAAGGTAGACCGCCGAATCGTAGGTAGACCGCATACTATAGTAGCACCGAACCATTTTTATCTCCTTGGTAGAATATATTATTTATTTGTATATGGTCGAAAGACCATCGGTGACCGCTTAATTAAACATCTCAGTCATTTAAATTTGCCTTCGTTATAATAGGCCTAGAGCCTAGGCCCACTATATATATATATATATATATATACAGGGTGGGCCGTAAGTTTCCATACATAGGAAAAATAAACATTTTTTTATGGACAACCATTTTTATTTATATAATATGCTCCATGGTTGCCATTGTTTTGAAAACACATTTCAATACGTGTTCCCCACTGTTGAACACGCATTAGCACAGTTGACGTTATGCTTGTAATGGCGTTGGTGATACGTTCCTTTAGATGATTTATGTCTCGTATCTTTTCCTGATACACCATGGCCTTCAAGTGCCCCCAAAGATAGAAATCAAGGGGGGTGAGATCTGGGGATCTGGGAGGCCACTCCACAGAACCACGCCGACCAATCCAAGCATCCGGAAACTGCTGATCCAAATACCGACGCACGTGAAGACCATAATGAGGTGGAGCTCCATCTTGCTGGAAGTAAACTGGGAAGTTACCTTCCTCGTTTAGCAGGGATGGGAAAATCTCTTCTTGCAACATGTTAAGATACCTTTCGGCATTAAGATTTCCACTGACAAAAATTGGTCCAATAATTCTGTCACCCATATCCCGGCCTACACCATCACTTTACCGGCACCTTGCATCTTCGTCGGACTCAGCCAGTTAGGGTTAGCATTACTCCAATAACGTATGTTTTGCCGATTAACCTCTCCATTGACGTAAAAATTTGCTTCATCAGTAAACAAGATCTTACGTCAAACGCATATTCTTAGGGTATCTGAAACATAAAAACAAACGTTTAATTTTTCCTATGTATGGAAACTCTTACGGCCCACCCTATATATATATATATATATATATATATATATATATACATACACTTTAAATAACTAGTATTTAACTTATAGTGCAGTTGAAAACCGATAACAGAATCTGGTTAATATTTTAATTTTTTCTTTTAAGCATTTGGAAAACTTAAATTAAATTCACTAAAGCTCCCGAAAAATTCTGATGGTAAAAAAATAGTTCATAGAATAAGAAGTTTAAATATGTCAAGAGCAGAAGCACAAACAAATAAAGTTATCGCCTTTCCTTTTTACTTATGGTTTACGTACGTTCTGGAATTAAAAACTTTAGAAATTTTGAAATATCTTCACAAGAATGTCAATATTTACGACAGAGATAAAATGTGAACCAAAGTCAGACACGTTTTTTATTTATTTATAAGGGTAATAGAATGTAAAGTATTTGCCCTTCTCGTTTGTTTATTGACATATGGTAATACTCCCTTTGAGTCAATTCAAAGAGAAAATTGATAAAAGCTTTGAAATTTGATCTGACATTTCAAGGTCTGGATATGTACACGCATATACAGTAATAGTTCCTGCTATACCTCTCTCTGTCTCGCTCCGTTTATTTTTGTTGCTGTTTATGTGTACAAGGGCGGGTCTACGCATTTCAGTAAAGGGGGTACAAAAAAAGGGCACCCCCCAAAATAAAAAGGGCACAGTACTAAAAATGTTTTCTTAAAACAGACCACCAATGAGCGAGTATAAAATCAATTGTATTGTTTTATTAGATCAGTTTCATTCAAATATGATACAAAATAAAAATCTAATTTGTGTACAACAGTTATTACAGAAAATTTTTCAAACAATAACAAATGTCTTGCCAATTAAAATAACTATAAGAATAAGATGAAGATAAAAATAGTGATATGGCTGCACCAGTAATAAGGGCACCTATGAAAACCATTACAACTACAAATTTGGAAGTACAATGTATACGGATAAAGACTCAAAATAGAATTTCAGTAAAATAAAATAACCATGATCTATTCACAAAAAAAAATTGTTTTCAGAAACATACACATCATTCAAATAGGGCACTTGCAAGAAACTGACGGAGTCCGGACGTCGCTGACCACCCCACTAGATCCGCCTATGGTGTATGTACAATACTCGCTTTCTGTATGTTCGCCTACGTGCATGTGTTTGTGGGTGTCCTTCTCTGAACATTAGGGTGTTTCAAAAATGACTCTCTCATATCAGAACTTGTACTGTCCATATCCCATTACCACTGGTATCAGTAAACACACAAAAAAAATTGAGCTCCTAATATGAAGAGAAGGGGGTAGTTCATGAGGGGGGTATTCAAGGCCTAATTTAGCATAGTTTGATATTATTTTGTGTATTTCTTTTGATTGATTGATTTATAGATTGATGTGATTGATTATTAATTATTGTATTTATTTTGCATTTTTCAGACTGTGATCCTTCAATAATGAGTAAGCACAACATGGACTTGAGAGCTGACACTGATTAGTAATCATAGTAATCCCCCCCAACATGAACCACCCCATCCCTTTCATATTAAGAGCTCAATTTTTGTTTTGGTGTTTACTGATACTAGTGGTAATGGGAATATGGACAGTGCAAGTTTTGATATGAGAGCGAGTCATTTTTGAAACACCCCTACCGAACATGGGAACAGTAAACAGTTGCAAATGCATAAATAAGCTCTCTTCAAACTATACGAGTATAATAATATGAAAGTTAAGGGGTTGGCAATGATGAAGGATTATTTACTTTCGTTTTGTTTTCATGAAAGAGATTAAAAAACAGTTAAAACGTAATTTATTAGTGCAAATGTTCTCGATTTAATTTAGAGATACGAGCAAAGTGGGCCCTACGGAGCCATTTAGCTAGACATGCGGTACTGGGACCTTCAGCCCCCGAATTACTAGGGAGTCAATAGTTTTCGTTCAATAAAACTTTAGAAAAGAACGCAGCCATGAAAATATTAAGCTTCACAAATCTTGATACAATGGGTTCAGATGTGAAGCTTAAGATTTTCATGGCCGCGTTCTTTTCTATAGTTTTATTGACCGAATAATTGGACCCTCAGTAATTGATGGGTCAATTATTCGGTCAATAGACCCATAGAAAAGAACGCAACAATGAAAATCTTAACACGCTGGGGTAAAAAGTTGAAACAAAGCAAAGCACATTTATTTCTATGTTCAGAATCGCTTCATAGTAAATACATGGTGTCTACAAATGGACAGACAGATAGGACTGGCTTTTTATAGTATAGATTAAAAATGATTCAAACATGCCACAGTTTCCAATTATAAAGGAGTCTCTCGTGTCCATAGTAAATACAATTATTGCTAAATTTCAACTGTTCCAATCACTGGGAAAAAAATTTGTATTGTGTGTGTGTGTGCGCGCGCGCGTGCGGGGCATAAGTGAGGTTGAATGAGTGATAATTCACAAATGTAGTACGATGATTTTGTAAGTTATGTTTTATAATCATTAAAAAATTACTGTTCTACTTTTTATGGGTGTTTTCTATATGAAACAACGCCATTTCCTACTCTAAACAGTTTGGCACTCAACACTTCTGTTACGCGTTCTGATATTGGTTAAGTAGGGTTGCCAGGTCTCCGGTTTTGGGCTGGAGTCTCCGGAAATTGAGCTTTGTAAAAATGTCATTAAAAGTAGAATTTCCTCTTTTCTTACAGATTTTTGGCAAGATAATTATTATTCTAAAAAATGAGGAAGTTTACATATCGGTTTAGCTACATAAACAAATAATAATGAGCTTCTTAGATAAAATCTCCGGATTTGGAAACCATCTGATCTGGCAACGCTAGAACTTAAAAGACTGTAAGCTTTATATGATTGGTTACCTTTCAGAAAGCCCAAATCCTCTCTCTCAAGTCAGGGTTTGTTTTTAAATAAGGCGCAAGTGTAGTTTACGTCCCTCTGTGGTACCTAGTGTAGTTTA
Source organism: Bathynomus jamesi (assembly GCA_023014485.1). Taxonomy (NCBI): domain Eukaryota; kingdom Metazoa; phylum Arthropoda; class Malacostraca; order Isopoda; family Cirolanidae; genus Bathynomus; species Bathynomus jamesi. Next base: position 261,346 of record JAJOZX010003029.1, read on the forward strand.
CGTTCCCCTACATTATCCTAGTGTAGTTTACGTTCCCCAACTTTGTCCGTGGATACCTAATCAAATAAAACGTTAAAACTAACGAAAATATTACGACTTAACCTAACCAATCGTCAATATATATATATACTGTATTACTATATATATATATAAATAATAAGACCTGTATAACTTAGGTTAATTGGGGGTGGGGGTGGGTAGTCCGCGAAATAGAGGTTTCCGTCTTATAGAAGTAAACTTTAAAGTATTGTAAAACAAGCTATTTTAACGTGTAAAAATCAATAAAGTGTACTAAAACAACAATGTTTCTGAAAGAAAAAATTGTATACTGTATAAGTGTACATGTAAATAATCTAAAGTAAAATTTAATGGAAATATTTAATAAAGTACTGTAAAAATATTTCAAATGCCTATTTTTCAATACCTTACCTGTGAGGGTACCTGTCGTTGGTTTGCTGCGTTGCTAATGGGTATCGGAGTGTACCACATGATCATTTCGGACTTTACTCGTACAACTCGGACAAATTTTGAGTAAGACAGGTTATTCCCCGCGGTGATTTTTTTTCCAGTAATAGAGGATTCCGGCTTATAGAGAGTCCGAGTTATACAGGTTTTACTGTATGTATATATATATATATATATATATTTTTTTTTTTTCTTCCCTAATGCATCACAATATTCCAAATGAATTAAATAAATTATATTTACGTAAGCGTTTTCGACAGACAGACAGACAGACAGACAGACAGACAGACAGACAGACACACACACATTTACTAAATTATAGTAGTAATTATTATTAATTATTAATAACTATATTATTAATTACTAATAACTATATTATTAATATCTTAATATTTCATGGCCGAGTGGGTACCCTGGCAGCTTACAAAATTCGATTCTTCAGTTGAATTACTGTAGTAAAAAAAAAAAGAAAAAATGTAATATTTCCCTTGCTGTAAACATAGATCATACCAAAATTGGAATATCGTTCAGCGTTAACGTCTTAACTTCAAAAACAGTAGAATTACTGTAGTAAAAAAAAAAGAAAAAAATTTAATATTTCCCTTGCTGTAAACTTAGATCATAAAAAAATTGGAATATCGTTCAGTGTTAACGTCTTAACTTCAAAAATAGTTGACATTATCAAGGACATTATATGTTTATATTAGGACGAAGACTACAAGTATTATTTACAGCTGTGTTATGATAGAAATAAAATGAAGATATTTGTGATGTAACATTTTGTGCAAGACAATTCCTGAAAGAAACAAAATTATGGTTTTAGATACAGTATATATAGGAGGGTTGGCGTCAGGAAGGGCATCCGGCCGTAAAATTTATTGCCAAAACCAAAGGATGACATGCGGACAATATCGAGGGGTGTAGCTAGAAGAGACAGGATAAGGAACGACAGAGTCAGGGGAATGGTGAAAGTTATGGGAATTTCAAAGAAGGCTCAAGAGAGAAGAATGGCATGGTATGGGCATGTAATGAGAAGAGACGAGAACTACGTTGGGAGGAGGGTGTTATCTATGGAAGTGCCTGGGAGGAGGAAGAGAAGAAGACCGAGGATGAGGTGGAATGATCGCATCAGGATGGACATGAACGAGAAAAACCTGACGGAGGAGATGGCGCAGGATAGGGCGGAGTGGAGGAGAAATATCCGCAACAGCAACCCCATATAAGTGGAACTATTAATGCTGCAGGGGGAGATATTTACGTTTCAGACAAAAAAGCACAACGAAGCCATCTGGAACGTTTACCATCTCGTGTTTAATTGGAAGTTTGACTGTAGTATTTAAAAAATAATTACTTGCAGAGGTGCATTTTAAAATTTAATTGCGATACTTTGATGGCACTTGGTGGGAACAGGGACGTCATCTGTCAGGTGACACGTGACGTCATCAGATGTGATGAGGGCATCCCGTGAACAGAGACAAATTTTTTTTAACGTAAAACTGAAAGGGATTTTATTAATGTAGTTTACAGTAGGAATATACACTTTATACAGTGTCGCCATTCTGAATCATAGCTTTTAATTTCTTAAACATTTTTAGATTTGGATAGAACACAGATTTTCTGAATACTGTTTCATATTCAGATCTTATATCGTAGTATTGCAAGAAATCGATTGACGCACTATCTTCGAGTTCCCTTTAAAAAGATCAACACCGTATAATTATTATTATACATATCAACACGTTAAAGAAATGCATGAGGAATCAACATGTCAACACAATTGTTGAATGTTCATCGAAACTTTTGTATTAAAGATACCGCACCACATGTAACGTGTTCTTTCTTCTTCTCACTATCGATTTGATTAAAGAAACACACGTACCTTGCATGTTTCTAGAATCCAGAGTTTTTAGAATTCATTCATGTTATTAATCACGAGAACTATGGCGTAGCAGGCTATGCATAACGACATAGCGACTTACCAGTTGGACTTTTTCATGTTGAATTGAACTGAATTGAATAACTTTTATTGATAAAATAAATAGTTTTGAAATTTTTGTTTTTGGTTTAACATAACTAATTGTGAACTATTTATTTTATTTAATTTAGCCTTTAAGCTTTAGGCTTTACTGTGCTCTTAATTAAAACTAAAACAGAAAGTTATTATTAATATCACCAGTATACAAGTAAATTTCTGTTTGAAAACTATATTTTTTTTTAGTCTGTACCCTATAAGATTACAGAAAACTACTTTTGTTTTTATCGATCACATCACTGTTCTTCAGAATTAGGCAATCATTATTTGGACCAATATGCATATATAAGCTCAAATATACCTCATTCTATGAAGTAGAAAGCCTCATTTCTTGCCTGCTAAAACGATAACTTGTTTGTTTTTTATTAATTTTTTTTTATTTCTTGTTTCAGATTCTATAATTGTGCACAGTCACGAATTCACGGATTTACTTCACGTATTCATGAAATTACTTCATAGATTCCCGGATTCACTTCACCAACAATGTCTAAGTCCCGTTCTTGCAAAAACCACCCAGATTTGTTTTTTTATATATGTGGTAATTTCCAATCTGAAAAGCAAAGGCAGACTATCAAAGAGTTTGTAAGAGTTTGTCAAGAATTTGAGGCAATGGGTTCAAAGCAAAAGGAAGTCTTTATCTTTTGGTATACCTATGGTTTGGCGTGAGCCCAAAGATCATACCCAAGACTGTTATTTATGTTTGTGTAATATCAAAGGATTCAGCTCCAAAAATAAATCATCCATTGTGTATCCATCATTGCCATCAGCAGTATAGCCGCGTTTGGGGAGACAGACATGGATTAATTTGAAAATTCCCTTCCCTCATGAGAAAAAAAATCCTCCTGTGGGGATTCTTTCATGGTCTTTCATGAGGCAAAAACAGACAAAAACAGACAAAAACAAACAGACAAAAACAAACAAACACTCGAGTACTTTTTGTTCCGCCAGCGTTCCGTCGTGTTCGAGGGCCCCCGCTAGTTTTAGCTGCAGGGGAAGCAATATTCTCACACATCAGACTGATATTCTGTATCAGAGCTTGACATTCAATTTTGAACCTTATAACCTTAAACAATAGAGACTGAACAGAAGAAAACTTAAAATAAATGTTTGAAGAAGGATTTAATAGACTTACACGAGAGGATGTATGGGTCTCAAAACATATAGCAACTTAGCAACTTGTATTGTATTCTCGGAGCCAATTTTACCGTTTAGCTAAACGAGTACATTCATTTCTTTCTTCACGTTAAATATAGATGCTACAAAAATCAGGCTAATAACATTCTATTTACTATTCAAATTCTCTATTAATATTTGTATTATATGAAATTAAATAAAAATATTAAATAAAATTAAAGTAAACTACATTTTATTTTCAATTATATGGGTAACTTTTGCCTTTCCTAGGGCAATTATGCAGATAGACTGACATATAAGCGTTTAACCACCATATCTATTATTTACCTTCAATTATCATCTTAAACATTATTATTAGTTTATTTATATATATATATATATATTTGATAAGTTTACGCAAGTTTTGTAATTCTTTCATTAAGTACGATAAACACAACTGGCAACTCAATCCACGTATGTAATTTTTTTAGGGCCTTATCTGTAACGAGAAATAGTTATTTTTATTGTTACCAATTATTGGCTATAAATTACACAGATAACAATCATCTTGAAATATTATCATTATCACCATAGGTAATTATATATATATATATATATATATATATATATATATATATATACAGTCGATGATCGATATAAGCACGTTCTCGGAACAAGCACAAAATGTGCTTATATAGGTCATTGTGCTTATATGGATAAGACCCTTTTTAAGAAGCATTTATTGTACAAAGAGTAATCATTTAAATACTGTAACAATAAAGGAATGTGTAATAAAAAACAATAATACTGTATTTAAAATTTCATTTATTCATAAAACTACATATACTTATAACATTTATTTAGACAAATAAAAAACAATGATATTTATGTACAGTACATTAAAATTTCACAGTACATACATTTATTTCGGAAAATAATCTAAAATTGGTGATTGTCACGTGCTCTTGTTTTGTATTATGTAAATTTGAATTGCTTGTTGGGTGCTCTTTAACTCCTGAGTTGGTATACCATGTTTTTCAAGAACTCTTTTAACGTCGTCAAGCATAGCAAGTGCTTGCAGTGGAGTAGTGGATATCTCATCAATTTAAACATCTTCCGACACTTCAGTCTCATCATTTCTTACTTCATTCAGTTCTTCAAAACATTCAAGTTGACGATCGCATTCGATAAACTCTTCATCCAAGTTTAAGTATTCTTCGCTGTTTAAAGCTTCTAATTCAAAATCTTCGTTGCATTGAATTGTTTCTCCCTGATTCAATGGCAAACATTTTCTGAAGCAATTTTGGATAGTGGTCGAGGTCACATTATTCCACGCTGTTTTTAGCATGAGAATGGCATCCAAAGCAGTTACAGATTTAGCAGCACTCTGAAGAAATTCGTCCTGGCCACTATCTAAGCGTGCAACCAACTCTTTCATTAATTGTTTTCGATAGTGTGCTTTAAGGCAGCGAATAATCCCACCATCCATTGGCTGTAGAAGTGACGTTGTATTCGATGGCAAGTAGACAACCTCTACATTTCTTGTTGTGACTTCCTTAGGATGCGCAGGGCACTGATCTAGCAGTAGGAGAATTTTCCTTTTCTTGCGTCGCATTTTCTCGTCCAACTTTATTAACCATTCTGTGAATATAGCTCGAGTCATCCAGGCTGCAGAATTCGATTCATATTGTACTGGAAGTTTGTCTTTCTTGTTCTTCATTCACCTTGGATTTCGGCTCTTGCCGATCACTAGCAGAGCTAGTTTTTCAGTGCCAGTCATGTTCGACGCCAACAAAACAGTTAGTCTTTCCTTCTTCTTTTTTCCTCCGCTGACTACTTCATCCTTTCTGGCCAGTGTACCGTCCGGAGTGGCCCTAAAATAGTCCTGTCTCGTCAGCATTGAAAATTGCCTCCTCTGGATAACGTCGCAGAAGCTCTGGCCAAATAGTCTTCTTCCATTCGTTGGACCCAGATAAATCAGCATCCGCCTTTTCGCCATGTTCTCGTTTGTAGACAATATTGAATCTCTTTTGGAACTTTTGTAGCCAACCGGAAGTAAAGGTGTTTGAAGGAAGATCTTCGGAACCACCATACATTTCTTGAACTAAAGCCTTAGCTTTCTCTATTAAAAGAGGTCCAGAGAGCTCTGCCTTTTTCTCCCTCCTGACAACAAACCATTCGTACAGTCGCTGCTCCAGATCTGGTAACACTCCTTCCCGCTTTCTCTTTCGCGAAAGATTTCCATTTTCCAACCTGAGTTTGCTTAACTCCACTTCGTTTCGCAACCATCGGCTAACAATTGTATGATCAATGTTGAATTTACGTGCAACATCAGCTTTTTTTTCACCGTTATGAACCGCCTGAATAACCTTTAATTTGAATTCTAATGTAAAACTTTTACGTTTTGAAGCCATAATGAACTGTGAGCACAACCAGCCTAATTAACGGAATAATACGCATGTCATGGTGTCGCCTATATATAGGTAGTTTCCACCAATCAGCATCTTCCACGTGTATGTGTTTTCCACCAATCAGCATCTTCCACGTATGTGTTTTCCACCAATCAGCATCTTCCACGTCCGTGCTTATAGCGAGTTCGTGCTTATAAAGATTATTCCTATTAAAATATACATGGAAATTTTTGGGGGCCGCACGATTAAGTGCTTATATAGATTATGTGCTTATATGCTTATGTGCTTAATTGCTTATACCGCAATAGCTGAAAAAAATAAGTTAAAAATAGTTCTTAAAAAAAATGTTTCATTTAAAAGTAGATTGTTGCAGCCGCTTAGATAGAGGATTTTTAGGTATTCAAGCCTAATATGACTTTGAAAACAAAATTGAAGTGAAAATATTGGCTGTCAAGGAACTTCACTGCTCGCATACAGGTAAAAATTATTTACATTTCACACAAAAAATTATTTTACATTTCACACAAATATATATTATATATATATCGTACAATATTACAGTATATGTAAAATAATGTTACTTTAAATCTAAATCACTAATAAATAATTAATTTCATAGATGTTTTGAAATAAACCATTCAGTCTGTTAACCGAGTACGACTTGGGATTTGCACAGGTTGTATCCATTGCAACAGACAACGGGTCTGATATGATCAAGTGCTGTCGCCTTTCCATTTGAGTTCACTCAAAAAAATATAGAATTTGTTTTCACAAAATTAATTAAAATTTAGAATAAGGGGTCTGAAGAGAGCAATCATACATCGTACTTTGCCCCTTAGCAATGCATGGATAACTATACCTAGTTACTATTAAATATTAATACAATTAATACACCTACTTTCAAACATTTCCAAAATCGGATTAATTAATATATATGGTTAGGCTACTACCGTATAGCCATATAATGTTTTACTATGTTTCAGAAAACATGTTAATGTAGCTACGGTAGCAGTCTTATTACCTATCCTATACCAGATTATAATTATTACATTTTTAATAATGGACCCGACCCAGACCCGGGTGATATACTGAAAGACCCGACAGAACCTGAAAGTGAACTTTCGGGTCCGACCCGGACCCGGACCAGGACCCGAAAGTAAATTAGAAAAATGACCCAGACCCGGACCCGACCCGAAAGTGATAGACCCGCACAGCCCTGATACATATACACGGTGAACCAAAAGTAGGTGGACAGTAGGTTGAATACGGTTTGTGTTATATTATATTATAACTATGGTGTTCATTATAACTATGGTGTTTGTGTTATATTATATTAAATATTATAACTAAATTTATTTAAATTTTATTTTGTATTATAGTATACAAAAAAATTAAATATGTATTCTCAAAATAAACGTTATCATTTACTGTCCACCTACATTTGGTTCACCCTATATATATATATATATACACACGTATATATCCAGATAAGTATAGGGTGTCCATAAATGATTACCCTGATTAAAGCATGCTATAACTTTTAAATAAACACTCGTATTCAAACACAGTTTTAATCATAAGTAGATAAACATACAAAGTTTTGATACATAGTTAATGAACTTAATAAGCTTCCACATGTGCACCCCTAGTGGCACGTAAAATGTCTAAACGGTATTCACACTCACGCCACACATTTTCCAACATGTGTGGGTTAACTGTTGCAATTGCATCCGTAATATTGTTTTAATTCACTTTAAGGTGAAAATCCGTTTATATATATATATATATATATATAAGGAATGACAAAATTAAATAGGCACGGTTATTATGATTCTTTCTATAAGGAATGACAAAATTAAATAGACACAGTTAATATGATTTTTTCTATATATATATATATATATATATATATATATATATATATAAGGTAATGAGAAAGTTGTTCATTGTGTGTGTGTGTGTGTGTGTGTGTGTGTGTATTTCGCCTGAACTATTATTTTGACGATTGTACGTATTATATTATTTTTTGGGCAGTAGAAGGTAAATTCTATTTATTTAATTAATAAACATTTTCTTTTTGTCAATTTCGAATTTAAGTCTGTATGCTTTGGTGACGAATTAAAATGGTATCTAGCAACTCACCCTAATAATGTATACCTGTACAATTAAAATAAAAAATGGTATCTGGCAACTCAACCATCATCTATATAAGACCCGCTTGGCTTCGGAGCTGGTAGTTTGATGCGAACTTCGGCTGAATAAAGAACTCTCTCCTTCCCTTCTTAGGTTAAGACTTAGCTCAGGTTCCCTTTGGTGGGTTAGGACATCCCACCTTGTCCCCCCAAAGTCCTCCTCCGTCTATCCTTTCACTCTTAGACTAAGGCAACCCCTTTGGGGGAGGTCATCCTTCCTTCTCCCCCCGAAGATCCCTCCCCTCTCCCCCCTTCAGGTGTACCCCTCCCCCCCTTGGTTCCTTCTAAGCCAACTGGCTGATTATGAGTCTATAAGAGGATGGCGGGTCAGCTGAAGCGTTATTATGCACTTGGCTCCTGCCAGGTGAACACCTCTCCTTCTCCTGTCTTTCTCTTGGGGGATAACGCCGCCTCCAAGTTTCATGACCCCTTGTTGCACCTGCAGCATCCCCCACCCCCTTTGCAACATTGAGTTGTTGCATACCCCACCCCGCAATATTGAGTGTTGCATAACCCTCTATCCCTTTTCAACCCCCACCCCCTTGAAACCCCCACTCCCTTTGCGACCCACCCCCTTTGCAACCCCTACCCCTTTTGCAATATTGATCATTATCTCTTGCAGCATTGCAACATTCCTGCACTCTACCTTTTTGCGGCTATACTACTGGCGCCTATGAAAGCCATTACAACTACAAATTTGGAAGTACAATGTATACGGATAAAGACTCAAAATAGAATTTGAATAAAATAAAATAACCATGATTTATTTTTAAAAAAAAAATGTTTTCAGAGGCACACACATCATTCAAATAGGGCACTTACACTTGAAAAGAACACTTGCAGGAAATTGATGGGGGGGTAGGCCCAGACGTGGCCGACCTATGCCTTAGATCCGGCTATGATACTTTTGAGCACCCCTACATATATATATATATATATATATATATATATATATATATATATATATATATAATATATATATATGTGTGTATATATGTGTGTGTATATATATATATATGTGTGTGTATATATATATATATATTATATATATATATATATATAATAATATATATATGGTATTTGTCATTTACCATTACTTATTCGGACTATAGTGGATTTAATTATCCCAGAAGAGTTCCTTGTTCCATGCACGGTCTGTGTGTATCAATATATATGTGTGTGTGTGTGTGTGTGTGTGTGTGTGAGTGTGTGTGTGTGTGTGTGTGTGTGTACTTAACATATGACTACGATGGGGTGAGGACGCAGACTTAGGACTATTTAAAATTACGCTCTTCCTCATAATTATATTCCTGTTAAGTTTATGAGGTTATATATCATACCTCTTCTCAAAATAAATATGTGAACATTCTTTATAGCATTCTACCACGTGTTTCTTATGGTTTTATTACAAAAAATAGAAGACTTGTTGAATGATTAAGAAAATAAATATTTTGGCCAAATTAGCAACAATTCTTTGTTTAATGTTTAAACAATGTTTAATTGTCTGTCAGTAACTTCAACTTGGATGTGTGGGGATGGCATGAGGATCCACTGCACATATGTGAGAAATAACCAGACAGTAGGAATTCCTTGTGGTTACTAGGAAAACTGCAAGCTGGTACAAGTATAAAGTTTCAGAGACAAGACATATAGACATAGAGAGATCTTATTCTCCAAATGAAGTGAAACTTATTGAAATTGAAAGAGAGAATTAATGATGACCCTGAAAATATCTCTGACATGCTTCTAAAACAGTCTACAGTAGCCTTTATTTTATACCTGAAAGGTCACTTTGTCAAGCCTTCATTGCACTGGGATACGAAACGTGCACTCTTAGTCATTTAAAAATAATAATGACTTAGAATATATGTATATATATATATATATATATATATATATATATATATATATATATATAATATATATATATTATATACAGTATATATATATATATGATGAATAAAACCACGAAGGAAAGGAAACACAAAATGGTGCTCAAGCGCTTTCGTCTAATGACATCCTCAGGAACACTGAAGTACATAAAAGGGTAACAGCCTATATAAAGGTTACAGAAAGAAAAAAAGAAAAATAAAAACATACATACATACATACACACACACATATATATATAGATATACATACATATCTATATATACATATACATACATATATATATATATATATATATATATATATATATATATATATATATATATATATATATGCAATAAACAGAGAAGTAAAAATAAAAATTAAAAATTAAAAATTAAAGGATTATCAGTGAGGTGTACAGATTTGTAAGGAATATATATATATATATATATATATATATATGCAATAAACAGAGAAGTAAAAATAAAAATTAAAAATTAAAAATTAAAGGATTATCAGTGAGGTGTACAGATTTGTAAGGAATAATATCGATTTTTAGCACAAGATCAAATGGATTATAAAAATACAAATTTAATTGGAAAACTGCCCGGGTTTTAACACTCTGCCTATGGTCAGGTTTCGATATATATAAAAATAAAATGCAAATTAAAAGTTAATAAGTAGCAGACAAGTTTACCAAAGATTTAGTGTTCTACCCTTCTTATCTAAATCTGTTGGAAGGAATTCAAATAACAGGATCGAGTTGAAAAAGACCTTTGCTTATGTTGAAGTTATTTGAAAGTTGGTAATGGCAGACTCAAGAATATTTCTATTAACAATGTTGCTAGAATGGAATAAAACTGAAGCATTATTCCAATCAATACAGTGGGCTAACTCTGACAAATGGACAAAAAGGGCACTGGACAACTGTCCTGTTCTAACGGAATATTGATGCTGTTTTATACGTGTGTGCAAATCCTTTCCCGTCTGACCTATGTAAAAGGAATCACATTGTTTACAACCAATTTTATAGATAATGCCTGAATTATTGGTAGGGCTATTTTTACTATGATATTTTTCACAATATTGTTATATGAAAATACTACATTAATATCCAAAAGTTTAAGTACATTAGCAATGCCTAAAAAGCCCGGGAAAAATGGAAGTACTAAAATATTTTTTGACAAAGTACGAGTGTTATTATTGACACGATAGAAAGTTCGTTTTGCCTTGTTGAGACAAGATTCCATAAACGCAGATGGATAACACAAATCACTTCCAATACCGTTGATTTTTTCCAATTCGGCATCGATGTATTCCGGACTGGCGATCCTAAGGGCGCGGAGAAACATTGATGAAAAAATGGCCTTCTTAGTGGGGGTGTCATGTCCCGAGTAAAAGTGTACGTAGGACAAATTGTTTGTGTTTTCCGATAGATACTAAACTAAAACCTGGGCTTTCCCTATGTACACAGGTTTTAAGTTAGTATCTATCGGAAAACAACAAACAATTTGTCCTACGTACACTTTTACTCGGGACATGACACCCCCACTAAGAAGGCCATTTTTTCATCAATGTTTCTCCGCGCCCTTATGGATCGCCAGTCCGGAATACATCGATGCCGAATTGGAAAAAATCAACGGTATTGGAAGTGATTTGTGTTATCCATCTGCGTTTATGGAATCTTGTCTCAACAAGGCAAAACGAACTTTCTATCGTGTCAATAATAACACTCGTACTTTGTCAAAAAATATTTTAGTACTTCCATTTTCCCGGGCTTTTAGGCATTGCTAATGTACTTAAACTTTTGGATATTAATGTAGTATTTTCATATAACAATATTGTGAAAAAATATCATAGTAAAAAATAGCCCTACCAATAATTCAGGCATTATCTATAAAATTGGTTGTAAACAATGTGATTCCTTTTACATAGGTCAGACGGGAAAGGATTTGCACACACGTATAAAACAGCATCAATATTCCGTTAGAACAGGACAGTTGTCCAGTGCCCTTTTGTCCATTTGTCAGAGTTAGCCCACTGTATTGATTGGAATAATGCTTCAGTTTTATTCCATTCTAGCAACATTGTAATAGAAATATTCTTGAGTCTGCCATTATCCAACTTTCAATAACTTCAACATAAGCAAAGGTCTTTTTCAACTCGATCCTGTTATTTTGAATTCTTCCAAACAGATTTAGATAAGAAGGGTAGAACACTAAAATCTTTTGTAAACTTGTCTGCTACTTTATTAACTTTTAATTTGCATTTATTTTTAATATATCGAAACCTGACCATAGGCAGAGTGTTAAAACACGGGCAGTTTTCCAATATAAATTTGTATTTTTATAATCCATTTGATCTTGTGCTAAAATCGATATTATTCCTTACAAATCTGTACGCCTCACTGATAATCCTTTAATTTTTAATTTTTAATTTTTATTTTTACTTCTCTGTTTATTGCATATATATATATATATATATATATATGTATGTATATGTATATATAGATATGTATATATATATATGTGTGTGTGTATGTATGTATGTATGTTATTTATTTTTCTTTTTTTTCTTTCTGTAACCTATATATAGGCCTGTTACCCTTTTATGTACTTCAGTGTTCCTGAGGGATGTCATTAATGTCATTAGACGGAAAGCGCTTGAGCACCATTTTGTATTTCCTTTCCTTCGTGGTTTTATTCATCATAAATATTTTTCACGTGTTACTTTCGTGAAATAATTTTCATATATATATATATATATATATATATGTGTGTGTGTGTGTGTGTGTATATATATATATATATATATATATATATATGTATCTATATGGTGTAGTGGTTATCATATCTGACCGGCAATCGGAAGATCCGGGGTTCGATTCCCGGGTGGTTACCTCATTTTTTCATTTGTTCGTCTCCTCTTCTCATCTTGCGCGGATTGTTCTCCTATACAAGCGTCGTTCTTTACGTTATTTATACTGCGTGTTCTTTGCAGTTGAAATGTGTATATAATATATATATATATATATATGTGTGTGTGTGGTGTATATATATATATATATATATTATATATTATATATATATATATTCAGAATGGTCCCCTGAGAAACTTTATGTTACACACAAACAGAGCTGGGCAATAAATACATTGAATGTATTTAAATACTAAATACTAAATACATGGGAGAAATGTATTTAAATACTAAATACTAAATACATTTTACGAATGTATTTAGATACTAAATACAAAATACATCAATTGTATTTAAATACATTTGTAAATACATTTTAAATACATACAAATTTTAACATATGCATTCACTAATTCACTAAGCCATGACACGCACACGATAAAGAAATCAACCGCTTTCGACTAAGAGTGGCACACAACTGATTGAACTGACACGTTGAAACATGAACCATGCTGTACTACACTGTCGACGCGTCATACTGTGCTAGTACAGAACGTGTATTAAACCAGTAAAAGTATTTACATTTTTATATTTTGAGTATTTAAATACATTGTATTTAAATACTCATTAAAGTATTTAAATACTGTATTTAAATACATGAAAAACAATGTATTTATAAATACAGTTCTAAATACACAAATGTATTTAAATACGTATTTAAATACAAATGTATTTAAATACTGCCCAGCTCTGCACACAAACCGTAACATATATGATATATAGACAAAACTACCTACTACCTACAAGCAAAAGACTTATATAACCCAGATCAACATGGCTTCAGGGCTGGAAGATCATGCCTATCACAGCTACTAAACCACCAGGAGAAAATATTGGAAACATTGTGTTGAGGACAATACATACTGTAGATGTAATATATATGGATTTTGCTGAAGCATTCGATAAATGTGACTATGGAATCATAGCACGCAAACTTAAGAATACAGGAATTACTGGAAAGCTAGGAACGTGAATATTTAATTTCTTGACGCAAAGAACACAAAGAGTGGTGGTAAACGGAGTTAAATCGGAAGTCTCGGAAGTCGTGAGCTCTGTCCCACAAGGGACAGTATTAGCTCCCTTGCTGTTCATAATAATGATTGGAATTATTGATGCAGATATTAAGGACAGTATTGCATTATGCTTCGCAGATGACACAAAGATATGTAAGGAAATATTGAACGAAAACAATATAAGAAAATTACAAAATGACATTGAAACATTATACCATTGGCCAGAAGACAACAATACGAAGTTCAACGAAGAAAAATTCCAACTTCTAAGATATGGTGATAACAACGAGCTACAGAAAAAGGCTACAAAACTCTGAAAATCAAACAGATAACACTAAATCCATAAGTCAGGGATCTTGGAGTAATAATGTCGTCGGATGCAGAATTCAGAGAGCACTATAACATCAAAATTACAACGGCTAGAAAAATAATGGGGATCATCTGGAGGAGCTTCTGCAGCAGAAAAACAAACATCATGCTCAAATTATGGAAGAGTCTAGTCCTACCAATAATTGAGTATTGCTTAGTACTCACAAGCCCACATAGAAAACGAGACAATGCGAGCATTGAAGCTATACAAAGGACTTTTTCGTCTAAGATAGAGGAAACGGAAGGTGAAGACTACTGGTCTCGACTACAATCCATGGAACTCTACTCTCTCGAAAGAAGGCGAGAGCGGTACACAATAATATACATATGGAAAATACTTGAGAGCTCTGTCCCTAACCTTAGAAATGAAATAGAAACAAACTGGAATGAGAGAAGAGGCAGATTTTGTACGGCTCCAGCTGCGGGGGGGACAAGGGACCATGAAAATGAGGATGGAAAATACCCTCAGAATACGAGGCCCAAAGCTTTTCAATGTCCTACCAAAAGAAGTGAGGAATCTCCAGCACACCGAACTAAATAACTTCAAGAAACAGCTGGACAGATTCCTGTGCAAAGTTCCTGATCAGCCGTGCGTGGTTGACTATGAGGATAGGAGGAGATTAGACAGCAATTCCCTCCTTCACCAATTCCCGCAAATGAGGCTGGGTGCGGTTCGACCGCAGGTTGATCCTGAACCGTCGTTCAAACTCACCTAAAGTAACCTAAAGTATGTATGTATATATTCTGAGTCATTATAGTTTTCCTGCCCAGTGTGACGGTTACACGTGTTTCGTTGGAAAGTCCGAATAAAAGTGATATTACAATAAAAATCCAGCAGTTAATCCTTTTTAAGTAGTGCCAAATTTTGAGTTAATATTCAGTGAACACAGCCGTATGCCTATTTAAGTGGTGAAATAGCGGGGTTTGTTGAACTAAAGCAAATAAGATTAAAGCAACTTAATCTATAAAATCTATTCCGAGTGTTTTCTCTCGGAGGAAATCTAACTGCCCATTGAAAGGCAATATCCCTCAGTTATCCCCCGCGGTACACTCCAGGGCACGAATCAGTGAGGACCTACAGTGTGCCACATCCCCCATCCCCCACCCCACAGAATAACGGAAAAACTCCCCCCCCCCTCATTTCTAAAGTCGAGTCAAATACCTCACTTAATAAATTACCATTCTCAGTTAATATTTCGAGCACAATCATTTACATACCATTAGAAACATGGCAATGGTAGATAAATTCATACAACCCTGTGTATACTGTGAAAAAGGAACAGATGAATCAAAAACAATTCGCTGTGATCTTTGCAAGAACTCTAAGTTGAATTTCAATGCCTAAAATGGAGCGACGAAGAAATCTGTCTTATAACGGGCGCTAAACAAGTGAACGGAATCAAGTTCTTCTGCAAAAGCTGCATAATCGAAATAAAATCGTTTACAGTTTTTAAAGCAGAGCGAGACTATGAGGAAAAGGCAAAAGAGGAGCTTATGAATAGTGAACAGAGAAAAGAAATAGAAGGAACGAAGATAGCACGAGAGGAAACTACGAAAAACGAACAGGAAAAGAAAACAGCAAAAGCAGAAATAATAGAATTGAAAGAAGCACCAACAGAGGAAACAGAGGCACAAAACCAAATCCAAAGTTTCCAAACAAAGTGCATTAGCATCAATAGGAAAAAACAAGTAGACAATAAAGAAACCATACCGAAACCACCAAAAACAAAGGCCCCAAGTAAAAATGGGGAAGAAAATATATGTAAATACTATGTGAAAGAAATATGCAGATATAAGGGAGGGGAATGTATTTACGAACACCCTCCTGTGTGCAACTACTTCTACAATAATGGTCACTGCAAATTTGATGGAAAATGCAAATTCTACCATCCGGACATTTGCAAGACCTACGCGACATATGGAACCTGCCAGTACGGGAAAAAATGCTACTACCATCATCTCCCGACAAGTTCAAAGGACAAAGGACAAGTCTCAAATGACAACAGAAGGAATGTGAGAAAAAAAAATATGTACCCAAATAGCAAACAAAACACACATAGCAGACAAAATTTTCTCAACATCTCGGACACAATACGGCTACTAAGTCTTATACAGCACATGCAGCTGACACAGCTGGGATCCCTCGAACCGGACCGCTACATGGCAAGAAGCCACCAGAACAGGTAGGCGGGAACGGATCCATCTCGGAGGACCACAAGGCTACAAAACACGTGATATCAAAGGACAACGAACTTAAAATGCACAAGGGTCAATGCAAAACAAAGAACATAAACATTGTCATGGCAAATATTCAAGGAATAAAACCGAACAATTCACTAAACAAAGTTTCGTACCTGAAAGGTTTTATGGACGAAACAAGGGCGGAAATCGCATGCCTCACAGAAACACATCTTAAAGACTGCCAAGGAAACTGCGATCACTGCAAACACTGTATCGATAAGAAAGAATTGCATATCGATGGATTCAACTTACTAAGAGCGGATAGAACAGCGTGACGTAAAGGTGGTTGTGCTATTTATATACATGAGAGGCATATGACAGAGACGATAATAAGTAAATCCAACAGTTTCGTGGAAACCCTTGCAGTGAAAATAGAGAAACTAAACGTGGTACTGATAGTCATCTACAGACCTCCAAACTTTCCAAATGAAAAATTTTCGGATGCCATTGAGGATATCAGAACCCTAATAAAGTCCGTAAACTCTCCATCCCCTAATATAATACTCTGTGGCGATTTTAATTTCCCACTTATAGAATATAAAAAGGTGGCTAGAAATATATTTATACAGCAAGATAAGGGGGGTCACAAGAGAGGACCAGGAGCAAGCAAAATGCTGATGGCTCTCACAAACGAGTTTATGCTGACACAGGAGATAACAGAAAATACCAGGAAAAATAACTGCCTAGATCTGGTATTCACAAATAACACGAACTTGATTGCCGATATAAAAATAACTCCAACTTTTATCTCAGACCAAAATATAATCGAGTTATCAACAAATATGGCGATAACTTTGAAAGACAATACAAATACGGAAGGAAGAAGCAAATTTGGGGCTTTTAACTTAAACTCCAAGACCATAAATTGGGAAGCAATCAGATCACACATGGCCCAAATAGAGTGGAGAACAGTTTTCGAGAATAAAATAACTGAGGAAATGCTAACAACCTTGTAACAAAAGACGCTGAGAATTTTGGAAAAATATGCTCCGAAAGCACAGCCAAAAGGAAAGAGGAACTGGCTAGAGAGGCAAAAGAGAAGAATATTCCGCAAAAGAAAGAGAGTAGCGACGAAGTTAGCTAATTGCGGAGACAACAATGCCGGGAAAGTAATACAAGAAAAACTGGAGAGAATCGATTGGGAAATACAAACTCTGATAAAAGGCCATACAGAGAGGGAAGAGGAAAAGGCGGTAGAAGCAATAAAAAAATATCCAAAATACTTGACGTCCTTAAGGAAAGGAAATAATGAACTAACAGACGATTTAAAAGAAATATCTGAAACATTGAGAGCCTAGTATGAATCAGGATTCAGTACCCCAAAAAGTGACAAAGCGATACCTGACATAGATTCATTCTTCAAAGAGAAATTGCAAGGAGAATGTATAACAGACCTTGATTTTACCCCAGAAGATGTAGCGAGAGCTATAGGACAAATGAAATCACATTCAGCTGCAGGTCCGGACAAATGAACGGACTATTAATTAAAAACTGTAAAAATTAAATAGCCACACCCTTATACTGAATATGGAGAAGATCCCTAGACATTGGGGAAATACCGAGCATCTTGAAAAGAGCAAACATCGTCCCTATATATAAAGGAGGGGATAGATCTCAAGCAAAGAACTATAGACCAGTGTCCTTGACGTCCCACCTCACCAAAATGTTTGAAAGAATAGTCGGAGAGAAAATCTATGACTTCTTAGAGACATTGGAAAGATTCAACGAAAATCAACATGGATTCCGATCAGGAAGATCATGAAAAATATTATGTCATATACACGGATTTTGCTAAAGCTTTCCACAAAGGCGATCATGGTGTAATAGCACATAAAATGAAACATATGGGAATAACAGGCAAAATGGGAAAATGGATCTACAACTTCCTCAGAAATCGACTACAGGTGGTCAAAATTCAGAAGTACGCAGCTCAGTACAACAAGGTACAGTGCTGGCCCCACTCCTGTTCATTATCATGCTAACAGACATAGACAGTAGAGTTAACAGCAACAGTATAGTAACATCACTTGCGGACGATACAAAGATCAGCAGAAAAGTCAGCGATGCAAACGAAGTAGAGGCCTTGCGGAGAGACACAAACAAAATATACAAATGGTCAGAAGACAACAATATGACATTTAACGCCGAGAAATTTCACCTCTTGAGATATGGTAGAAATGAGAAACTTAAAAAGACTGCATATTATGCTCCAGATAGAAAAAAAATTCAGAGAAGCACGAAAACTGTTGACTTGGGGGTAATAATGACCGATGATGCCAAATTCGAGACACAAAATCAGATAGCAATAATCAAAGCAAAAAGAGTCGCGGACAAGTACTAAGAACGTTCAAAAGGAGGGACAAGACAATAATGATTCTCCTACTGAGAACACTGATCATACCAAAACTTGAATACTGCTCAGTTTTGACGTCCCATATAAAAAGGAAGAATTTAATAAACTAGAAGAAACGCAGACACATTTCACAGCCAAGATTGATGGCTGCAAAGTACTCAACTACTGGGAAAGACTACGTAAACTAAATCTGTACTCCCTGGGAAGAAGAAGAGAGAGGTATACCATACCATAATCTACATATGGAAAATTATAGAAAAACTGGTACCAAACCTCAAACTAAACAAAATTACCATCCAGACAACGCTGGAAAATAGGAAAGGCAGAATGTGTAGTGTTCCCAAATTAAAGGCCCGACAAGGGACCTCCTCAATTCTGAAGGAAAATAGCTTAGTTGTCACGGGGCCAAGAATTTTCAACCAGCTTCTAAAGGACCTCAGAAACATTACAGGGGTCAAAGTTGAAGTCTTCAAGAGAAGACTAGATACCTGGCTCAGGACAGTACCAGATGAGCCGGGTGTACCTGGCTATGTATGATGGAGAGCGCAAGAGAGCAACTTGCTCCTCCACCAAGCCAGGACTAGAGTCGGGGCCACCAGCTTGACCTTCGTGTGAAGAAAGACCGACGCATGGAACCCAAACAAAGTTAACAAGGTTATTATTTTAAATGAAGGATTTATCACCTATACTTCACTATAAAGAAGTTTGTTATCCCAGTGCAATGAAGGTTTGACAAAGTGACCTTTCAGGTATAAAATAAAGGCTACTGTAGACTCTTTTAGAAGCATGTCAGAGATATTTTCAGGGTCATCATTAATTCTCTCTTTCAGTTTCAATAAGTTTCACTTCATTCGCAGAATAAGATCTCTCCATATGCCTATATGTCTTGTCTCTGAAACTTTATACTTGTATCAGCTTGCAGCTTTTTCCAGTAACCACAAGGAATTCCTACTGTCCGGTTATTTCTCACATATGTGCGGTGAATCCTCATGCCATCCTCACCCATCCAAGCTGAAGTTACTGACAGTGACAGACCATTAAACATTGTTTAAACATTAAACAAAGAATTGTTGCAAATTTAGCCAAAATATTTTTCTTAATCATTCAACAAGTCTTCTATTTTTTGTAATAAAACCATAAGAAACACGTGGTAGAATGCTATAAAGAATGTTCACATATTTATTTTGAGAAGAGGTATGATATATAACCTCATAAACTCAACAGGAATACACGGGGGAGTCAAAAAGTACGCGGAAAAAACAAAGAATCCTTTATTAAGCGAAAACATATGAACGTAAAGCAATTATTTTTCAACATAGTTCCCCTCTAAGTTCATGCACTTTTGAAGGCGGTGTTTCCATCCATTTAACCCCTCCCTGAAGAACCCTTCACCTCTCGTTTTGAACCAATCTGAAACGGCTATTTTTGCTTCGTCCATACTTCTAAATCGGGCTCCTTTGAGATGGTTTTTCAGTTTTGGGAACAAAAAGAAGTCAGATGGGGCGAGATCAGGGCTGTAGGGTGGATGTGGTAAGATTTCCCATCGAAATTCTCGTAGGACAGCCCTGACAACCTTCGAAGAATGCGCTGGAGCGTTGTCGTGATGAAAAAGGACCCCTCGGTGCAACTTTCCAGGTCGTTTTTTCACCAATGCTTCTTTCAATTTTGTTAAAACTCCTACGTAGTATGCTCCCGTGATAGTCCTTTGTCCTTCAAGATAGTCTACCAAAATCACCCCTTTCGAGTCCCAAAAAACTGTGGCCATCACCTTTTGCGCCGACCTCTCCGATTTGAATTTGACTGGTCCAGAAGATCCGCGGGGAAGCCACTGCTTGGACTGTACCTTACTTTCAGGATCGTATTGGTAGATCCACGTCTCATCGCCGGTTATGAGTCGATCCATAAATTCGACTTCGTTAGCTTCGATCTTGTTTAAAGAAGCCATCGAAAGATCAGCTCTTTGAACCAGCTGGTCTGGGCGCAACGCTTTTGGGACCCATCGCGCCGAAAGCTTGCTGAGGCCGAGATGTTCGCTTAAAATCGAAGATGCCGAGCCATGTGAGATGCCCATTGCAGTAGCTACCTGATCAGTTGTAACTCTACGGTCTTCTTCCAAGAATTTCTGCACTTTGGCTACCATTTCTTCATTTGTCGAGGTTGACGGTCTTCCCTCCCTTGGATCATCTTGCAGGTCTTCTCTACCATTTCGAAAACGGTTAATCCATTTATAAACTGCTGTTTTCTTTAAAAAAAATAAATCATGGTTATTTTATTTTATTCAAATTCTATTTTGAGTCTTTATCCGTATGCATTGTACTTCCAAATTTATAGTTGTAATGGCTTTCATAGGTGCCCTTAGCACTGGTGCAGCCATATCACTGCAGGATTACCTTCAAATTCGTCGTCGTTAATTCGTTCCGGAATAACACGAGGAAATACGAAACGACGAAATTCGAGGTAGATTATATCATAATATGTTTCAATGAGAAAACATTTTACTGTATTATGTTATTAAAGAGATTAATTAATCAAATTCTACTCGTTTTTCGGAAAAATATACAATATATTGCGTTGGTAAACAGTTGAATTTTGTCAATTTCGATCGGTTTTTTTTTTCACATTTTAAAAAAAAACGACGAATCTGCGAATATGGACGACGGATTGCGAAACTACAGGTAGCGAAAGATTGACGACGAATCCGCGAAACGACGAAATTCGAAACAACGAATTTTGTGGTATTCCTGTATTTTTATCTTCCTCAAAAGCAGCAGTGCTACCGCTACCGTTACTCCAACACTATACCTATATATCTCGTTAACCTCGTTGCTATTTCGTGCGTTGGTCTCTCTTCACACGGTCAAGCTGGTGGACCCGCCTCTAGGTCTGGCTTGTTGGAGGAGCGAGTTGCTTTCTTGCGCTCTCCACCGTAGCCTACATAGCCAGGTACACCTTACTCATCTGGTACCGTCCTGAGCCAGGCATCTCGTCATCTCTTGCAGACTTCAACTTTGACCCCTGTAACGTTTCTGAGGTCCCTTGGAAGCTGTTTGAAAAGTCTTGGACCCCTTACAACCAAGCTATTTTCCTTCAGTGTTGAGGTGATCCCTTGTCGGACCTTTAATTTGGGGACACTACACATTCTGCCTTTCCTATTTTCCAGTGTTGTTTGAATGGTAATTGGGTTTAGTTTTAGGTTTGGTACCAGTTTTTCGATCATTTTCCATATGTAGATTGTGGTGTACCACTTTCTTCTTCTTATATATATACCTTACCTTACAACCTTACAAAGGTTCCGCGCGATGATTTCTCATTTTGCGAAGGTCAAGCTTGTCGCCCCTCCTCTCGAGTTGGCCTGGTGAAGTAGTGAGTTGGATTCTTGCGCTCTCCACCTCACATAGCCAGGTACGCCCGGCTCATCGGGGATTGTTCTGAGCCAGGCGTCTAGTCTTCTTTTGAAGATTTCCACTGCAACTCCCTTCGTGTTTCTTAGGTCTTTGGGCAACTGATTAAACAGTTTTGGTCCTCTCACTACAAAACTATTTTCTTTCAGGGTTAAGGATGTTCCCTGTCTCGCCTTCAATTTGGGAATACGACACAGTCTACCGCTTCTACTTTCCATCGTTGTTTGGGGAGTTATGGGATTCCGATTAAGATTAGGGACTAGTTTCTCCATTATTTTCCAAGTGTAAATAATGGTGTATCTCTCTCTTCTCCTTTCCAGTGAATATAGGTCTAGTTCTCGTAACCTTTCCCAGTAATTTAGTTCTTTGCACCCATTGATCTTGGCTGTGAAGCTTCTTTGGATCCTCTCCAGCTGTCTAATGTCTTCTTTTTTATATGGGGAAGTTAGGAGCGAGCAGTATTCTAATTTGGGTATGATCAGGGTTTTCAGTAGAGGAATCATTACATTCCTATCCCTTCGTTTAAAGGTTCTCAATATCTGACCCGTTATTCTCTTTGCTCTGTTTACTGCAATCTTATTTTGTGTTTCAAATTTCGCATCATCTGTCATTACAACCCCTAAATCTTTTGCTCTGGAATTTCTCTGAATTTCCTGTCCATTTGGGGTATAATATTCCATGCACTTTAGGTCTTCTCTTTTTCCGTACCGTAATAGCTGAAATTTCACGGTGTTAAACTTCATATTGTTGTCTTCAGTCCACTTGTAGATTTTGTTTATGTCGGTTTGTAAAGATCCTATGTCTTCTGAGTTTCTTATTTTTCTACTGATCTTTGTGTCATCCGCAAAGGATGTTACTGTGCTGTCTCTGGTAACGTCCTCATCTATGTCAGTTAGCATGATTATGAAGAGTAGTGGAGCTAATACTGTTCCTTGTGGTACTGAGCTGAGGACCTCTGATTCTGATGAAGATACTCCTTGTACTGTAACGACTTGCCTCCGCTCACTAAGGAAATTATATATCCATTTCCCTACTTTTCCTGTTATTCCCATATATTTCAGTTTATGTATTATGATTCCGTGGTCACACTTGTCGAACGCTTTAGCAAAGTCTGTGTATAGTACATCATAGTTTTCATTACTTTCAAGTGAATCAATAATGTTGTTGTAGTGTTCCATTAGTTGTGATAGGCATGATCTGCCTGATCGAAACCCGTGTTGGTTATCATTGAATTTTTCTGAGTTTCCAAAAAGTCATAGATTTTCTGTCTAACTATTCTTTCAAATATTTTAGTGAGATGAGATGTAAGCGACACTGGCCTATAGTTTTTGGCCTGGGATCGATCTCCTCCTTTATATATTGGGACTATGTTCGCGCTCTTCAGGATGCCCGGTATTTCTCCCGTGTCTAATGATCGTCTCCATATCCAGTATAGGGGCTCAGCGATTTCATTCTTGCAGTTTTTGATCAGTGTGGCATTCCATTTATCCGGTCCTGCCGCTGAGTGTGTTTTTAGTTTCCCTATGGCTTGTGTAATATCATCCGTCGTGAAGTCGAAATCCGTTATACTTTCCCCTTGTGGTTCTTCTTCAAAGAACGCGTTTCTATCGCAAATCAATTTGTCAGTTTTTGGGATACTGAAAGATGATTCATACTGAGCTTTTAATATTTCATATACTTCTGTTAGATCATCAGATAAATCACTGTTCTCATTTTTTAAAGGTCCGATAGTCGCTTGGTTTTTCGACTTTCTTTTTGCGAAATTATAGAAGTACTTTGAGTTAACCTTTATCGCTTCTATAGCGTCATCTTCTTCTTTTTCTGTATGCTTCTCGATTTGTTCCTGTATGACGACATCGATACTTTGTAGTTTATCATTTAATATTTTTCTGATGTTGGTATCTTTACAATTACTTAATTTTGCAGTCACTCTTTTTCTCTTTCGGAACAATGCCCTCTTTTGTCTTTCGAACCTGCTTCTCTTTCCTCTTTGTTGTATCTTTGGGACATGTTTTTCCACAATTTCTAACGTCTTCTCTTCTAACGTCATTAGCATCTCTTCCGTTGTCTTAGCCTCGAAAATGGTTTTCCAATCTATTACTTCCATGCTGGATGTCACATCTTCCCAGTTTATAGCTTTGGAGTGAAAATTAAAAATTTCGAATTTGCTTCGTTCTGTTGTGCGTGTCCTTTCCTTTCCTGTTGCCTTTATATTAGTTGTTATTTCAATGATATTGTGGTCTGATATCATAGTTGGGGAGATTTCTACATTATCAATTAGATTACTGTTGTTTGTGAATACCAAATCTAGGCAGTTGTTTTTTCTTGTGTTTTCTGTTATTTCTTGCGTTAACATAAATTCATCAGCTAAAGCTAGTAGCATTTTTACCTGCTCCTGGTCTTCTCGTGTGCCCCCCTTGTCCTGGTGGATACATATATTTTTTCCTATCCTTTTATATTTCATGAATGGGAAATTAAAATCACCACAGAGAAAAATATTTGGGGTTGGAGAGTGTAGATCTTTACTAAGTTTCTTACCTCTGTAATGGAATCTGAAAATTTTGAGGTTGGCGTGTTTGGGGGTCTGTACATTACAATTAGTACCATATTTAATTTTTCAATTTTTGCTGCTACACATTCTACGTAGTTGTTTGAGGTACTTATAACCATTCTGCTATGTGCCTTTCGCGTGTGTAAATAGCACATCCTCCTTTACGTCTCACTGTTCTGTCGGCTCGGAGGATGTTATAGTTGGCAATTTGTATACATACATACGGTGAGAGAGAGAGAGGGAGAGAGAGAGAGAGAGAGAGAGAGAAGAGAAGAGAGAGAGAGAGAGAGATTTGTGCTTTGGCTCTGCGTAAATACCTTACCAGGGGCTGTGTTGAAATGAAGCCTAGAAGTATTTCATTATTAAGCTACTGTCAATAGAGGATGGTCAACTATAACAAGGCCTTCGGAAGCGGTCAGACCAGTCAGACTTTGGACTGACCAACATTCAGCTAAGCCATAGGTCTTGTTCCTGGGGTTTGCTATTTTCTTGGTCAAACTTTTTAAAAAATATATATTTTCATTTGCTCTAGTCCTGTGTGGGCTGAGATCGTGAACTTTCTCATAGACTGTTTGACGAATTCAAGTTTAGTGACAGCTTAATCGCTAGAGTGATAAGGTACGTGTGTCTGTTGCACTCGCTTTTGCTGTTTTAATTTTATATTGTATATTTATCTATCATTAAATATACAACTAGCCGGAATTTGTTCAGAGAATAGTTAAAACAACTCTGATATATATATATATTATATATATATATATATATATATATATATATATATATATATATATATAAGCTAATGGTGGTATGACTGTTAAAACTCTTTGAAATATGCGCAATGCTGAAGGGGCTAGTCTTTTCTGAAAGAAAGTGCTGCCACTAGGTTCTTCCTGCGAGGTAGATGATGTACCCTCACTGCCTCGATTTAGAAGAGTTCCAGCTAGGCTAGAAGAGGATTGTGTTCCACTAGAAGGTCGCTAAGTACATGAAGATCTTTACAGAAAGACAGATTATGAATATCTGGACCTCATTAAAATACCCATAAGTGAGAGGTTTGACCAAGCAGAGTACAAAATGTATGTCCAGTGTAAAGAGTTGCTTCTCGATGATGCAAAAAGATAGACGTTCACGGCATAATCAGAGAGTGTAACCTCATAATAGGGCTCAGAGTTCCTTCCTGCAAGACTACTTACACATCTAGCAACCTTCAGTATGAACTTTGTGTTCACGGTACCCTTGAGCAGTTAATCCTACGTGATGTAGTTACATACACGCAATCATTGACACCTGGCCAGTAATATCTTATCTCGTCTATGATCACATAAGCAAAGTTAATTATAGTGATGCCAGCCACCATTACATGTAGTGAGCGCTCGTTTAGTAGTTTCGTGCGTATTAAAACTTATCTGAGTTCAAACACGACTCAGAAAAGGCTTAACCATGTGATAGTATTCCATGTACATAATGAAAGGGCAGTGAAGCATGCTGATATTGACATGAAACCAGTGTAATACAGAATACTTTTTGTCTAAATATAAACATTTTGCAAACTCAACTAAAGAACTAAAGTGTTTGATTATGGTCAGTCATGAGATGAAATAAATCTTCAAACTACTTTTGCCGTGTGTGTGTATATATATATATATATATATATGTGTGTGTGTGTGTGTGTGTTAACAGGTTTGGTAAAAGGCTGTAAAAAATTTTGTTGAAGAATGTGAATTAGTTTAAACTAGCAAGCCCGCCACTTTGGTAGAAATATATAAATACAGTACTTTTTTGGGATCACCTGAAGATCAGGGCCTCCAGCCTTCGTTAGTTACCCTTATGACTAACTTACGAAGGCTCGGGGCCCTGATCTTCAGGTGATCCCTTTTTTGTAAACTTTTTTATTAAAAAGCTGACTTTTGAAGTGTCTTGCCAACTGTTGCGGTGAACAATGGAATATTAGTTAATTTAAATAGCTGATTGGTTTCATAAAAGAATGGTGTGGTCCGATAATTGAAATGATTAATTATTCAGAGGTTGCTATGCTGATGTGGTGCCCATTCACGGAGAGGATGCGAGGAAATTAGAGCAGCATTAGTTTAACATTTGTTGGTAGGTAAGGTACTAAAATGAATTATAAAAAGTAATATAATCTTGTTTCATGTTTCATGATTATGCTAAGAAACTAGGCTGTCGCGGGGGTTATCTTGCTATGTTGCTCAACATAATACTTAATTATCATTTGAAATATCGGTTGTGATGTCCGGTACAATAAGGAAATCAATAAGAAAGAACTTTATAAATTTTAGACAATGAGGAAACCTGTAAACTGTAGAGAGGAGACTAGCTTGGTAATATATACGATACAGGCAGGAAGGAGGGGCCAATTGCTAATCTCCAAGGCTACTGAAAACTATACTTTTTGAAAAGCCTATGCAGTGTGTAAGCTGCATGTTTATGTAGTGAGGAATATGGAGAGATGTGTGTGTGTTTGAGAGCATGCTGCGCTGCTCACAGGGTAGATGAGACACGGAAAAAGATCAGCTAAGGAGGAGAGTGATGGGGGGAAACAGGGTTCAGACACTTCCTCTCTTCTGTTGGAATGACGCCTACACACTCCTTATATATATATATATACAAATATATATATATATACATATACACAGTGTATATATATATATATATATATATTATATATATATATATATATATATATAAGTATATACACTATGCCTTTAGACGTGACTTGTGTAAATCTGCATGGATAGTTATTAAGCTTACGTATTAAATACTGTATATGTGTAAAAAGTGTATGGCTGGTTATGTACATATATTGTGTTTGTAACACTTTTGGGCCAAGTATTTTATGGTTGGACTCAGAATGGTCCCCTGAAAAACGTATATGTTAAACACAGACCGTGTATGCGTATATTGAGGTTCTGAATGTAATAGGCTAGGTATAAGATGTAAACCATAGATCCTGTCCCAAAGCTGGATCCTATCTGCTTTGCAGATAGCTGGTGAGAGAAGCTATATTTTGGGCCGCTTTGCGAGTAACCCGGTGCCCACGTTGGGCTTTCCATTATGAAAAAGAAAAACTATAGTATTTGCCATTTATCATTACTTATTCGAACTATAGTGGATGTAATTTCCTAGAAGAGTTCCTTGTTCCATGTGTTCCATGTGTTTAACATATAAGTTTCTCAGGGGACCATTCTGAGTTTGTATATATATATATATATATATATATATATATATATATATATATATATATATCTTTTTTTTTTTCAAATTGATCCATGTCTGTCTACCCGAACGCGGCTATAGTATTACTACTACTACTACTACTACTACTACTACAAGATCTTGAACTACTGAAAGATGCTGCTAAATTCTTGGGATTCAAGCTGAGTGAAATAAATTTACTGGCTGCTGGAACTTCATATTGCTGCTACAGGAGCAGAAAGCAAGAATTTGTTCAATTCTTCTCTATGGATGATTCTCTAGTATTCTGGTATTCTCCAAAAGAGTGGAGATTGTTCATTGACAGTTCAAAGTCAATTCTAAAGGCTGTTTTGCTGTATAATGGCAATCAACTGGCATCCATCCCCATTAACTACTCTGTCCACATGAAAGAAAATTATGACATGAAATTCCTTCTAGATAAAATAAAACATAGTGATCATAACTGGATCATTTGAGAAGATTTGAGGGTGATGTCCATGCTTCTTGGCCAACAATGTGGATATACAAAGATGCTTTGCTTTATATGTGAGTGGGACTGTGGGACAACAGAGCAAAGGCTGATCACTGGAAAAAGAAGGATTGGCCCAAAAGAACTAACTTAACACCAGGTAGCAAAAGTTTTATCGACGAACCTTTTGTGACGCCTACAAAAGTGTTGCTACCACCATTACACATTAAACTAAGGCTAATGAAGCAATTTGTAAAGGCTTTGGATAGAGATGGTATCTGTTTCAAGTACATTTCTGACCAATTCTTTTCTATAAGTGAGAGAAAATAAAAGCTGGGGTATTCGATGGCCCTCAAATACGGAAACTAATGAAAGATGACAACTTTCTTGATTCAATGTCAAATGTGGAAAGAACGGCTTGGATATCATTCAAAAATGTTGTTGAAAATTTTCTAGGAAACCATAAAGCCAAAGACTATAGACATTTGTAGCCACATATTGAAATGCTATAAAAAACTTGGTTGCAGCATGAGTGTAAAAATGCATTTCCTTCACAGCTACTTGGAGTACTTCCCTGAGAACCTTGGAGCGGTTAGTGAAGAGCAATGTGAAAGGTTCCGTCAAGACATAAAAAACATGTAAAAATTATATGATGTAAATATGATGTCTGACTACTGCTGGAGTTTGAAGAGAGATGTTTCCGAACCAAATTTCTAAAAGACATCTAAAAAGAGGAAATGCACCTAAATTTGATGATGTATATAGCCTAAGAAAAGTAATCTAAAATTATTTTCTGTGAATTTTATTGTATTACTGTTCTTTTATTCAGGTTTAAATAGATAAAGTTCTTTTGGTGTGAAGTTGAACATTTTTAATTTGTTTTTAAATGTTTCATCTTATATTATGTTTATATCATGCGCATAAAATTATTTATTATTGATTTGGTGAGAAAATCTGATGTGATAGCAAAAAACTGATACCAGATTTGGAATCAGCACCCCCCCAAATTGTATTATTTACCTATTTTCAAAGAAACAACAGAATTATTTTGTATTTGTATACTGGTGTAATACATATATCATGAATAAGAATTATTCTGGTCTAATTCTGGTCTGATATGAGTGGATTTCTTGATGAGTTACAAAATATTTATTTACCCACTGTAATTTAATGATTTTGCTCTTACACTTGATTTTGGCTCTCTTCTTCTTCTATGTGAGGGGCGCTTTTGCGGTCATTTGCTTTGGCCCCTCCTTCCTGCATAAAAAAAAGGATAAAAATAAAATGTGTCAATTTGATTACATCATTGAGCTTTAGTAGTTTTAGGTCCTTAAATAACGCACTAGAATGATCAAGGAAATGAGTATCAGATAATAACCTTATCGCTCATTTTTCGATGACAAAGATACTGTTTAAAGAGTTGTTAGCAGAGTTTCCCTGAAACGGGTGCAGTATGTTATGTAAGGAAGAACAAGAGTATGATACAGAGTTAATAAAACCTGTTTAGGGACTACATTTCTAAGTTTAAACATTATAGGAAAACTCCTTAAGATCTTTTTTGAGATATAATTTACATGATCACTCCACTGCAAATTCTTGTCTAGCATTACACCAAGAAATTTTGTTACAGTATACTCCTTTACAGCGATTTCACCAACATTTAGTGCATCAAGATACACATTTCGTTTATTAGTAAAAATCATGAAATTTGCTTTACTGGTATTTAGGAAGAGTTTATTGGTGGTCAACCATTTCATTATTACATTGATAAATTTTTATTTAAATATATTCTTAGATGAATTAACATCTTTGCAAGAAAAAGACAGTTGTATTATCCGAAAACATTATGAAGTTAAGTATATCACATGAACGTAGAAAACTGAGCCCTCTTGTCCATCCTGTTTAACAAGCGTTTTAGTTGAACAGACCTTATTTACTGATACAAAATGACATCTATTGGACAAATAATTTTTGAACCAATCAAATCCAGATACCCATTTCCCGTTGTTTGAAATTATAGTTGTCATGAAACACTGCAACATAAAATTAGATCACGTATTATTACTTTATCCTTACGTATTTAGCATTTTCTAGTTTCTATTCTCGCCTTCTATTCTCAGTTTAGTTACTAGATGTATGGAGGATATGTATCAAACAGTCTGTAGATTCAGTTATTTTTATTTATCACTCATACTACAGATATTATGACACTAAAAGGAGGTCGAAATCGTTATTCCTATAATTTTTAATACACTTTGTATTATTCTTCTGCATATATCTTCACTACTTCTGTATTAGCGTTTATCTTTGTTACTTTCAGCTTACATCATCAGAAATTCAAAATTTTCAAAAATTAATTTCCATAGCTCAAAATTTTCTCCCATTCATGCAGCTTTTAAACTCTGATATACAATGAATATGTCCATGACATCTCTACTCAAATATAACTCAATCATAACTCAACCCTGGGCGATTCCAGTGCTGTTCCTCCATCTCCTCCTTCCAATTGAATTGTCTGAAATTAGAAACTCTTCCAAAGGTATTCTTTAGCGCTAAATGGACTCAACTCTAGGAAGGCGGTCGATCCTGATGGTGTTCCTCCTGTTGTTCTTTAGAACTGTGCTTCTGTGGTGACACCCCGCCTAGGCAATCTCTTTCGTCTTTGTCTTTCATCTGGTACATTTCCTTCGTGCTGGAAGTTCGCTTTCATTCAGTCTGTCCCAAAGAAGGATGACCGCTCACAACCCTCCAACTATCGTCCAATTGCTTTCATTTCTTGCCTTTCTAGAGTTTTTATATCTATCTTTAATAGGAAGATTCTTAAACACCTCTCTTCTTACAATCTTCTTTCAGAACGTCAGTATCGGTTCCGCAAGCGACGCTCGACTGGCGATCTTCTTGCACATCTCTCTGACTCTTGTTCATCCTCCTTTCGGGATTTTGGTGAATCCTTTGCTACTGCACTAGACATATCAAAAGTTTTTGATGGAGTCCGGCACAAATCTTTAATTTCGAAACTGCCTTCATTCGGTTTCTATCCCTCTCTCTGTGCTTTCATCTCTAATTTCCTTTCTGGCCGATCTATGGCTGCGGTTGTAGATGGACACTCTCCTTCTCCAAAAGCTATTAGCAGCGGTGTTCCTCAGGGTTCTACCCTTTCACCCACTCGTTTCCTTTTATTTATCAGTGATCCATTAAGTTGCATTTACTGTAATATCCACTCCTATGGCGATGATTCCACTCTTCACTTCTCCACCCGCTTCACAAAGCGTCATTCTCAACAGTCACTCCATGATTCGTGTAGGACGGCTATGGTACACCTGACCTCTGACCTTTCTACTATCTCTGACTGAGGTAGAGAAAACCTTGCGGATTTTAGTGCCTCATAAGATCAGTCCCTGCATCTGTCTTCTTGTCACAATCTTCCGCACAACTATACCCTTCATTTCAACAATACACAACTCAATCCTTCTTCTTTCAATATTCTTGGTGTTTCCTTTTCTCGTGATGTTTCTTGGAAATATACCGTACATATACAGAGACATGTAAGAAGTAAATAGACAGCCCAGATTTTGCTGTAACAATTTGGCGTAAAAGATTCAACAATATTCAACAATTCTGATCGTGTTGCTGGTTTTTTGGGCTTTTTACGTAAAGTCTTGTCTAGTATTGCCCACACGTGTTCTATGGGGTTCATGTCAGGGGACTGACTCGGCCAAGGAAGTCGTTTGATACCATTTCGCTCCTCCCATTCTTTCATCTTTTTTGCAGTGTGGCATGGGGCTCCATCTTCCATGAACAGGCAGCTGTCTTTTTCAATTTGACCACTTGAGAATATTGGTATAAGTCCTTCTTCAAGGATAGAAATGTAGGAAACGAATATTAGTCATAATAATGGCAAAAAAATTGGATGCATACATTTTACCATAAAATTAAGGGTGTCTATTTACTTCTTGCATGACTGAACATACAGCATACTCTCTTTCCAAAACAGCTTCTAAGAAGTTAGGTTTGATGTACCACCTCCGCAGATTCTTCACCCCCCCTCAGTTGCTGTCTCTGTACCTACGGGGCTCTTGTCCGCCCCTGTATGGAGTATGCTTCTCATGTGTGGGGTGGCTCAACCCACACAGCTGTACTTGTCAGGGTGGAATCAAAGGCTTTTTGTCTCACAAATTCCCTGCCTCTTACTGACTGTCCTCAATCCCTCTCTCTTCGCCGCACTGTTGCCTCACTCTCTCTTTACTATCGCTATTATAACGGACACTGCTCTTCTAAACCTCCTTTAAGGAGAGTACGCAGTACCAGCCCTTCGACACATTATCATTCCTTTTCTGTCCCACTCTCTATCGCAGGGGTTAATCGATATTTTTAATCTTTCATTTACTCAACCGGTCAACTCTTGAACAATTTTCCTCAATCCATCTTTCTCCCTGTCTATGACATCCAATTTTTCAAACGCAGTGTTCAGGCATTTCGAAAACCCTGGACCTTGATTTTGGTTAACTTTTTTCTATTGGGGGGAGGAGGGGCATTTTGAAGGCATTCGCACTTGGCCCCCTCCTTCTTGTATAAATAAAAAATATATACATCCTCCCTAAAGGAGGAGGGAAAGAAGAAGCAGTAAAGTTGTTGGTGAGGTTTTTAACTAGGTGCCAGAGAGAGAGAGAGAGAGAGAGAGAGAGAGAAGAATTAGAATTGGATAAGTTTTCACATTTTTGTCTAATGAATGAATTTTTGGCGAGTTGAAGAACAGATTTTGCACGATTCTGGAAGAAATATAAGCAGAGTGAGAATCAAGAGTTGGATGGCGACGGTACCTTTTGAAAGTCTCCTCTCTGTTGCGGATAGTATTAGAACAAG
This sequence comes from Bathynomus jamesi, assembly GCA_023014485.1. NCBI lineage: Eukaryota > Metazoa > Arthropoda > Malacostraca > Isopoda > Cirolanidae > Bathynomus > Bathynomus jamesi. The sequence continues at coordinate 294,881 of JAJOZX010003029.1, forward strand.
CAAAGTAAGACCAAAGTTTTTTTGTATTGGTAGTAGAAATAGAATATGGGATGTATGCCTCCATGGCCGAGAGAATCACCTCTGTGATGCGCTCAGCGCACTCGAAGGGGCCCCTACCACAGAAGCAGTAATTATACCATAGAAAATCAAAGTAGTATTTCTTAAGGGACTCCCAATCGGCGGCGCCAAAATGTCAAAGGCGTCTCCTCTTGGGAGGATCCCTAAGTCGAACTGGAACGATAGACAGGAAACAGATATAAGATTGTGGTCAGAGGGGCCCAACGGAGAAAAAAGTTTGACAGAATAAGAAGAATGATGAATGGCGAGAAATGAATCCTGAATGTTGAACGTATCAAGGCGATCGGGGATACGACTACGGTGCTGTGCAATCCGCTCTAGGTCATTCAGGTTAGTTGTAAACTAGTTCACCAAAGATGTTAGCGAAATAGGAGGAAAGCCAAAGGTGGTCAACATTAAAATCACCGAAGATGGATATTTCAGTTAAAAAATATTGCTTAAAAATACTGCGTTATTTCGCGTCTTGGCCGGAGTAATTATTATATACTGTATGTATGTATATATATATATATATATATAATATATATTTATATATATATATATATATATATATATGTTGCAGTAAAAACCCCAAATCTTTCAAAACCAGTTTTTGCTCGTCAAAACTAGAAGCCACGAACGTCGTTCGCTAAAACTAGTATTACCTGGTCAAAACTAGTTCCACATAAGGCTGTCGGAGAGAACCCGAAATATACGGCTTACATGTTACTAAACCTACTTTTAACTAGGGATGCACCGGAACGTAGTTCCGGCCGGAACCTAAGTTTGTTGAAGTTCCGGTTCTGACCGGAACCGGAACTTTTTATTGTGATATTGGTTACTGTTTTTATGAATTAAAACATGTTCTTATTAATGTTCTTATTCTTCCTTCAATCCATGATGTAACACAAAAGCAATTCTTAATGCTTCTAATTTTTTCTTTCACATAATGTAGCTTATAAAGGCATTTTATGGTTAATAATTAAATACTATGTATGGGATTAGGCTATAATGGTACTTATAAAACAACTTAAATGATAAACTTAATATATTTTAGGTGATATGAAATACAGTTTTGGAAAAATACGATACAAGATGAATCTTACCTTGAAGCATTGTTGTATTCCTATATAAAAAAAACACTGTATTAAAAAGTGGTAAAGCATATAAAACAAAGTGGCCTACTTGAACTTCATTTCACGGCTTTAGTTTTAGAAATTAATTTAAAAACCGAGACAAAGACCAATAATATCATATTAGCATTTCTGGGTGTCCGATGAAACAGATTTTTTTTCGTTGTTTAAGCAACACTTAAAGTTCTGGTTCCGGCCGGAACTCGATATTCTGGTTCCGGTGCATCCCTACTTTTAACTACACATTTCAGTCAAAGCTAGTTTCAACAACTTACTGAAGACTCGAGCTCCGGTCACAATGTCTGAACTTTTCAAATATTTGTTTATATATTTATATTCCATGTTCTCTTTCTCTGTTTACACATACACACACACACGCACACACACACACATATATATATATATATATATAATATATATATATATATATACCGTACGTACATATCATGGGTGGGAAACTAATATATCAGGTCGATTTTCGATTTCAGGTTTTGCAAAAACAAAATAGCAGTTTCGATTTCAATTTCAGTTTTTTCGCTTTCAGTTTATGAATTGTATCGACATTTTCTTAATTGCGATAAACTCAGATATTTAATATTCATATTTTTAAATTATATATTCCTTATGAAGTCTTTTTATTAACGATTTGATTTCGTATGATACTGTAAAGCGCAGTTGGGATCTTTTCCGTTCTACCCCAGCAACAATTTCTAGTGTAGTTTTACTTGTTGAATTCAATAATATATATTTTATTTTGGAGAAAGTATTCGTGCTTTAATTAGTTATGGTTATAATTATTAATTTTTTTCTCTCTTTTGTAGATATTGTTATGGTCTTATGGATGATAAATGGAATTTCATAAACATAGTTAAGGAAATAACGTTCTACCCCAGCCTTCTTTAGTAACCTTATAAGGCTAACTAACGAAAATATCACGACCTAACCTAACCAATCGTCAAGGGCGTACAGTTGATTTAGCTAAACAAAGGAAAGAGAGACATTGGGGAACATCTAGAAATATGATAGATTCTTATTTATGTGAATTTCTGTGGAGGAGAAGACAAAAAGGAAAGGACATTTTTATTGAAATCTTAAATGCAATCTCTACTTTTAAATAAAATAAACGGACTATAACTCTTTTGTTATTAATTTCTCCAAAATAAGATATATATTATTGAATTCAGCAAGTAAAACTACAGTAGAAAATAATATATAATTTCATTTTTTGTTGCTTGGGTAGAACGGAAAAGAGCCCGCAGTTGTTACTCTTCGTCAATAAGATTGATCTTTCGCCTTCGAAAACTTCAGACGAACTAATACTTAAAAAATTAAGCCGCATGTTTAAGTCACACAGTTGTCTGATATTTTTTTTACTTTTGCGCTAATTCACTTCTCATCTTGGCGTGACTTTCTCTTTATACCCGTGATATATCTCCACGTATATGAAGAGGAGGCGAATATATTAAAGAGATAGAGATAAAGAAAAAGCTGATAAGTTGTCTTTCTTAGTCTTAGGGGATGAGACGAAGTGTATTAATGAATCAAAAAAAATTCTATCACGTCTCAACACCGAATGTTTTGTTTTTGTTTGACAAGTTGTGTCTCGTGTTAGTAAATTTGAATTAAAAATAAATTAACTTAAAAAAAATCGACTTTGATTTCAGTTTTCAGGTTTTCACTTTATTTTATTTCATTTTCGAGTTCAGTTTTATCCAATTTCAGTTTAAAAAAATAAGTTTTATCAGTTTAACGATTCCAGTTCATATCGATTCCCCATCCCTGATATATATATATATATATATATATATATATATATATATATATATATATATATATATATATATATAAGGTGGCGCAAAAGTTAGGAGTCAAAAGAGCCAGAAAGAATGAATCTTTTCCGTTCTGTGGCCACCACTATTTTTAAATAAAAATTACTTATTTAGTTAAAAAATTTATAATTTGTAATTTATAATTTAGTGGTGGACCGGATATCCGCGTCATTTTTAACATCCGCATCCGCACTTCTGACTGCGGATGTTATGCGGATATTACCTCTAATAAATTATGCAATTTACAATTAAATTAGCTTATAAAGTAGCTTATAAGGCCCAGTCATGCACATATCATGTAAAGTATTAATTAATTATTAATGAACAAACAAATATATAAACCTCAAAATATAAATACCTGGTAACACAGAAAATTGAATGAAACTTGTTTCATTCAATTTTCTGTGGCTGAAACTCTTCAAAAAGTTATTATTTTTATCATAATGAAAACATTAATATTAATTTTAATTCTTATGCATTGCCTGCCATAATAGTAATATCACGAAATTTCAAAAATTATGTCATATATTCATAATTCTATATTATATTGATAGATTAACTAAATATCCGCATCCGCTGATACTGAAATTAAAAATCGCGCATCCGCATCCGCAGATGTTGAAAAACTGACATCCGGTCCACCACTAATTTATATTATAAAATATTAATTAGAATTTTTTAACTGAAAAAGTAATTTTTATTTAAAAATAGTGGCGGCAACAGAACGGAAAAGATTCTTTCTCTCTGGCTCCTTTGACTCCTGATATTTGCGCCACCCCGTATATGCAGAGTTCAGAAATATAATTTATATATATATATATATATATATATAATATATATATATATATATATAAATAATAGAGTTTCAAGGATTAAAAGAAAGAACATAGATTCTGAAGAGTTACTGCATACAATTTAAAAAGCTGAGAAAACACGGAATCGTCTTTCCTATCTGGATAACATCTTAAGACGGGCCCAAAATACAATGGGTTGTATATTACAACTAAACATACAAAAATGGCATATATACTGTATATATGTTAACCCTCCGTCGATGGCCTTGGGTGGTTTGAAGTTGACGGGGGTTTTGGTTCGGTGGCAGCAACGGATATCTCACTCTGGGGCAGTTGGTACTGTGTAGGGAATCGCAATAATTTATTTTGTACACCTTCCGATTTCTTCTTGTAACGGATCGGAGGATTCTGTGAACTCTTACTAGGTTATTGGTTGATTCTCCGATTCTTCTTGTATCGGAGAAGTCTTTGAGGCAATGCTGGTCTCAGACTTAATGTCTATTTGATTTCTAACTTTATTGTTTCTTGAAGATGCTGTTATTCTAAAACTAATTTCTCTCGGAGGAGACAGGACTCAAAGGAGAAGATAAAGATACCATTTTACTGTCAGCAGACAGCGTTAAAGCAGTCAAAGTGCAACTTGGTTCCTTAAGGCTCATTTTGCCTTACCTTTAAAGACTGTATTCAAATCAGAGAGTAGGCAGCGTGGGAAATCGGTCACCTACTCAAAAATTTGTTTTTCACTTTTGCTCTCTTTTTACATAACTATTATTAACTACAATAAAAGATGGAATACAACAGGATCAGGTAAATTGAAAGCCGAGTGCTTTAAATGTAAAGTTCAATAGTGGTGTGTTAACTTATCTGAAGGTAATTTCAGCGACATTACAACTTTGAGTGTATGTTTGTTTTATAAACCTAGAGGAAACCATGGAAAGGAAGTTGAAAGGGTAAAGGAAATTCTAAAAAATTTTGAAGCTCGGATTGTAGCATTGGAAATCCAAACCAGTGGAATAGGCCAGAGATAAGACCCAACACCGGATATAAACTCTAAGGTTGAATGTTCAGAACAGAGCATAGGCCATTTGGAAAAACACAGTGAGTAGTCCGAAAAGTAATACAAAGAATGAAGAATTGAAGGTAGTCAAAAATCAAAGACCCTGAAAACCGAAAAACAAGGATTCTGAACCCATGACTATAAAAAATAGGTTTCACTTACGTGCTGACGAAGAGGAGGAATTCATTTTAATTGGGAATTCTCTAGTCAGAAATCAAGTGGACTTTTTCGAGGCAAAACACGTAACTAAGAGAAACTTAGATGTTTTCCAGGTGCCACAAGTCAGACAAAAAATCGGGAATTAGAAAACATCAGTACCAAGAGTAAAAGTTGCTCCATCATTCTACATGTTGGTAGCAAAGATACTTTTCAGAGAGGAATAGGAGGGCAGACTGAAGCCACTGTAAAAGATCTTAAAAACTGAACCGATAAGATTAAAAAAAAACTGACATGAGAATGGTTGTAGGAATTCTACCAAGAATGCATGCTAGTGGTTGTACCTTAAGTAAAGCTATTAGCATAAACATTAGAGTTAAACGCATTTGCGAGAGTGAAGGAATAAAACTTGTCGATTTATGGCCTACATTTTACGATATCAGGGAATACTTTGCCTCAGATGGGGTTCATTTTAACCAAAAGGGTAAGAAGAAATATGGCGATCTTCTGAACATTAACTTGTATAATCTTTTTAAATTATGATCCCCAACCAGTAATTGATCCTGCTCCAACAACTGCTAAACCTACTCTACGTAGTGAATCCTACTCCACCAGTCGTTAATCCTACAAATGCATTGTATGACCAAGCTCCCCCCTTAGTATCAGTTGATTCACCTGCTTCGGGAAACGACTGATGTCAAATAGGAGAAACAACAATTTAAAATCTCTTAAAATTGTGCAATTCAATACTAGGTCAATTAGAAACAAACTAATGGAATTTAAGCGCTAGACAAAACTGAGAACTTTGACATCATAACAATAACTGAATCTTGGATTCATTCTGAATCAAGGGACTTTGGAGGAGAATTTAAATGGTAGGTTACAAAATGTTTCACAAACGGAAGGGAAGGTGGCGGAGTACTTTTATATGTTCGTGACTTCCTGCAGCCGGTAAATAATAACATTGTTTTTGTTCGTGAAATGTTAGGAATTTAATTAAATTTTAACGATAAAATAGTACCTCGATTTCTCATTCGAGTCACCTCGTTCGTTCGGCCATCTCACTATCCCATTAATAAGAGTATAAACTTGTATAATCAATTAAGTAGATTAATGAATAATAAGATTACTGTAATTTTTTGTGATTTTAACTGCAGTAATATACTGTAGATTGGGAAAACAAAACAGCTGATGCTGAGGGCTCAAGACTATTGGGATTTGCAGATGATAATTTATTAAGTCAATTGATTAACGGTCCTACTAGGAGTAATAGTAAACTAGATCTCATATTCAGGAGCGAAGATGACCTAGTCTCTAACCTGACTACTGGTGAAACTTTGAGTAATAGCGATCACAATTTGATTAGGTTTTTGATATGTTTTGCCCTACCCTTTTTTCTTAGCTAAATAGTAGGCCATGGGGCTGAAATGTCTTTAGGGCCGTAAGTTTGAACTTTCTGCGCTTCACATAATCGGATTTTTCCAGTTTGAACCTCCCCTCCGTGTATAAAACCGCTTTTGAACACCTTTATATAAAACCGATGGTTAACGCAGTTTCGAAAATGGCGTCTGACAGTGATGTGCTTCGTAAACAGAGCTGTTATCGAGTTTATTAAGTCAATTGATTAACGGTCCTACTAGGAGTAATAGTAAACTAGATCTCATATTCAGGAGCGAAGATGACCTAGTCTCTAACCTGACTACTGGTGAAACTTTGAGTAATAGCGATCACAATTTGATTAGGTTTGTCCTCAAGGTTCTAATTAGTACTCGAGAAAAGACGCACAAAAAGTTGCAATTCTCCAGAGCAAATTTTGAAAGTTTCCGAAGTAGTTTAGACACCATTGAAATTCTAGTAAGTGAGGCTGTCAATATCACCTGGAGCTCATATAAGAATGAATTAGAATATTACAGGACACTTTTGTACCCACTAAAGGGGTTCCCTCCTTGCTAACCAAGCCGCCGAAATGGTTTAACTTTAACAATGAAATTAGCAATGCTATTACGGAAAGAAATAGGGCCTACGAACTACTTAAGTCACAGCCCAACTTGACCAATTCAAAAAATTATATAAACCTACGTCGGAGGTCTAAATCCTTAATGAGATCAGCTAAACGTGATGAAGAAGCTAAGGCTGCCTCAATCTGTAAAGTTAACCCTAAAGAGTTTTTTTCCCATGTTAATAGCAGAAAGCCAATTAAAAATTCTGTAAGTCACCCAAAAATTAGAAATGGCATGTGGAAATTCAATGATATACTAGGGGCACTCAATATGTTTTGCCCTACCCTTTTTTCTTAGCTAAATAGTAGGCCATGGGGCTGAAATGTCTTTAGGGCCGTAAGTTTGAACTTTCTGCGCTTCACATAATCGGATTTTTCCAGTTTGAACCTCCCCTCCTTGTATAAAACCGCTTTTGAACACCTTTGTATAAAACCGATGGTTAACGCAGTTTCGAAAATGGCGTCTGACAGTGATGTGCTTCGTAAACAGAGCTGTTATCGAGTTCTTAACCGCAGAGAAGGAAACAGTTGGAAATATTCACAAACTTCTACAAAACGTTTACGGAGATGCTGTTGTTGATCGAAGCGTGTGAGATCATCGGAGAGAGGGAAAGCCAGCCTCGATGATGAGCCACGCAGCAGTCGCCCGGCATCGGCTGTCACATCTCACACTGTGCAACGTGCTAACAGCATGATTTGATGAAATCGGAGCGTCACATACAAGGAGCTATCACGGAGCTATGAATTAGTGAAGGAAGTGTCAATACGATAATTCAGCAACTGGGATACTCAAAAGTGTGTTCACGGTTTGTTCCTCGCGAACTGACTGAAGATCACAAAGCCCAAAGAAAAGAAATTGCTTCCGAGTCGTTGGTTCGATACGAGACAGAAAGAGATGACTTTCTTTCACGAATTGTGACTGGGGATGAGACTTGGGTACACCACTTTGAACCTGAAACAAAATGCCAATCCATGGAGTGGCATCACGCAGACTCCCCATGCAAGAAAAAGTTCAAAATGGCTCCCTCTGCAGGAAAGGTTATGGCCACTATCTTCTGGGACATGAAAGGGCTGATTCTGGTGGACATTATGAATAAAGGACAAACAATCAACTCAGAGGTATATATTGCTATCCTACAGAGACTCCAGAGACGTATAAAACGAGTTCGACCGGAGAGAAAACTGGAAGACGTCCTTGTTTTGCATGATGACGCAAAACCACACAACAGTTTGCAAACAAGAGAGGCCATCACAAAAATGCGCTTGACTGTGTTACCCCACCGTCCATACAACCCGGATCTGGCACCTTCAGACTTCCATTTGTTTGGGCCAATGAAGGATGCTATTCGTGGAAAAAAGTTTCAGAGTGACGATGAGGTTGTTGAGGGGGTTAAGAGGTGACTCCAGCGGAACCCAGCGGACTTTTACCAGCAAGGAATAAAGGCCCTTGTTTCGAAGTGGAGGAAAGCCGTAGAAAAGGATGGAGACTATGTGGAAAAATAAAAACTTTTAAAACAGGTATGTAACTACTTTTGTACAAAATTTTTAGAACTTACAAGGAAACTTGGAAAGAAAAAAAAAAGGTGGGGCAAAATATATTAAGTGGCCCTCGTAAATATAGCTAATACATTAAGAGAGTGCTTCGTTAGAGTCTTTACGGAAGAAGACTTAACTAAAGTACGAAATCCCCGATTACGGATGACGGTGACCATCCCTTAGAGACCATACGTTTTACGAGAGATGAGGTATAGTAACTAATTGACAAGATGAATAAGTACAAATCACCCAGTCCCGACTTATTTCTTCCAAGGGTATTAAAAGAGGTTAGCCACAATATTGTTGATGATTTAGTCACCATATTCAAACAATCAATCGAATTAGGGAAAAACCGACTGGAAATAAACAAATGTAACTTCAATCTTTAAAATGGGCGATAGGCAAAATCGTTTTAATTATCGCCCGATCAGTTTAACGTCAGTTGTCAGCAAGCTGTTGGAATCCATTATTACAGAAGGTATCGTGTATCACCTTGATCCAAACAACTTAATTTTTGATTCTCAACATGGATTCAGGCGGCAGAGATCTTGTCTGACAAACCTGTTAGAATTTTTCCATAATATGTATAATTATACGACTCAACTAGAGCAACAGATAGAGTGGTAATAAGTGGATTGGCTTCGGAGTGGGTCCCCGTCAGCAGTGGGGTTCCACAGGGTTCCGTTCTGGGTCCTTTATTTGTTATCATCTATATTAACAATATAGACGTTGGGCTCCTAAGTGCAATTTCTAAATTTGCAGACGATACCAAATTTGGAAATAGTGTTGGTAACCAAGAGGGCGTAATAACACTCCAAAATGATCTTGATATGTTGGGAGAATGGTTTGGTACTTGGCAGATGCCATTCAACTTGAACATATGTAAGGTAATGCACATAGTTTACAAGAACCCCAAAACCGATTACTCACTGATGGGGAGGAACTTGACTGATACTGATCTAGAGAAAGACTTGGTAGTTTATATCAGTAATGATCTCAAGCCGTGAAAGCACTGTGCAGAAGTCGAAAAGAGGGTTTTAAAAATACTAGGTTATATTAAAAGTCGCTTCCAATTTAGAATCAAGGAAATTGTAATGTCTCTACAATTCACTAGTTAGACCTCAACTCGATTATTGTGTACAGTTTTGGTCTTCATCCCTTAGGAAGGATATAGAAAATTTGGAAAGGGTAGAAGTAAGGGCCGGAAAATTGATCCCTTCAATGAGACTTCAAAACTACGAACGTAGATTAAATCGCTTAAAACTGTTTACTTTAGAGACCAGGAGGTGGCGCTGTCAGCTTATTCAAGTTTTCAAGATGCTCAATGGAATAGACAGGATAGACTACAAGAAATTATTCTCATTTAATACCAATCCGAAAAAAATAATGGCTTTATATTGGAACTAAAAACATTTAGTACCCCCATCTGTGGTAATTTCTTTTCCTATAAAATAGTTAATATCTGGAACCAATTCCCACGGAGGTTGTTTAAAGCCAAAGTGTAAATATGCTTAAAAATAGGCTGCACAAAATTCTGAATACACACAGGGTTTAAGACTGTTCCCACATATTTAACTGATTCTTAAATTATGTTATAAGTATTTTGAAAACAGTGTTATAAAGTAACCCCGCAGGAGTTTGTTTAAACATTTACTCTTACAGTTAGTCCTCCCCCAACTTTAGAGAGACGTTTCTGGTTGCATTTTGCCCAACATAGCATGATCAGTCATCGAGCAACTCATTTTGTGATCAGTTGCCCCATAAATACCTCTAAGTGGGAGACTCTTCAATTTGCCATAGCAACAACGGGTGACCACCCACGAAACACTTTCAATCTCCATAAGGGACAAGTGCACAGGGATAGATACAAAGACCTCCCACTGATATTATATTCCTTGACGGAAAGAGATTTTGGATCACCTGAAGATCAGGGCCCCTAGCCTTCTTTAGTTAGCTTTATAAGGCTAACTAACAAAAATATCACGACCTAACCTAACCAGTCGTTAAGGGCGTACAGTTGACCTAACGATTGGTTAGGTTAGGTCGTGATATTTTCGTTAGTTAGGCTTATAAGGCTGATCTTCGGGTGATTCGAGATTTTCTCTATTCTCGTGGCGGCACAACACCGCGACGTATAAACAGCTCAATGTATTACTTGTCGCATAAACACCTTTCGCGCCGGGATACCCAAGTTGAAACTCGACGACATTCAAACAATTGGCAGACACATGACAAACATCCAATTACAGAAAATACGGTCACACACTTGCCTGCCTTGTTAATATACTAGAATAACTAGATAAGTATTTTATAGAAATACATAATTTCCTAATGAACAAAAACTAAAAGACAAAAAATCACATGGTATGGATTAGGTGAGGTAATGTTGCGTTTCTGCCGTCCCTATTTCTTTTTTTTATTTGCTTTTCCTTCTCTTGGACTGGGTGCATGTGAAAGGTGAGGCACGGTGTGGAAAACCTGATTTCCTTTCTCAATTCCTCTTTCAACCCTTTTCATGTAGAAGCATTTCATCACCTTGCCAGCGTGGTGGCTTTGCGCGTACATGTGTGTAGACATGGAGAGTTGCTTAATCCCTATGGGGCTAACCTGGAATGGGCCATGGGGTCTTCGTTGGTCCGATACATAGGTAAATAAAACTGTAAATATTTTGTATAAAATCAAAACCTACTTGCAAGGATTTTGTGAAGATGCTAAGTAGTTGATGTACGATTAACACAAATATATTATGTTAGTTTATACAACCATGCTTTCTAGTGCACGGTTTCTATGTGTGCATAACATAATTATTGAGTTAGTTTATATATTCTCCTCTTTCTTGTAAAATTTCCTTGGCTACTTTCCCAGAGTTCAAGATATTTTCTTCAAGCGGAGTGGAGGGTGGGTGTCCTTGTAACACAATCTCTCTCTCTCTCTCTCTCTCTCTCTCTCTCTCTCTCTCTCTCTCTCATCTCCTGGCTGACTTCTTCGGACGCAATCCTGTTTTATAGCCTTCCCATAATCGTAGATTTCCAGTTTTCATTGCGCGTCCAGTCAAAGTTTCTTTAGTTGTTTGTTTCACACCTTCCTCAAACATAGAGACATTTTAATTACATTATATTAAATGTTTTAATGAATCCTAACTTTTATATCATTTAAGTACTTAAAGGAACATGTTATGTTACGGCCAATTTATAATTAGAATTATTGGAATTTATAATAATGATTTCCGAAGAATTCTAGGTGTTTACTAGAACGCGATTGGTGGGAATTGAAGGCGGTTCTGACGTTAATAAAAATAAAGAACACCACATGGACTATGGTCTGTCTGCCAATAAACTTTTTCATTTTCATTGGTTTAAAAGCAGTATGGGCGCAAAATGGGAGAGTGCAGGAATGTTGCAATACAATTGCAAATGTTGACCAGTGTTGCAAAGTGGTTATGCAGCAAGGGGTTATGCGATGAAGGGGAGTTTGCAATGAAGGGGGTATGCAACATCAACGCTGCAAAGGGGGGTAGGGTTATGCAACAACTCAATGCTGCCAAGGGGGAGAGGGGAGGGAGCTTCGGGGGGAGAAGGGAGAATGACCTCCCCCCAAAGTGGTAGCCTTAACCTAAGAGAGGAAGGGAAAGGAGAAGGAGGAGGTCTTTGGGGGAGAATATGGGATGTCCTCACCCCCCAAAGGGAAACCTAACCTAAGCCTTAACTTAAGAAGGAAGGAAGGAAGGAGGTGTTCGCCTGGCTGGAGCCAGACGCATTATGAACATCCAGGGTCCAATCAGCTGTTATATAGAGGGCCGTGAGTTGCCAGATACCACTTATTTATATATGGAGGGGGTTGCTAGATCCCACCCCTTATTTTAATTTTATTTACATGAGTTGTCAAATAGTGTTTTTAATTGTTCAGGTGTACCTTATTAGGTTGAGTTGCCAAATAATGTTTTTATTTATATATGGAGGGGTTACCAGATACAGCCATTTAATTTAACTACTTATTTATTAAAGGCAAGATTGACTTTCTCCTTAATTTTGTTCAGTAAGAGAACTAATTATTTAAACGATACCCAATATTAACAATAAAAGAAATACACTAGACAATTGGCTTAGCAAAAAGAAATCGTTCATCTTAATATTCATTATAATTAAATTTCAGAGAAATTAAAGTAATAGAAGAATTAACTGAGAAGTCTATATATACTTTTATATTAAACAATAAATTTTAACAAACTTCCGGTTCTTTGTTCAGTTTCCCAAATTTTAGCCAACTCCCCATATGAAAGCATGCAAGCGAGCATCCATCACCTGCCATTTTTCTTACTATTTGCAACATGAATAAAATAAAATAAAAATTTAGTGATGGATTCCGTACCATGTTATGGATTTCTCGTCTAAACTGTAGGTCTAAGGTGGTTCAAAAACAATCCTACTTGACATTTTTTACTTTAGAACGGCTGCCTTTAGCGTACAAAAGCATATGTCAGTACAGTGATTTACTCTAAAGCCAAATCTAAAATATTTATTTACTTTTGTCGTTCCTCTGTGTATATATATGAGGGGTCGCGCGTCTTAAGGTACCTAAGCGCCACCACAGGCGAAAACGTGTTTTTGATGGATATCACTATTTTCACCCTTCCTCTATCGCGTGGTTTGGGTTATAAGGACCTTACGACACTAGAAGTATGGTTGAAAACCTTATGAAGCGAACTACTTTTTTCACCTCTATCGCCAGCCAAAAGTTCACCCAAAGTTCGGCATTATAAGAAAATAAAAAATAAAAAAAATATATATATAAAATATAAAATGTGAAAATCTATTCCAAAAACTCATCAACATCTTCATTAGCATACTTAGAACTCTAATTTAGCCAAAAATGAACGTTCTAGCTCAATTAATAACAGAGATACTATTGCCAGAATATTGCTAACTTTGGAGGCGATTTCTGACGAATATTAATTTTGGCGCCTAAGTACCCTAAGACGCGGGACCCCTCATATATATATATATATACAAGATGTCTTCTCAATTTCGTACATTTTTTTCGTTTATCTTATATTAATTCATTCTTTACAGTATACTAAATTGAGAAATTTGTATATACACATTTATATTAAATTTCCCATATGAAAACAGGTTTAATAATATACAACAGATATACTAAACTGTATATTAAATTTGATAATAAACAATTTTAAATATTCTATAAAAATAATATTCATTTTACCTATAATTCGAAAGACAAGGAAGGCATACATTACAACAAATCTTTTATTCGAGGAAAGGAAGATAAACTCGCGCCTGTTTCGCCGAAGCAAACCGCAAAGGTCGATTTGTCCCACTTCTCGTCTCCAAAACAGGTTTCTGTCTCCTTCCACTTGTATTATTATAATTGTCATTGTTATTATTAAAATGCCTTCTTGCACAATTTTGAAAAGAAATAAGCATCAATTTTTCATAAGTATATTGGAACTCATTTACCGAGTTGGTTTATGATGGCCTTAAGTAGTCACAGCAAAATGTAAAAAAAAATATAAATAAAGGAATGAACAAAAATATATTTATAATTTCTTTATTATAAAATCCTCTGATAAGATCGTAAAGAGAAAATTTGAAAAAAAAAAGAGAATCAACAATTCATTTTATTAAACTGTAAAACATAATTGATTCCTTGTGCAGATTTTGGCTGTGAGCCTCTGATTCGCTCTGGCATGCTGGCACCTGAACCTAACCTAACCTATGATTCAGAATATAGATTCTCTGGAAGATAATGGAGAATATATTTAATACACAGATTTTCAAAAGACCTTTTAGAGAGAGAAGAAAAAAAATATACATACGAGGAATATATGCAATAAATTCAGACCATAGATTCTCTATGTAACTGGAACCTAACCGTGGTGTAAATTACATTAGTAATAATAATAATAGCTAACTCGGTTTTCCTTCTCACCGAATTGTTCATTTTGACCAGGATCAAGCTTTTCACTCCGCCTTAGACCTTCAGTTTAACGTGGAATCCAAACTAAGCTGCAGCATGGGCAGGCTGAAATCACAACGTCATTGCCCGGACTCGATCTCTCAACCAGCACCACAGCGTCTTAACCACTAGGATACCTAGGGCGCCCATTTATCTACCAACCCAAGCAGACATTCATTTTCATGAGCTAAACACAATTTAATCACACTCCTACGCGAGAATTGGCAGATAAAAAGTCAAGCCGAATACATTAATCAAAGTTGAGGATCGAATAGTATGACCGCAAACATATATTTTGCAAATATTTGAGACCATCGTGGTAGAGACTGCAAATGGCAATTAACACACACACACACACACACACACACACACGCACGCGCACACACACACACACACACACACACACACACACACATTATATATATATATATATATATATATATATATATATATATATATATATATATAACCAAATCCACAAGTCAGGAATCTTGGGAAAGCTAAGAATAGTATGACCGCAAATAATAATAATGCACTAAAACATTCTGCTTCTAGAGATCTTCTAGATTTCTTATTTTCTAATGATCTTTGTGTCATCGGATGTTACTGTGCTGTCTCTGGTAATGATATATGTCAGGATTATGAAGAGTAGCGGCGCTAATTCTGTTTCCTGTGGTACTGAGCTGAGCCGCTCTGATGAAGATATTCCTATAACGACTTGCCGCTGCTCAAGTTGTCCATCTCCTTATCCAAAATGGGAAAAAATTGAGGATCAAATAGTATGACCGTAAATAATAATAATAATGTAAAATATTGTCGCGATAGAGATGGCAAATGTTGATCAATGTTGCAAAGGGGGGGATATTGCATAAAAGGGTGGGCTCTAAAATGGGAAAACTGAGAAAAGTATGGGGGCAAATGCAATTATTGTCAAGGTAGAGATTGCAAGTGGCAATACACGATGTGAGCATTAAATCTACAGAGAGAAGATAAAGACACCATTACTCGACCAAAAAGGACGTCCAAAGCGTGGACCCGTAATATAGGTGTTACGATTGGTACACAAATTTATCATAGCACCGTCCAGTTACATTGACAACCAATCATTAAACTTACGAACCGCCAACTAGTCTTTTGGGGTGGTGCTTGGGGACCATGCATATATGATAAAAGGAAATATTTTCAGCTGGGAGTCACAGTAGTTATTTTCACCAGTGAATAAACATTCCCTCCGCCATGAATCAAGAACTTTACAGTTTACCGGATTTATATCAAGATGGTGACATTGTAGCGTTGTCCACAATTAATCTTTTTAACGCGGCTAACCGGGATGGATTATTTCCAACGCAAACCGTTGATGATATCTGCAATGACGCTCCTTATGATCCGACGCAAGGGACTGCCGTAGAAATGTAAGTGCCTGTAATTTTATTTTTTGTAGTCAATTATTCGCAAACTTGTTATTTATTTAATGTGCCTGTCATTAGGAGAAAGTGCACTGTTCTGGATTATTTCATCATATGTATGGAGGGTTGTAGTAATTCATATCATCACATTAAAAAATGCTTCATTTAGGTATCCGCAATTATAGATTAGTTTGCAATTAATATTATGTTAAAATCCTGTTTTGATTCATTGAATTTTTTATTGCAATCTTTTGCATGTTTTAAATAATTTTTATAGCAATCTTTTGCATGTTTTAAATAATTTTATAAATTCCGTAGTAAATGTTTTTCGGAATTATCTCTTAAAGGAACTTCTCAGAGCGGTTCAAAGATATCTTCCCATTGTAATACTCTTACTATATATATACTCTGCATATGTTTTGGGTTTTTATTAAAAAAGATTCAGTATGAACTAATGAATTATTCTTTCTCCTTTAAGGTCCGATGAGGATTTGACACGTGTTATACAATCTTTTCGTTTTGAAGAAACCCATATCATAGACCTGAATACGGAGGTAGAAGATTTACCGAGCAGTCAGCCCAACGACAACGATTGTCACATCATTAACGAAATAATGTAAGTATTTTTTTGTTTTGATCTTTTTGGGGGGAAGAAGACACAATGTATTTTCATCAATTTATTAAATGAAAGAAATCATGTTCCGAGTACGCACAATCGGAAAACGGCTTTTTATCTGTCTGCATACCATTTCGTCGTTTCGTTGAGCGTGACACGGGTCGAATAATTTTTAAAAATTTATAAATTCTTCACCACGTGACATGCATGAGAAATGAAAGGCAGTACATCCCACACGTATTACTAAAATATCTTTGTAGCCGGAAGGGATTCCATAGAACTTCGGGGATATGCATCTCATCGAGAAAATTTTACAATAACAGGGTCACTCCAGGGTTGAGTCCCGAGTGAATCAAAATAGTACTGCGGTCCCTATTTTTAAAATAGATTGCAAATCAATGAATCTCTCCACAACCAATAACATCTGTGTTCACAATAAGGCTACCGCAATTTTTCGTAGATGACAATTTCAATGATTCATTCTTCGCAAACACCGATAAATTTGGAACGTGTGATTTGTTCACTATTCATTACTCTCTGAAGTGTATTCGCATCCATTTTTTAAAAGACAGTGACAATGCTCCTAAATCTGTCTACTTCTATTAGGGCTTGTGACTCCAGGTAAACTAGTACACTTATAGGCGCGTCTATAGGCTTGGCGAATTCTAATCTAACTGAGATGTTTCCACTTTCTTGTGTACTTAAGTGTGTATTTACACTAGCAGATAAGTCAGGTGTGATGTCAAACGGATAAAGGTTAAATTGATCAATGAATTCTTCCTGCGTTACCCCAATCCAGAGCTCATCACAATCACCAGCAATATGGGCCAGATTACTATATGCTCTCGCGCAAAGCGGTAACACAGCGTCTGATGAATAGTCTGTATCCAATGTTCCTCCCAACGCAAAGCCATTAACGTATAGAGTTATATTTTTAAGGCCGAAATTCTCGAATTTAAAGGCATTCTTTTTATATTTTCCATTCACAGAATTGTGTTCCTGCATTCCAATTAATATCCTTTTACGTAGATTTCCCTGGGCTATGTTTTCTATCTGTTCCGATGCCAACCCTGCTGGCACCGTGTATAGTTTGAGCTGTACTCTGTTAATTGGGTATTTTACTGTGGCGTGTAGTAAATTTTTCTCAATTTCTATTTGTTTTGGTGAACTTAATTTCACTCGCCGTACGCGGAGGTATGTCTCCATAATGTGAACCACAACGGGTTTTGCTCCCTCTTCTTGACCAGCATCCATCTTTAAACAGATCTCAGGATTCGTGAGGGTGAGCTTTATTTTCATATCCACCCCATTCACAAGCAACTTCTCCTGGAATGTGAAATCTGTATGCAGGCGTCCAACTTCTTCTTCTTCTTCCTCAGCATAATTAATCCCATTTTTATATGGGATCGCTGTTTAAGGTGAGTCGCCTCCATCTTGGTTCTTGACTCATCTCATTTGGTTGTGGCGTGGGTTTTTACGGCCGGATGCCCTTCCTAACACCAACCCTCCCCCTTTATCAGGGCTTGGGACCGTCCTGAGAATAAGTTGACTATCCTTGCCTCCGGTTGCTGTTGAGACATTAGAAGGAGTCTCGTAATACCTTCCGAAAATCTACTTTTGGAAATAATCTCCTTTGGAGTCATGAACTTAATTTCCATATGGATAAAAGTTGTTGGAAATAGGCTATTTATTGTCTATGTTCTTTTTATAGTTTATATCAGGGTAAAAGTTGTTGTTTCGATATCTGTTTTTGTCGTTGATTAAATTATTTGAGATCTAATAGGCATTTCGTTTCTGTTTGTTTCGACGTTTTCTTGTGTTTTAAATTTTCATGTAGTGAATCAGTAAAATAAAGGTGCATAATATCTTCGCTCTCCTGAATTGCTAAACCCTTGTTTGCACGTTATGTTTCTCAGATAATCGGAAGCCTTCAGGCGTCCAAAACACTCGTAAATCTTTTTACAATTTTTAAATTTGTCATTTATACTACTTTCGTCTTTAGCTTCATAATATCCCTCGGCACTTAAAAAGGTATCCTTCGCTTCTTTGGAAAAGTTGACATTTTCCAGATAGGCTCGTAGGTGATAGTACTTCGTGCCTGCCGACATGTTGACATGATTTAAATATACGTCACACTGGTTGAATAAGGAATGCAGAAAGTTTGTTTCAGGGTATACAACATATTTGTCATCGCAGTCCGTTCCATCAGAATGGGCTATACGTAGTTTAGCGTACATGTGCACACAGTTTGGGTAAAAAAAGTAAGGGCCTGAGCTGGGTATCACGAATTCTATAGGGGCATTCGGGGAACTAATTGTGTTTAAAGGGTTAATTGTAATAAAGTCACTGTGTTCAATGGAAACTTGAGTTGGGGGCATGTCAAAAAGGGACAACTCCGATTTACAACATTGTGAACTACACGGATGGGTGAAGCGTGCCATGACGAGTTAGAAATTGTGCCTCCTCTCTCGACAAGTAGTAAACAAACTATGATTCGTGAGATCAATGTCCTTAGCTTATATCAGTCAAAATAATGGTCAACCATAGGTTTCATTCGCTTAGAACACTTCTTTTTTTTATATACTTTTACGTTTAATGCCACGTGATGGTAATCCCTTCTTCCGGACAGTCCTCTTCTTCCCACCACCACGCATTTTTCTCTTTGAAGATTTCGTCCCGTGTACGCTTTAAGTTTTTTTAGAGCTTCTTTAGGTTTAACCCCAGCCAATATGTCTTCTGCAGTGTTAAGACCTGATTGTAGCGCTTTCCTTCCGAGGTATCTGGCACCCCTCTTCAGCAAAGAGACAGCCGTACGTAGCATGGTTGAAAAAATGGATCCAAGTCCACTACCACGCTGGTATCTCACCTCTCGATAGACTGTGAAAGGCTTTCTGTCCATTATAACTCCGTGCGTCGAAAGTGCAGCTTCACTGTTAAGCTCCCATCACCGAATGGGAGATTTTTTCCCTCAGTCGTTCTTATATATATTGAGATATTGGTTATTAGATTAGTTGCGACATTCACATAATGGGGTCTGTCATATGTAATACTCAAACTCCTTCCTCTATGGTTGGGAGTGTGAGTAATGCGCAGCGGGCGTGCCTGGGTATCCCCAACAAACTGGTGCTCCACTATATTGCTGTAAATATAGCACATGTCTGGGGATTAGAGTCAGCAACCAATTTCTCAAATTTCATCTGATACATGAGGCTGGACAAGTCATGTTGTACCTCGTGAAATGTGTCTCTTTGGAAGGCTGATAGATATCGCCCCTCGGTCATAATTTTGAACACGCTTTGGTCTTTAATATTTCTGTTAGCCTTTGACTTTAGGATTAGAGTATGTGCAGGGTTTCCTTTGTTTACGATTTCGTATACTAAATCAGTCGTAAGAGTTCAATTTTTTAAACTTATGTTTAAGTCTCTCACAACATCCTCAGCCGAACCATAACATCCCGGACCTAGTGTTACTACTGTACTGTAATACCGTGCAACCTCAGTCTGGGCGATATGTATAGTTTCATCCCGAATTACCCCAGCTTTTTCACATTCATCAAGGTCTCTAAGAATTGTAAAAACGGTATCTTTATAATCAACATTTAAAAAGGGGGAGTCCAGCTGAATTTCACATATCCCCACCTCATACGAATCACGACCCAATTCAATGGGTCCATGGAGTTCTGTTACAAAGTTGGCTAGTGAGTTGTTAGGGTGTACAGACAGGGACGAGGAGGACGGGAGTGTGACGTAGAAATGGTTAGGAGCCATGTTGCATACTATTTAAGCTTCAATATTGCATCAGCTTTTATATAGTTGAAGCTTTCTGGGTACCCTAGCCATTTCACCAGGTACATTTTTCTCTCCTGAACCTTTGCTTCCTAAATTTTCTCAATTTTAAACACATTTTTTCCTAAATTAAATGCCACTTTCTGCAACTCCTCGCGGTAAAAGCCTCCTGCGATTTCTTCCCCATTCAAATCTTCAACGTAATACATCATTATCTCACCTTTAGGTCTCATAGCCCTAACTTTAAAAATCTCACGTGTCCATCCTTGCTCAAATCCCTTCGCGAATTTATTTCCCGAACGCGACAGCCTTACATAATCATTGATTTTGAAACGCGCAGTGTGGTGGTGGTGGTGTTCCATCTCTTCTCACCTCTGGGCGCGTACCTCTTTCTAAAACTTCGTTAGGTGTTGTCCCAATCGTGCGATGGTGTGAGCGGTTGTAGGATGAGGCCAATGATTCCAGAATGTCTAGAAATCTGTATGTGTTTTTATGTGTAAAATAGCGGTGCATGCGTTCCTTTATGGTACGTTGAACTCTTTCAGCTAAAGAAGCCTTATGTATAGAATTGGTAGTGTAATAGCTGATATTAAACTCTGTCAACATGTTCTGAAAAGCACGGCCTATAAATTCCTTCCCCATATCCGTACAAAAATAGCCAGGAACCCTGTTTTCTTTAACATCAGCGTTTTGGTGGCTTTAGCAACTGTTTCAGGTGATTTATTTTTCAGAGGAATTAGCCACAGATATCTAGAGAATACATCTATTATGAATAGAATGTAGCGGTAACCATCGTTATACACTGAATATCTTTGCATGTCTGTTAAATCTGCTTGCCAAATAGAGTCAATCGAAGCAGCTGTTGTCTTGGCTGTTTTAAACCTTTTTCTCACAGGCTTATGAAGTGTATAAGCGTCCTGCTCCCGCAAAAATCTCTCAACATCTTTTTTCCTACTCCGTAAACACTTCTGTACAGTCTATCTACGCCTCCGTAGGAGGCTGGGTTAGAAATGTCATAATAACGTCTTCTTAATATGTTAGCCATTTGCGTATTTTAGAGGCACGTGGGTAGGGTTGACCGTTGTTTAACCTCTTCTTTCTCCTCTTCAGAGGTGTTACCGCCGGGGTGATGGCGTCTTCAATTGTGTCACGTGCGACGCATGTTCCAAGTCTTTTAACCTGTTCAGATTTCCTATCATTGTTTTGGGGACATTTATTTGTTGTAGTCTTGCTTTAATATGCTTCCATCCTGATGGTGAGGGCCTATCCCACTTTCTCACCAGATCATGGACGATGTCTACGATATTCGATCCCTGTACCTTTGCTCCTTCCACAATGATCTCACCTGTATCGGTCCATTGTATGGCGGGGTCCTCATTCAATAGATTATAAAGACTTAAACCTTTATTCCTCAATGTATGTGGGAGGGTGCTTTTTAATACATGCTCGATATGTTGTGTGGCCGACCCATTAATCTTTGGTTGGTCAGCTCTATCGTCGGACACAGGTCCTATGTCACCATGTCCATCGTTCCCCGTGCTGTGCCTAATAACCACGGGAATCTCTGTCGGGTTCTTATAATTTTCGTACTCGTGAAGAAATTTCTGCAGAGCTTCTTGGTATAAGATTCTTTTCTCATCAGGTGTTTTTCACTGTTTAATAGGGTTAACAATTCGCTTTCCATTCTTTTAAGCCTGCTTTTACGGGGATCTAGATCCGTGTCTGGATTCTTTGAACTTTGCAGTGAAGCATACACCTCGTGTGGAATCACTACCACTTTCTTCATTATATTAATCTAGTCAGTAAAGGACCCAAAACTGAAAATAAGATGGGGAGGAATGACCCTCCTCTTTGTACAATAATTCGTTTTTTCTTCCCACAGTTTGACTTTTACGAGCGAGTGCACGTATTATGTTCTTGTAACGGCGTAGGCGAGCCTTCTGAGGTGGTTTCATTGATACATTGCAATTTATAACGTTAAGACAGATTTCACAGATGCATTTTAAAAAGTCGGAGTCGATATTTTTAGCAAACATCTGCTGCATTGCCCGGGGCAGTCGATGATAGATTTTTATTAATTCATGGTATTTCTTTAGCCTCTTTGTCATTCTGGAATATACACCGTTTCAGGCTCGTTTGGAAATATATTCGTTCTTAGAAGCACCCTAAACGTGTTTCGCGGATGAAGGTCGCAAAGCAAATATCCGTAACGCGGGCTTGTAGCTTCTTTATAAACTTCCAAAAACTCCTTACGCTGATTCGGGAACATTTGATTGGCTAATACCCCAATTTGTGATACATCTCTACGTTGCGCGAATAAGACTAGATATTGTGTATTTAACGACACATCGCGCATGTATCTATTTTTGAAAAATAGATTCTGATTGATGAAGAACACGCTTATGTTAAGATGGTGGGAGAATACTGTAAATGTCTCGGCAAACGTTTTATCCATCTCCAACATGAGATCGTCAATTACAATGACTGTATGTTCATTTCCCTTTAACGAATTAACGTCATATACACCTTTGTGGAACAAAATATCATCTTGGTACTCGTTGAACACTGATTGATACGTCGAATAGCACCATATAACTTTATGCACAAATTTTGAGAACATCTCTCCCTTTTCTTTAATGATTTTAAGCATAAACACAGTTTTACCACATCCTGTAGGCCAGATATAATACATGTGGATGGGCTCGTGAACCTGAATTTTTCTACAGAATCCATTTCTAACACGTCACACTCCTAAGTGGGTCATTTACAAAATATAATAAATATTTAAGTGATGACCCTTATATTCTACAGTCTTTTTTCTCTCCACAGAACCGTGAATGACGATGAGGTACAGCACCCATCATCGATATTACAGATGACCCCGACGACAGTGTAGTTGTGATCACAGAATCCATCCCCGCTGACGAATCCTCACCAGCGATACCTGTAGCACGCGCCAGTTCAAAGCGGAGGCATGATGAAGAGCCCACACGTCAGGTATAAAGCGCGCCAGGATTGCGCCGGTTGTTAGACCACCAGTAATAGAGCCCCAACCTTCTACGTCTTACGACACAACCCCACAATAGTACCTTCCTCAAATATACCCCTTATTCTGTTCAATTCCGGGTACATCCTCCACAGCCGCAGCAGCTTCTCGTTCTGTGAGGATGGATAACATTCGAGTTGGTGCGCACCGCTACCCCACCCCAGCCTTGACTAGAAATCGGTATATAGTCAGGGTTGATCCTAGATCCATGTATAGCAATGGTGTTGAACACGGACTACGGCGCATAGTTGAACGTATTGTAGAGTTTGCCCTTCAGAACCGCGACGAACGTGAAGTCAGGACGAGGCTGTCCTTCGGATTCGGGTCAGATGACGGAGATGTAGATGATTTTTGGGTAGTAATACCGTTCAGACGCTTGGCAGCTGAAGATATAGAGTATATATTAGGCCGTATAATGCAGGCCTCTCAAAGTAGTATAGCCTTCAATATGGACAACTTCACGGTAAATATTGACCGTGTATTCCGTGTTGCGGGTCATAGTGCCACACCTTATACTCTTAACTTCAATTCTCAGGCTATTTATAGACGGCATATAAACGATCGTGGTTGCGGCTTTATAGCAGTAGTCTTAGCTCGTATGTTTACTGTACTAAATACACGGACCCAAAAAATTTGGTTGCCTACGGTAGTGGAGCGTGCCCGTAAACTAGCTGTAGACTGTAAACTTGAGTTTGACTGTAATATGGGTCCTGAGGAGCTGAGAAGGGTAGAACAGGAAATGAATTCGTGTTGTATTTGGAATGGATGATCGTCGTAAACTGTGTATGTTTTTAAAAGCTGTGTGAGAGATCGTACAAGACCCCTACTTATTTTAGGACTGTCAGGGACAACGTATCCCCATCCGTAATATAAGGGATTTACGCGAGTTATGATAAAAGTCGAAAATATGGACGACATCATGATTTGTGTAAGGGGTGTATCGAGTTTGCGGATGATATAGTGAAACATTGTAAAGATTGTCACATGGTATGTGAGCAGTGTAAAAGCTCCAAATGTGAAAGCCGTGTAGTTGAAGCTGAGAAGAGGGATTGTGATGTGTGTAGACGCACATTTTTCAATAATAACTGTTTTGAGCTCCATAAATCAATTGGCACGTGCAGGAAAATGAGAATCTGTGAATGTGGTATGTTTCATATGATGGATAATTGGGGGAATTTCAAGCATAAATGTGATGAAATTCACTGTTCTACATGCCATGAGAAATATAAGGCGGTTGGAGTAAAGCATGTATGTTATATGAAAGATGCTAAGCCTAAAAATAGCCCTTGTATAACTGTGTACTACGATATAGAAACATACACGAACGCTGAAACCAAAGAGGTTATTCCACATTTACTTGTAAGCCAGACTATCTGTGATGAGTGTATGGAGATCGAGTGTGATGAGTGTCACAAATGTGGTAAACGGACAAACGTTTTTAAAACGAATGCCCACGATAGCCCTGTGAAACTCTTTGTGTCCTATATTGTCAAGTTAGCGGACAAGTTCAAAAAAATGACTGTATATTCTCGCCCATAACGGGGCAAAATTTGACACACAGTTCCTTTATAAGGAGTTGCTTGAGCACGAGTCATCTGAGATATTTACAGGTGATCCCTTGAAAAGAGGCAACAAGCTAATACAGATGCAAATAAGAGGTAATGTACAGTTTAAAGACACTTTATTATTCACACCTTGTAAATTAGCAAAGCTACCCAAGGTGATGGGCGTAGCCGCTGAAGTTTCAAAAGGATATTTCCCTTACAGATTCCTCAATAGCGAAACTTTAAATTACGTAGGACTACCTCCACCCAAACATTATTTTAACTATGAATGTATGAGTGCAGATGAACGTGAAGATTTCGACCGATACTACAACAGTTTTAATGAATCTAATCCTTATAATATAGCTGATGAATGTGAGCGTTATTGCGTGAATGATGTGCGCGTGCTTAGAGTATGTTTCCAGGACTTTAGAAGGATGTACAGTATATAGGCCGTTTCAAATGTGATCTGTTGCAAGTCGCAACCACCATCGCCTCATTATGTTTTACGGTGTTCAAGAATAACTTCATGCCTAAAGACACCTTAGCCGTTATTCACAGAAACAATCCCAGCAGTTATGGGCACAAGGCTATTTACTGGCTCATACACCTACAGCAGCAGACCGGGGTGTATATATAAAGCATGCCCGCAACGGGTTGATGGTCTAAGTGAAAACTGTGCCACTGGTGAGAAGACTGTGTACTCCTTTAACGGTTGTTGGTGGCATGGATGCCCCCATCCTGAGTTTGGAATCGTATGAGATATCCACGGTAGATCTCCTGCCGACAGTCTTGCGTGGACCCGCACCCGCGATCAACTTCTAGGCTCCCAGTTCACTCACAAAGTCTTGTGGGAGCATGAGTATGATGCACGGATGGAAACAGATGGACAGTACCGTGAAGAAATAAGCACGATCAAACGTTCAATGGTGCTGGATCCTCGCAAATACGGTGATAGTTTGTTCGGCGGGCGTACAAATCCCTTCAAGCTATACCTTCCGCCTACGGAGGGCGTGAAACTCCATTACTACGACTTCTGTTCTTTATATCCCTACGTGATGAAGAACAATCCATACCCCGTGGGTGCACCTGAGAAACTGGTAGGACCTGACCTGCCCACCATCGAGGTGTTCTCAACAAATTTGAACGGGTACTATTTCAGCCTTTCTTTCGTAGATGTGCTCCCCCCACGCGATTTATGGATACCGATCTTACCCGTCGTTATCGATCACAAGCTCGTGTTTTCCTTGTGCGTGAAGTGCGCAGAGGAAAACAATGGGGAATGTAATCATACAGCTAACCAGCGTAAGATCAGAGGTGTATATACAAGTCCAGAGATGGATCTAGCTGTTCGCCATGGCTACAGAATATTGAAGATACATGAGGTGTGGAGGTTTCAGAAGCTACCCAACCTTTCCACGCCATATATAAACGCTTTATTGAAGAACAAGGTCGAAGCATCAGGGTATCCGCGAGGAGTTGATACCGAAAATGAAAAATCGGCCTATATTCAACGTTACCGTTACCGTGAAGGAATACAGCTTGACCGTTCCCAAATTGTAAAGAAGCCTGGCAAGCGCTTTAGTGCAAAGTTGTGTCTAAACAGTCTTTGGGGAAAATTTGCACAGAATACTGGCAAAGGGAACGTTCATTTCGCACAAAGTTATATAGAAGTCTGGGATTATGCCAACGCTCCCGATAAAGAGGTCATGGAGATCGTGAATGGAGGTAATACTTACGTAATAAAGTACAACAATTTACCGAATTCGCCACAGATACCTCACGGGTTACAAACATACCTGTGGCCAGCTTCACAACGGCCTACGCACGCATCAAGCTTTGGGGCCTATTGCATTCTCATGGGCGGAGGGTTTTGTACGCCGATACAGATAGTGTGATATTCACAGAGAGGAAGGTTGAATACATATCTCCTATTTTTTAATTCCTCGGTGAGTTGACTGATGAGATCAAGTGAGTATGGAGACATCGCATACGTCGACACTTTTGTCTCAACAGGGCCAAAAACTTATGGGGTACGGGTGAGGGTGGGGGAGGATATGAAATTTATCGTGAAGGCTAAGGGTATCACGCTCAACCAGGCGAATCGGCGGGTCGTTAACTTTGATTCGTTGAAGGATCTAGTGTTCTTGGATGATGATGATGGCGACCGGCCGCCCCAACTAACTGTAGGTACCCACAATTTTCGGGCGCAGAAGCTGCGGGGCGTGAAGGAACTTAAGGGTACAAAGGTGTGGCGTAACACCTCTAGAAACGTTACCAGGTGCCTGGTACCTATGATACCGTGCTCTTTGGATACCATAATCTTTTATATGTCTATTGTTAACTTATTTATTACACGTATTTGTAAATATATATACACCTTGAATATTTCGTTTATTAAATAGTTTATTAAATAAATCTTGTTTCAATTAGCGTTTCACTTTCTCCTTTGTGTGTGTGTGTGTGTGTGTGTGTACAGGAGAAAATTCTAAGCTCAGCCCAGCGTGTGTACAGGAGAAAGTTCTAAGCTCCGCCCACTGTAAGATCGGCCACGTGACTCCTGCTATTACCTGGGCATATCTCTTCCCTGCGTGCTCAGTTGATCGCAGTAAGCCCTGGACCTCAGACGTGTATTCTCCGGCGTAGACAAAAAATAGTAATGGCTACCTTTAATATTGCGTGTTCGACGTTTATGAAGTGGAATTTGTTAAAGTGCAGAGATGTGGTGGATACTGAAAAACTCCCTATTCCACCCTCATTTGGTACTTTTAAGGCTACATTGAATCGTGCGAAGGAGCAAGAGGTACAAATACTCTACGGCTATTCTGGCCAGAGCATTGTAGTATTTCGTGGTACAAGTGATGTATTGAACTATGTTGTAGGACTAAACTTTATAAAAGCTTACATGTACCGTGAAGTAGAAGAAACAACACGTGCAGAAGAGAAGCAACGGATATGGATAGTGAGTCTTGTTGAGTGGTATGACAAGCGATATTATGTCATGTTGCATTATACCGGGTACTTGTACCCTGCGACTGAGAATGTAAATCTTGTCATCATGGAGAATCTTAAGTATTTTTACTATTATTTAATATATATCATGACGAGGTTTGTAGTGAGGTTGTGGCTAATGGCCTGTGTGAATTTTAAACAGACTTTAGAGAGGAGTATCCGATGCTAAGCAAAAAGGAAAAATATGGTCATATGTTTCTCTCAAATAGTGTGCCGGAGTGTGAATAAAGTGTGTTTAGTTCGTGAAAATCCCCTATGCAAAAATGTCTGGTACATATTCTGGGGAGTGGGAATGTTAAAACATTAAAACCGGTAATACTTCATGTATCGGAAAATTTCTCAAAACACCTACCCAATATAATGGGATACAAGTATTCATGTTGGAACAGCGCCGTACACGTTTCATTAGCTTATGGTGTGACTCACTTCTCCCGTCGAGCCGATCCGTTGCATGTGGCTCATAGTCATCTCAGAGCTTGAACCGACTGAACCTGCGCTCCTCGAATACGATGGAACTTCCTTTGAGCAGCATTCTCAACGCCATGTACGATGTGTCCGTGACGAAGTCGTTGCGCGTGTTCAGGCGTAAAACCGGTGCCATTAACTATGTACTGGAAACGATTGTAGACAAACAAACAAACGGAATGTTGTTTATTTAAGTATTGAGGAGATGAATAGAATCTTCGTGATAGTTGAGAAGTGGAGTGAGGATCGTTATAAAATTCCTGCAGGTGTAGGTACAAGAAGAGAGTAGATTAGTGATACCCCCTCATATGCCGTTGTTTGCACGTTGTGTATAAATAACGATCGGCCATGCATTGATATACGGCTGATGTGGAAGAATGCTTCTGATAGTAACGCTCTTTTCCCTACGCGAAACCGTTTCATCCTCGACAGAATGTTTGAAATCGTCGGATTCCGCAAGCTGAAGCCTATATTAGACGCGCGTGTTACGGATATGCTTTATTTTGATACGTTCTTGAATACGCATACACCGTTCTGCTCGATGGGTTTACCGAGTGTACTGTAGGACTGAACAAGGCGAGAATGGTCTAGAGCTGGATGCATATTTAAAAGGTTTAGACTCTTTGAAATATCATGAACTTTCGTACAAAGCACTTGAGCGGTAGAGGGCTGAGCTCACCTACACCGTTCACCCTGAAGAACTATTTCTTTATATAATGAGCAGTTGTCGTAACGACTTAGAAGATTGTTTCAACTGCGCTATGCAGTGTGAAGAAGAGTTCACGATTGAAAACCTCGGGTTGGTAAAAATAAACCCTGGATTGGAAAGGAGTGTTTATAAACTTGTATTTAATAATGACGTTGTGGCTAACGATGACCTCTTTGTGCGTGCTTTTGATTGTATTCTAGACGTATTTAAAGATAACTTGCCAACCGGATGTAAAGTGGGCACAAAAGTAGCACTGAACGATATGAAGGCCATTTATATAGAGTATAGGTTTCCCTATAACTTGAGCGGTGAAATAATATTAAGCCGCGTTTACTGCGTAGTGCAAAGCAATAATGATGTGATTGTAGACTCGATTACGTGTGAGTTGTGTTTTGCGCAGTAGAACAAAGTGAATGTATTTTGATGAATTTTCAATATATTTAATTATTTAACATAATTGTGTGTGTATATATATATATATATATATATATATATATATATATATATATTATCCTGTACTGCTATATTGATGGTTAAACTCCATCGTTTTGTATTTCTTATTTTTTATTTTTTTATTTTGTGCAGTAGAAGATAAAGTGTATGTATTTATTTTCAATATATTTAATTATTTAACATAATTGTGTGTATATATTTCTCCTGTACTGTTATATTGATGGTTATATTTTTATTTTTATTTTTTTATTATATACATATTCCTCGTTCATATTTCTTATACTATTATTTTTTATTTTATTTTTTTGATCATATATATTCCATCGTTTGAGTGTATATTTATTTCCTATATATTTCTGCTTCCAATAATTCGTCTAAATAAACAGAATGATGTAATGGTGTTTTAGTTCTTTTGGTTGCAAACGATATTATTATTTAATTATACCAAATAGCTGGTTACGTCTTCTGTATCGACTGACGGATTTCTAAGCCAACCGTCAAGAATGTATGTTTTAGTTAAATAAATAGCGCAATCTGGCAACTCAACATGTACACCTGAACAAGCCATTTACGCCTTCTAACCCAACTGGCGGATTAAGCCAACTGGCGGATTTACACTTTATAAGAGAGCGGCCGCTCAGATGAAGTCTTAATATGCGCTTGGCTCCTGCCAGGCGAACACCTC
The DNA here is from genome assembly GCA_023014485.1 of Bathynomus jamesi. Taxonomy (NCBI): domain Eukaryota; kingdom Metazoa; phylum Arthropoda; class Malacostraca; order Isopoda; family Cirolanidae; genus Bathynomus; species Bathynomus jamesi. The sequence goes on from JAJOZX010003029.1 coordinate 325,136, forward strand.
TCTTCCTCTCTCTCCTTCTCCTCTCTTTTTCTTGGAGGATAACTCAGCCTCCACGTTGCATAACCCTTTGTTGCTCTTGCAAACCCCCTTCATTGCATAACCCTCCCCTTGTTGCATAACCCATTTGCTACATCTTGCAATATTGATCAATATTACATTGCAGCATTCTTGCGCTCTCCCATTTTTCGCCCATACTACTGACGTCAACCTATCAAGGAATGCAATTGGTTGTAACAATAATATGTAATTTCAAAATAAATGTTGAGCTTAGCCCAAACTCTACATGTTAAGGTCACGTAAGCTAATAGACATGTGCGATGCTACATTAATATCCATCATACCACATGATGGCCTATTTTTATCTTGTGTTTTTTCAGTATTATTTATATAAAAACTTTACTATATTTTGCTTTAGTTTAATTGTTGAGAATTATCACAGTTTACGAAGCTTCTTACTCCCAACACCAAAAGCAGCAAAGTAGTTAGGAATAACCATGACTGACAGTGTGAATTTCCATTTGCAAAACTATATAGCAGTTGGCAAAGCCAGGAGAACAACTGGACAGATATTCAGGACATTCAAAAGAAAAGACAAACGCGTAATGTTTCCCTTACTGAAAACAGTAATTATATCATCACTTGAATACTGCTCAGCAGTGGATATCTTCATAACACACCCGAACGATTGGCTCAGGAAGATAGCAGATGAGCCAGGTATGTACGGATAGTTCAAATATCGGGTTCGGGCAAGTAATTGTCTCTTGCAGTAGCTAACAACTACACGCGGGGCCTCAAGCCTGACCTGTTGGGCATGAAATATGTGGTGCGAAACAGAAAGGTGAACAAAGGTAGATATATAAAAAATTTCAGTGGCCGTTAATGTCATTTTTATTGTTTAATTCTGATATATAAATATAGGGTGTCCATAAATGATTACCCTGATTAAAGCATGCTATAACTTTTAAATAAACACTCGTATTCAAACAGTTTTTTAATCATAAGTAGATAAATATACAAAGTTTTGATACATAGTTAATGAACTTAATAAGCTTCCACATGTGCACCCTAGTGGCACGTAAAATGTCTAAACGGTATTCACACTCACGCCACACATTTTCCAACATTTGTGGGTTAACTGTTGCAATTGCATCCGTAATGCGTTCTCGCAATGTCCTGATATCTGGAACAACTGTTGCATAAACCAAATCTTTAACATGACCCCAGAGAAAGAAATCCAGCGGGGTAATGTCTGATGATCTTGGGGGCCATGAGATTGGCCCGTCCCTGCCAATCCATCGATTTGGAAATGTTGCGTCGAGAGTTTCACGAACAACATGTGCCCAATGAGGGGGTGCCCCATCTTGTTGGAAGATGACATTTGGCTGCCTGTCCTGCAGCTGGGGGATGGCGTAATTGGTGTGAAAGCCGTTTGAATGTTTTCCACCGTCCCATCGGAAACTGATGGTCTACCACTGCTCTTTCCCTTTTCCACGTTTCCAGTTTCCAAGAATTTTTTCATCCACGACTTAATTAACTTCACATCAGGTGGATTCTTTCCATACTTTATTCTGAACCTTCGCTGAACACTGACAGGAGATTTTGTTTCTGCAAGCCACACAACACATTGTGCCTTCTCTGTCACAGACGCCATCTTAACTGAACAGCTACTACAACGCTCCTAGCGGCGAATGCGGTAGACGAAACACACCAGCACAGAAACTCTATGCGTGTACGAAATCACCTGTAAAAAGAAAACGGATGTAAGATTCGTCATTAAAACATAAGAGCATACTGTTTTCAGGGTAAACATTTATAGACACCCTGTACTATAGTGAATCCCAAATTTCCTGTACCTCCTAATATACGTATAACCTCGGTGTATAATGTTAAACCAAAGAATGACTACACCCTGAAATACGAAACCAATTATAATCGTTGCAAAAATAAGTAAACAAAATAATTTATATTTTAAATCGTTTTAATAATCCTTTTCTTAGTACGAAATTGAATGAAAACAACCGTATATTTACTGAATAAACAACAAATACAAAATAGTATGAATTTGGCTATTAAATAATTACTACACTATTAAAAACGCATACATACAACAAACGCCGCAAAATTACAGGTTCAACGACTCAAAAGAGAACGCACCTTTGTTTGTCGTTTCACTTCAAACTATGCAGTTTTACGCGTATGAAGAGCAAGAATATGAAGCAACGCGAATAACGCTTATTCTCACAGCTCCCAAAATGCGATATCGAGAGATCAGAGTCAAAGCACCGAATATTTACTTTCAATTCAGAGCAGACACTTTAGAATAATACTATATACAACGACACCTCTGTTTGCTTTAGACAAAGCGCCATTCCAGAGCACGTATCAATTTGGGCTCCCTTAAATGAAACAAAAGAGACTTTGATGATTTTAGTTACCGAAAAAAATCGTTTTTGGACTATTATTGTTGCGGAATTGAGCCTTCAAATAACATTCAAATATATGTACAGTTGCGCTCATTATTCGGAGGACACTCTTGAGAACAGATAGCGATACCCGGCATATATTTTATGAATGAATGTTTAGTGAGTGAGCGCTGATTGGTTGGTTAACTCATTGCCAAATGTCTTTAGAACATAATTATTTCCATTCATCACTTTGGTTCACATATTACAAAGGAAACATAAATGAATAATTAAATATAGATTCAAGAAGGGGAGATATATTAACAAGGGGGATGTAAATGAAGTGAAGTGAATAAAAAATGGTCTTGTAACAATTAAAAAAATACCTTCGGACGTGATGCAGTATTCATGGTATTGGTAAACCTGAACGAACTGAAGTTTCAATGTATAAAAACAGAGCCGTTGGTAGGCATTATTGTGCATTGAGCAAATGCCACGACTTGCACCACCCATCCCCCCCATGTATTTATTTATTGATTCATTTATTTATTAATTTATTTACATTTAATATTAAACATAGATTCAGATATTATTTTGTGTTATAACAAAGACAGAGCAAAAACCTGATATATATAAATACATATAATGTAAATAGCCTACGGATCACCAATTTGTCATGGCCTAAAAAGTAGGCTTACTATAATTTATGATTAAATTGAAATGAATAATTAGGGGTCACCAGTTCGGGGCACAGCCCAAACAAACAATATTTAATAAGGAGAGAGAAATTACTTTGTTCTTTGTGTCTAGTTAGAAAAATAAATTAATTATTTGTTCACAGTGATTACAAATTCTGTATATGGTAATTGTGCTATATTGCAATGGCTGATTCTTAGCAATGAGAAATGGTTTATACAGTATAAGCGTTAAGTGAATATAATAATTAAAAGAAACACTAATTCAGGTAGACTAAGTGGATATGTGGCAGTGAACACACAATAATAAGTAATTAAGTTAAATAATAACAGAGTTAATGAAAGTACGGTGTTGGTACAGTAAACGAATGAGGCAAGTAAAATAAAATACATAAATGTGCAAATAAACAAGCAGATACAAATACGGTAAGATAATTGAGCAGGCCTACTGTAGTCGTAATAGGAAAGTTAGTTTCCCGGTTGTTTGCGTACACTTTTGGGCCAACTCGATTAGGCAGAGTTTGTGGACTTTTCAGCTTTGAATCCTGAATAGTTCAGCAAGACGTAACAAAACACTGTAGGCCGAGTGAGGGCCTACAAGAGACTTACCGACCTGCGATTTCGACGGAGATAACTTTGAAGGCTGAAGAAGCCTGCGGGAAGGTTTACCGTCCTGCGTTTCGACGTGGATAACTCTGAAGACTGACGAGGGCCTACATGAAGATTGACCGTACTGCGTTTCGACGGAGATTTTCTGAGGACGTACAGACCTACCAGCAGGAGGATGTGTTGAGGGCCCGTTGATAAACTTGTTGAAAGGGCGCCGATCGAATTGTGGTGAAGGATGAGTGAAGCTAGGGCCAGAAGGATGACAATGAGTCAACCAACTAATCAGCGTTCACTCACTGGACGCCAGATTCATTCATAAAATGTTGCAACCGTTTGTAGTACACACAATAAATATATGCAAGGTGTCGCTATCCGTTCTCAAGAGTGTTCTAAGAATAATGAGCACAACTGTACATATATTTAGTGATTTTTTTCAATGTTTGTAATTAATGGCGCAAGTGGATCTTGTTCGGACCTGTCGGTACCGCTACTTTTAAATTGTTGCAAGTATAGGGTGACACAAATAAGACGGAACCCATTCATAGGAATTATTTATTGACTACAGTTGGAATACATTAATTATTTGCAATACCAATTTTATTTGAGTAAATGTTGAAAATGACCCCTGTTGACATTCAAACACGTACCAACTCGTCGAGCGTGATTAGATGACACTTTTCTTAACAACTTGTATGATCTTTTTTAAGCAGAAAGGAGGGTCAAAAGCAAACGACCGCAAAAACGCCACCTCCATAAAGGAAGAAAAAGCTAAAATCAAGGCCCAAGGTTTTTGAGATGCCTGGACACTGCGCTTGAAAGATTGGAGGTCATAGGCAGGGGGAAAGATGGATTGTGGAAGATTGTTCCAGAGTTGACAGGTTGAGTAAATGAATGACTGGAAATACTGATTAACCCTTGCATTAGACAGTTGGAGAGAAAAGGAATGAGAATGTGATGAAAGTCAGGTACTGTGTGCTCTCCTAAAAGGAGGAGGCATGCAGTTAGAGCAGGGGTTCTCAACCGGTGGGTAATTACCCCAAAAGGGGTAATTTGGGATATCCAGTGGGGTAATGGAAACCATACATATTTTATTTAAGAGTGGTGTTGAAAGACAATTGTATGATTATAAACTACTTTAACTTTTGGTTAATTTACACGTCATTAGAGGTAACGGGGTGAGTGCCAATGCTTCAGGTGGGCAATGGGAGTAAGTGGGTTGAGAACCCCTAAGTTAGAGAGTTCAGAAGAGTTGTGTCTATTACAATATAGTAAAGTGAAAGTGAGGCAACATTCCGGCAAAGAGAGAGAAAGAGATTGAAGACAGTAAGAGGCGAAGGATTGAAGAGACGAAAAGCCTTTGATTCCACCCGGTCAAGTACATCTGTATGGGTTGAGCAACTCCACACATGAGAAGTGTATTCCATACAGGGGCGAATAAGACCGCTGTACAGAGATAGCAACTGCGTGGGAGTGAAGAAACCACGGAGCCGGATACAACACACCTAATCTCTTACAAGTTGTTTTGGAAAGGGAGTATATGTGATCTTTCCAGGAAAGATTACGAGAAAAGGAAACAGCAAGAATGTTAAGAGAAGAAGGATTGAATTGTGTATTGTTGAAGGTATGGGGATAGTCGTGTGGAAGATTGTGACGAGTATACAGATGAAGAAACTGAGTTTTTGGGGCATTGAAAACCACACGGTATACACTGCCTTAATAGGAGAAAGATCAAAGGTCAGACGCACCATAGCCGTCCCACGTGAATCACGGAGTAGCTGTTGGGAGGGACGCCTTGTGAAGCAGGGGAAGAAGTGAAGAATGGAATCATCGGCACACGAATGGACAGGACAGGAATTGCACATAAAAGGGAAAGAGTTAGTAGCTTTAGGAGAATAACAATGGATATCTACAACCGCACCTATAGATCAGCCAGAAAGGAAATTAGAGATGAAAGCACAGATAGGAGAGAAACCGAAGGAGGGCAGTTTCGGGATGAAGGAAAGAAAGCTACCCCCAACCTCCTTTAGTTAGTTTATAAGGCTAACTAACGAAAATATAACGACCTAACCTAACCAATCGTCAAGGGCGTACAGTTGACCTAACAATTGGTTAGGTTAGGTCATGATATTTTCGTTAGTTAGCCTTATAAAGCTAGCTAAAGAAGGCTGGGGGTGGCTTTCTTTCATTGATCCCAGTTTCGAAATTAAAGATTTGTGCCAGACTCTATCAGAAGCTTTTGATATGTCTAGCTCAACAGCAAAAGTTTCACCGAAATCCAGAAAGGAGGATGACCAAGAGTCAGAGAGATTTGTAAGAAGATGGACAGCAGAACGTTCCTTGCGGAACCCATACTGACGATCTGAAATAAGATTGTGAGAAGAGAGGTGTTTGAGAATATTCTTATTAAGAATAGAGTGAGAAAATTTGGAGAGGCACGAAGTCAAGGCAATTGAACGATAGTTGGAGGGTTGAGAGCGGTCACCCTTCTTTGGGACAGACTCAATGAAAGCGAACTTTCAGTAGGAAGGAAAAGTACCAGATGAAAGCCAAAGACGAAAGAGTTTGCCTAGGTAGGGTGTCAGCATCGAACAGTTCTTGAGAAGAAGAGGAGGGACATCATCAGAACCGTACGCCTTCCCGGAGTTGAGCTCAGATAGGGCAGAAAAAACATCTTTGGGAGATATTCTAATTTTAGACGTAATTAAGTCAGGGGGAGGAGGATATGGAGGAACAGCTCCGGAATTGACCACGGTTGAGCGAAGTTTGAGTGAGGAGTTCAGCTTTATCAGAAGAAGAGACGGCAAGTGAACCGTCAGAACGGAAAAGAGGAATGAAAGAAGACGACGTAAAGTTGTTGGAGAAGTTCTTGGCTGTGTACCAGAAAACACGAGAAATTAGAATTAGAATTGGATAAGTTTTCAAATTTTTGTCGGATGAAGGAATTTTTTGGCGAGTTGAAGAACAGATTTTGCTTTACTCCGGGCAGAAATATAATATAAGCAGAGTTAGAATCAGGAGTTGAATGGCAATGGTACCTTCTAAAAGCCTCTCTTAGCTTGCGGATAGCATTAGAACGAGTAAAGTTAAACCAAGGTTTTTTTTGCAATAGTAGTAGAAATAGAATATGGAATATATGCCTCCATGCCCGAGATAATCAATTCCGTGATGCGCTCAGCGAGGAAATCATAGAAGTACTGCCTCAGGGACTCCCAATCGGCGGCGCCAAAGTGCCAAAGGCGCCTCCTCTTGAGAGGATCCAAAGGCCGAATTGGAGCGATAGGACAGGAAACAGATATAAGATTGTGGTGGGAGGAGCCCAAAGGAGAAAAAAGTTTGACAGAGTAAGAAAAATGATGAGTGGTGATAAATAAATCCAAAATGTTGGCCTATCTCCAAGGCGATCAGGGATACCAGTAGAGTGTTGTACAATCTGCTCTCGGTCATTCAGGATACAGAAGTTGTAAGCTAGTTCACTATGTATGTCAGTGGAATGAGAGGAACGCCAAAGGTGGTGAGGTGGTGGTGAACATTGAAATCTCCTAAAATGGAGATTTCAGCGAAAGGGGAGTGAAATAGAATGTATTCCACTTCGAAAGTGAGGTAGCAGAAGAGTTTTGGATGGTAAGTAGAACTAGGAGAAAGGAAGACAGCTCAGATGTATTTAGTTTGAGTTTGGCAAGCCGTAACCAGAGGGTGTAGAATTCGGAGGATTCAAGTTCAGGAATACGAGAGCAAATTAGGTCATTGCGTACATATATGCAACAGCCGCCTTTGGACTGAAATTGAATATAGAGAAAGTAGGAGGGTACAGAAAAGGGGTTGCTGTTGGTTATCCCAGACACCTGACTTTCAGTGAAGAAGAAAGGGTGAGTTTTAGACGAGGAGAGGTAGTGTTCAACAGATTAGAAATTTGAGGAAAGGCCACGAATGTTGCAGAAGTTAATGAAAAGTGAATCAGGCAGAGCCACAGGATATCTCGAATAGGTCGTAGCAGAACCGGCCCCCCCCCTTCCCAGGTCTGCGTTCCCAGGCAGGGGGGAGCCAGAAGGGGGGGGATTTATGGTCCCTTCCCCAGGCGACTCTGAGGCTCTTGAAGTAGTTGTCATTTTTTTTTTTAATTTTAAAAAGATTATGTAGTATGTAAGATGCATGTATGTGTAATGAAGAACAGGGAGAGAGGTGTGTGTTTGAACGCATGCTGGACTGCTCACACTCTCGTAAAAATCGAACTACGAATAAGACACAAGACCACAGAGGTTTGGTTCAGCATGAACTTTCCTCTTTCAGGTAACCACACAAAAAAAGTATGTGGGTGTTAGATCCGGAGATCTGGGTAGCTAAAGTTCTCGGGTTATTACTCTTTCATCAAAAAGTTCATGCAAGAAATTTAGCGTTGCACGAGCTGCGTGGGCCGTAGCATTATCTTGTTGAAAATACCCTTTAGAAATTTTATCATCTTGTACCTCTCGAGTGAATGAATTCAAAATTGTGTCAATATAACGTTCTGAATTAATTGTCTCACTGAAGAAAATTGGCCCTACAATGCGTCTCCTAGAGATTGCACACTAAACACAAATCTTTTGGTCATGTAGAGGAATTACATAAAATTCATTCGGTTTTGTAGCACTCCACATTCTGTTGTTCTGTGAGTTTACGTGGCCTGAGAGATGTAACCACGCTTCATCAGTGAAGAAAATTAAATTTCTTACATTTACATTCCTCAAATGTCGTTTAAACCACTGACAAAATGTTACACGTTTTTCTGAATCAAGAAGCAATAATTGGGTGCGCTGTTGATTCTGTAAGCCTTAAGATGTATGGAATGAAGTGCTCGCCTACAGGACTCTTTGTTGATTCGTGGGCTGTGGGTAATGAACGTCGGATTTCATCCAGTACATTATCAGCCACTGTTCTTCGAGGATAATTCCATTTTGGTGGGAAAACAGACCCCTCTTCACGAAAGCGCTGCACAATTCGATATATTAATGATTTACTTGGAACAGTTTTATTCGGAAACTTCTGTTTAAACTTTCGGACCATCTGAAGCTCAGGGTCCCCAGCCTTCGTTACTTAGCTTTATAAGGCTAACTAACGAAAATATCATGACTTACCCTAACCAATCGTTAGGTCAACTGTACGCCCTTGACGACTGGTTAGGTTAATTCGTGATATTTTCGTTAGTTAACCTTTTCAGGCTAACTAACGAAGGCTGGGGGCCCTGATCTTCAGGTGATCCAAACTTTCTAATACACTCTTTAAATGATAAAGTTTTAAAAAAGGTTTCAATAATAAACATACTTTCTTCATTCGAAAACACCATTTCAGTTTTAAGGGTTACAAACTAAAAAAATAATTTACTCAAAACAACGGCAGCTGAATACCAAGAAGGACAGACAGATACTGACAATTAAACTAAACCAAGCTTAAGCTAGCCCACAAAATTTTTCCTAACAAAATGAGTGAAATATTAAATAATGAGGGGAGAGTTCCGGGATCACATGAAGATGAGGGCCCCATGTATTCTTGTTTTTTGCTTTACAGTACCAAATATAATAATAAATTAAATTGAATGCCCGATTAGGTCAACTGTACGCCCCTGACGATTGGTTAAGTTAAGTCGTGATATTTTCGTTAGTTTTAACGAAGATATCATTTGGTAATTGAGGGTGGGGGCCCTGATCTTCAGGTGATCTGGGTTCCGTTTTAATTGTATCACCCTATGAACTAGACTACTTGCTTGCTTTAATAATGTAATACGAATAACGCTCGAATAACGCGTTTCTGGCACATATTGTAACTTAACTATGTGAAATAAGCATACGAGTATTTGGATTCTGCACCGGTCCAAAGATCTTAGGTTGCATCACTATTCAGATTTTTTAGAAGCATCCTAGAACATCGGAAATAATTCAAACAGATGTATGTATACTACAAGAGTTGCGTTGGATCACCTGAAGATCAGGGCCCCCAGCCTTCTTTAGTTAGCTTTATAAGGCTAACTAACGAGAATATCACGACCTAACTTAACCATTCGTCAAGTCAAAATTGCCAAAATTACTTCAAGAGAAGAAATAATGAAAATACAAAAATTAGACGTCTGGAGACTTTGCAAAGTAAGCGAATTTAAGACAAAGATTTATATATTTTTAGCCAGGGCTGTCTAGTGACAAGCATTGCTGTAGGCAAGGAAGACTTGTTTAATCTTCCTACAAGTTCTGAGTGAAAAACTAATAAAATAAAATAATAACAAAGCAATAATACAATAGTGACAAAATAATGGTACTTTCCTGTTATCCTGGACCCCTACAATTGATTAGGTTTAGTGATATTTTTGTTAAAACTAACGAAAATATTACAACTTAACCTAACCAATCATCAATATATATATATATATATATATATATATATATATATATATATATACAGGGTGTCCCACAAGTCCGGCATCATAGGAGAAATTCATATTTTTCTATTTCTACAAACCATAATTCATATTTTTCTCTTTCTACAGGCCATAATGTCTGTGAGCAAGGAAGAACGAATCCAGATACTAATTCTACATGGGCGCATGTTGTTCGTGAAGCTCTCGACGCAACATTTCCAAATCGATGGATTGGCAGGGACGGGCCAATCCCATGGCCCCCAAGATCACCAGACATTACCCCGCTGGATTTCTTTCTCTGGGGTCATGTTAAAGATTTGGTTTATGCAACAGTTGTTCCAGATATCAGGACATTGCGAGAACGCATTACGGATGCAATTGCAACAGTTAACCCACAAATGTTGGAAAATGTGTGGCGTGAGTGTGAATACCGTTCAGACATTTTACGTGCCACTAGGGGTGCACATGTGGAAGCTTATTAAGTTCATTAACTATGTATCAAAACTTTGTATGTTTATCTACTTATGATTAAAACTGTGTTTGAATACGAGTGTTTATTTAAAAGTTATAGCATGCTTTAATCAGGGTAATCATTTATGGACACCCTATATATATAAAATTTAGTTATACATAATTTAGGACTGTCACATTATTAGTTAGAATTTAATACCGTAAAAGCGAGGATATCCTGGGGATAAGAGGAAAGTACCAAAATAATAATAAAATAATAACAAAATAATAAAATAATAACACAAAAAGATAGACCTATTCCTTAAGGTATTTAGGCATAGTGAATTGCCGGTGTGGAGAAGGGGAATATACCAGGTTCTGATGCGTTTTGGCTTCGAGGAAAACATTGTTAATTTGATAAAAAGATTGTAAATACCAGGGCAAGAGTGAGGAAGGGAGAAATGACAACTGATGACTGATGACTTCAGAACTAACCAAGGAGTGATACAGGGATGCCCGTTGCCACCCCATCTCTTGAATCTGTTCCTGGAGATGGTGATGGGGGAGGCGCTCGGTGACTACGAAGGAGGAGTGAAAATCAGAGGAGAATACATAAGCAATCTAAGGTATGCGGACGATATACTACTGGTAGCAGAGATAGCGGAAGAAATACAAAAAATTACTTCTAAGGTAGAACAAGCATGCATAAAATACGGGCTAGAGATAAATTTAAATAAAACCAAGACAATGAAGATGGGAAGGACGAGAGAACGGATGGCGGTGGCACTGGTGCCGGGAATAATAGGTAGAGGAGTTTAAATATTTAGGAGTGTGGTTCACACAAAATAGAGATGAATTTAAAGCGGTGCAAGAGAGAATTAAACTGGGGTATGTGGCGATGAATAGACTCACCAAGATATGGAAAGACGTCACTGTCAGCAGAGCGCTAAAGATTAGATTATACCAGGCAATAGTGATACCAACAGTTTTATATAGTTCGGAGTGCTGGACGATGAAGTTAAAAGAAAAGAAGTTATTATCGTTGGAAATGTATTGTCTGCGCCGAATTTGTAACATCCGCTGGTACCACAGACAAACAAATGAATATACAAGGGAATTGGCTGGCGTTAATTTCACCATAGTGGACAGAGTGGTGGATGCGTAGAGGAGACGGTACGGCCATGTGGAGAGGATGGGGGGGACCGATTTCCGAGAAGGCTGATGTACGGAAGAATTGTGGGATCGAGGCCCTGGGGACGCCCAAAGACGACGTGGCTCAAGACGGTAGAAAGAGAGAATCCGGGTTTAACCTGGCGCCAGAGAACAGATCTGGCCAGAGACGGGGCGCAGTGGCGAGATTACCGACGGGGGAGACGCATCGCACGGGACCCAAACTAGAGACCTCCAGATGGGAACTAAGTCTAAGTCTAAGAATAGCCTGTATTAATTAAACTGAATAAACTCAATGCGTAACCCTATCGCCTACATTCGAAAGAGAGACGCGATAGGCAGCCGCGCGCCCTACAACCAGAAGCGAGGTCCAACGAAATAATAAGGTATGATAATTTATTTTTTTAACATTAGGCAGCGCTAAATATCGAAGGCAAATAAATTCAACTTTAACCAAAAAAAACCTACTTAACAAGGTCTTTTGAATACCCACAAACACAAGTTTTTGACGAAAAGAGGGTTTTTGCCGTCAATTCAGCATCAAGATCTAATGGAAATTTTCATCGGATCGCCAAGTTGATAGCAATCAACCCATAACCCTATATATATTTTTTTATACCACCTTAGACCTACAGTTTAACGTGCAATCCGAACCATGCCCCACCAACAGCCCAGCGTCTTAAGTACTACAGGGTGTTCGAAAAGTCCGTCACCCCCTACAAAATGTACATATGACAAGACCAATTTTATTTTTGTGTAATTAATTGAATTTACATGTGATTCATTGACATTTTTTCATTTTCCAGATTGTGTGAACAATGGCAGACCAGTTCACTTTTTCAAACCTCAAAGGATAATTCGATTCATACCTCGTATTAAAAGCACTATACACACAACCTTTGGCTAAAGTCACCTCACTTTCGGATATATTACTATGTTTTTTCAAAATTGATAAAAGACTTAGCAATCAGTAAACTGCTGGGCTTTTTAGGGACAGAGAATCCTAACCCAAAACCTAACGCACATTTCGTTTTGAAGTCTAGCTCATGGGACGACAAGTTAACAATATTACTAAAATTACTTTTTTTAGTCCAGTAACTATCCTTTGAGGTTTGAAAAAGCCCTAAAAACACTTAAAAATAATGATTCATTACATATTACTAAGGCGGACAAATCTAATGTGATCGTCATCATGGACAAAAATTATGTTGAAAAGATGAATACGTTATTGAGTGATCGTGACACGTACAAACCTCTAAATAGAGACCCACTGGAGGATGTTAATAAAATGTTTAACAGAAAATTAAGAGAAATATGAAAAAAATAATTATAATGGGTTTTCGCAGCAGTTTCTTGGTTTCAATCCGTCACTACCATATCTGTACGGCTTAGTAAAACACACAAAGTTAATAATCCCATGATGCCTATTGTCAGCTCAGTAGGCTCCGTAACCTATAAGCTATCTAAATGGTTAGTTAGTTTATTAAGCCGTTAGTTGGCTCTATTTCTAAGTCACATATTGTAAATAGCATGGATCTTATTGACAAACTAAAGTTTCCTAATGACCCTAATTTCAAATTGGTAAGCTTTGATGTATGCTCGTTATTCACAAAAGTCCCTGTTGATGACCTACTTGATTTTTTAAAAGATAAGATCTCTGAATATTCTTTCCCTGTTCAACACAACACTTTTATTGAGTTAATTAAGCTTTGTGTCAAACATTATAAATTTCAGTTTGAAAATAAGTTTTATGTATGTCGTTTGGATTGGCGATGGGAAATCCCCTTTCACCTCTACTAGCTAATTTATATATGGAATTTTTTGAAAGTAGAATTTTGCTTACGATTATTAATTTTAACCTGGTTTGGTACAGGTATATAGATGATATTTTATGCCTTTGGCCTAATAATTTGGATGTTGACTTATTTCTTGGTAGGTTCAACAATTTAGTCCCATCTATTAAGTTCACAGTTGAAAAAGAAAATGATGGAAGCCTATCTTTTCTGGATCTTAAAATTTGGAGATGCTCTAATCAGTTCAAATTTGAAGTCTATCGCAAGCCTACTAATAATAACTCTTATGTGCATTTTTATTCTGACCATCATCCCTCGATTAAATCCTCTATTTTCTCTGCTATGTTCCTTAGAGCATTGAGAGTTGTCAGTCCTGAATTTTTAGATTCCGAGTTATGCAATATCATGAATATTGGTACTAAATTATGTTATCCTATTTCATTTTTAGATAACTGTCTTAGGAAAGCCAAGAATAGGTATTATAATAATGTAATTGTAAAGGAATTTGAGCGTAAAAATATCCTCAGCCTACCTTACCATGTCAATTTTCAATATCTTCGAATTTACTTAAAGCACTTGGCATCAGTGTGGTCCTTAAGTATAATAATACTGTTAAATCACGCCTGATAAAGAATAGCCCGGATAATGTTGTTGGTTGTGTGTATTCGATCGGATGTACACAATGTAATTCAGTATATATAGGCCAAACGGGTAAAACGTTAGATATTCGGGTAAAACAGCATAAATATGCGTGTAGAACAGCTAATAATTCCAATGCTTTGTTTAACCATATGTATAGATGTAATCATAGCATCAAGTGGGAGAGTTCTAAAGCGCTTGTTGAAAACAGAGATATTATAGAAAGAAATATTCTAGAATGTGCATTTAGCCATTATAAAAACAATTTCAATAACAGTGCGGGAATGTATAAAATTGACAACATCTTGTTAAAATTCCTTTTGCCTCTCTTTAACTCTTGTTAAGTATGTGCTAATTGTTTTGGTTTCCGCTACGTTGTATATATTTATGGGCATCTTGCCTTCTCTCTTCATTCCCTGACGAGGTGTAGCTCTGAATACACGAAAGGACTTGGAATCGTTTTTTCTTTTTCCTTGTGGGGAACACAGAGTAGTGATCATGCGCTTTCTGAGAATGTCATTAGACGAAAGCGCTTGAGCACCTCTCTGTTTTCTTTCCTTCGTGGTTTTATTCATCATAAATATTTTTCACGTGTTACTTTCGTGAAATAATTTTCATATATATATATATATATATAATTTGGATTTATCTTATCAAGAGGTAAAAAAAGTTTCGCTCAAAATTTGAAAGGAAATATTTTTGTTTCCCGAATGGTGTGTAGGGAGAGACCTGATCGGGATGTTGCCTTTCGACTTGAGGAGGAATCCTGCTCTGCGCTGCACATTTTACTTCGGTCTTCGTATAAAATCAATCTACAGTTATTTTAGTTTTCTATGATACAAAGAGGATCGAGTTTGTAAAGGAACATCAAAATTGGAGTGATGAATAGAAGAATGTTATCTGGAGTGATGAGACCAAAACTAATCTTTTGGGAAATGAAAAACGCTGGTTTGTGAGATGAAAATGTTCAGTCTAACTGTATCAGTATAGTATATGAAAGGTAATTCAGCAGGAGTGGGTAATCTCGTAAAAAGCAAACTACGAATAAGAAGCAAGACCACAGAGGTTTGGTTCAGCATGCACTACCGAGGGAAGTTCGTTCAACTGGAAAGGAATTAATCTTTCAGCAAGACTACGATACAAACATACTCCCATACTCAACAAGGCTCATTTAGAGAGCAGGAGCAGATAGGGAGGATGAAAGTGCTGACGTTTCTAACACAAAATCCTTATCTGAACACCATTTCAGCATTTGCGGAAAAACTTAAAAAATAGTCTTATATCAAAAGTGGAGTCAGCAAGCCTACAACAAGTGTAGCGTATTACTTATTGGAAATGTTCAACAATTCATTTATGAAAAGGCAACAGGCTCTGAGTGATTCATTGCCTTTGAGGTGTAAAGCTAGCATCCGTATTCTAAAAGTTAATTAAACTGTATGTGCAGTTATCTGTTTTTAGGTTGCCTTTTTCTCCATAACTGTGTGTAAACTTCGACTGATGATCGATACTGTGTATAAAATAAAAACCTGAGATTGTATTTCGGCAATAATACCTCCAAATGTAAAATTTTATTTTTAGTTAATGAGTTGAGCATGAAGAGGATATAATAATGAAAAATTAAATACTTCAAAATTATAGTTTATTAATGATGAGACGATGGTAGGGGTACATATTAAAACCAAGGCTCACTGATACTTACACCAGATTCCCATTTGGTTCCGTGAGATTCCAGCAAATAATGGAGAACGGATCGATTATGTCCGAAAAAATTATAAAGAATTAATGGTGCATAATGAACTGCAAAAATTAAACTGCAACATATTGGTCTGCAAAACCCAAGCTGACATTTCGTCAGTCCAGACTCCTTACTGAGTGGACGCATTCCCTGGGCTCTCTGATATTGTTTCTACTTTTGGATATTGCCGATAAATTAACTGTTGGAAAGTTCTGAATTTTATATACATGCGTTCATATTCACATTGTTATAGTTAAGTAACGGAATATTAGTGGTGTTTAGCGATTTAGAAGTTTTCATAGCGTTCCAGATTAATTTAAACTTGTGACGGTTTGAAACGTTAACTACCTTAACTTGCGCGATGCCGTCGTAGAAAGCGTCGTGTGCTAGGTGTGGGGTTAATCGGTGGTATACTGATTTTAAAGATTGCAACGGCGGTCCTCTGGCGATTACCGAGAGATCGGTTTGTTTCTTTTGTGAGTTAAATAAAGAGATAGTTGATTTAAAACGTAGTGTACGCGAAGTGACGGAAAGACTTGCAACGCTTGATAAGGGCAGGGGTAGGCTTACAGTTGAAGAAGCCCGAACCTATACTAACCTTGAAGACGGTAGTAAGTTGAAGGGTGAGGTTAGGAACCTAGTTTCTAGTATAGGTAGCTTATCAGGAAGGTTAGACAGAGTTGAGGAAGGAGTTAAGGTTGGTACGAGATTAGTAGACGGGGAGAGATTTAGAGTAATTAAGGATGGAGCTAGGCCACGTACGTTAGGTGATAGGAATCCCTCCCCTATCGAGGTTTCGAACCCTTTCGCCCAGTTGGAAATGGATGTGAACGAGGGGGAAACGATTTTAATTGGGGACTCCTTAGTGCGTCATATGGATAAGGAGTTCGTTGAACGGAATCCAACCAAGAGGAGGAGGGTCTGTCTCCCAGGGGCCAGGGTTGACAGAATTAGAGACGAAGTAGATAGGGTTGATGTTGCCTCCCGTCACTCGATGTTGGTGACGATGGTAGGGGGCAACGACTCGTATAGGCCCGATACGAGAGTGCCTGGCCTTTTGGAGAGATACAGGGTGTTAATTAGGTCTCTGAAGGCAAGTCAGATAAGTCTTTAGTTTTAGGTATTACCCAGGGCCGTTTCCTTCAATAGGCGAAGTAGGCGACTGCCTAGGGTCCCGCTTCAAAAAAGTGTAGGAGTCAAAATTTCTGAAGGATAGGATAGGGATTGAATTCGAAACAATCTTTGTATTTATTGAGCGAAATGTTTTTAAAAACGTAAAAATGTTTTTGTTCAAAGTGTGCAGGGTTAATTATGTTTAAAAATTACAACAAAAGAAACACTAACTTTCAATGAAAGTTTTTATTTTGGCAATCCAAATTTGACTTATTGTGTGTGCAAAAAAATCAACTAACCCTGATTATATATCCAAGCTATCCATGAGTCCTGCCGTTTATCCTCTAAGCCAGTGGTTCCCAAACTTATGGATACCTTCATAATGACCCCCACCCTACCTGTACCCCACGTAAAGCCAGTCCCAGTGTTGCCTTGTCGTTTATTTATTAATTTTCTGTACTTTAGAAGTACTTGCAGAGTAACAAATTACCCCACTGGAAAAGCCAAATTACCCCAATGAGGTAATTTACCCATAGTTTGGGAAACGCTGTTCTAAGCTATGGAATTCTTGGTACGATTGTACGAAAACGTCTGTCTGTCGCTCCACTTAACCTCGACATTACTGTATTATTTCTAATCAACTGTATATATTTCTATCTTTAGTATGTGAACTGTTAGTGTATTAATAATATTTGTCATATGGACTATAGTCTGCCAGTAAATCTTTTCATTTTCATCATAGGCATATTCTTTAAAATAAGTTAAAAAAGTCCAATTTATGCCTCTCTCTCTCTCTCTCTCTCTCTCACACACACACACACACACACACACACAGACACACACACATTATATATATATATATATCAAAGCTATTGACTTCTCCTTAGGAAAACGGAGCTTACAGATGAACAGAAGGACCAACACAACGGCAAACATTTTCATTTATTTTTTGTACTTCAGACGTTTCGACAAATCTTTTGTCATCATCAGTGAATTAAGTCTTAAAACCTTAAAACGAAAGTAAAAAGTGAAAATTACATCAATACAATATTAAAACCATTAAAATTAAAACCTTAAAACAAAATGAAAATTGCATCAATACAAAATTAAAATCATTTTAATTTTATCACTACAAAAATTAAAATTAAATTAAATTACCTCAATAGGTAAATACACAATGTTTACATCAACCTCCATACTTGGCAAAGCCTAAGAGAAAATTGAATGGTCAGAGGATTAGAAAGTATATGTCTATGAGAATCAGTTGGTTAGTTAAAAGAGCTGTAATTTGTAGGATGAACTATTATTGTTAATGGAGGGTTTGTTTCTATAGATGTACAAAGATTCTAAAATTCGGAGTTCTGTGAGGTTATTGGATCTAGTTAAAATTTCAAACTGAGTTTTGTGAAGGGGATGGTTGTTTTCATTACTATGGTTTCTAATTGCGGATTGTGGAGGGCTACTGAGGGGACGGTTGGTACGGACTGACAAGCCCAAATGTTGAGAAAGGCGCACCTCCAGTTGGAGTTGAGTGCTGCCAATATACGCAGCCTTACAGCTGTCGCACGTGTATTTGTAAACAACATTGGGGCATACAGTTTTGGGGAATTCATCTTTGAACTTTAAAAAATTTGATAATTTAAGTGGGTTGACGAAGGCGAATCTAAAATTTATTTGGGGATAACTAGACTTGAGCAGTTTGGACAATTCACCTCGAATACGCAATGATAGATAACCATAAAAAGGTAATTTAATATATCTGGTTTCTTTTTGTACTGTAGTTATGGGGAGTTTAGTATTAAAAGTGTTATTTAAAAATTTCTTTAATTGGTTATCAAATAGATTAGAAGGGTAGTAATTGTTAATAAAGTACTGTTTTAAAAATTTAAATTCTTCGTTTAACGAAAAGTAATCCGAACAAATACGGTAACTTCTTGTTAATAATGTTACTATAGCACTAATCTTATATTTATAAAACATACAACTTAAATAATTGGTTCCCAAGCCAGTAAAAGTTTGTTTTCGAAATAGTGAAGTTTGGAACTTATTATGAGCACGTTTAACTAAAACATCCAGGAAAGGTAAACTATTATTTGTTTCGTTTTCACATGTGTACTTAATATTACTATATTGTTTATTATGATAATCAAGAAAAAGTTTTACGTGTGAGGGATGGTTGAATATTAAGAAAGTGTCATATATATATATATTATATATATATATATATATATAATATATATATATATATATATATATATATATAAATGTATATGTATATATATATATATATATATATAATATATATATATATATATATATATATATATATATATATATATATATATATATATATATTATATACAGGGTGTTTCAGGAGGAAAGGTCAATACTTCCGGAGGTGATAGTACCGGTCATTGTGAGGAAAAAAGTTCATATGAACATGTGTCTAATTCTGAATGGTTACTGAGATAGAGCTGTTTGAATCTGATGCGCGCGCAGCTCTTCCTCCCTCTTTCCTCCCCTGTAACCTTGAACCATGTAAGCTGTAATGTAAGCATGTAACATAAGCAAATCGACAGCTGACTGTTGTGAGTGACATTGTTTGGTGTTTGAAGCAGTGTTAAGAATGCCACACACCTTCACACATGCCGAATATGCAGATGTGGTGTATGTCTACGGTTTTTGCGATGGAAGTGCAACAGCTGCTCTTGCAGAATAACGTCGACGGTTTCCGAACGGCAGAATTCCGGATCGAAGAGTGTTTACCAGGGTTTTGAACACATTGCGTGAGATTAGTACACTTCCCAGCGCTCATGTTTCATCTGAACGTGAATGTCGACAAGATGTAGATGAAGTGGAAAACATTCTCTACTTGGTAGAGCGTAGTCCTACTACTAGCTCACGAAGAATTTCTACACGTCTCGGTGTACCACACACAAGAGTATGGCGAACATTACGTGAGGAAGGCTTGCATCCATATCATGTACAACGTGTACAACACCTTCAACCAGGAAACGCTGCCATGCGACTGGAATTTTGTCATTGGGTAAATGCTAATCCCCGATTGCTTCGATTAATACTGTTCACCGATGAAGCTACTTTCACCCGTGACGGTATCAACACTCGTAACTCTCATCGGTGGTCAGACGAAAATCCAAATGCCACTGAGGAAACAAATTTTCAACATCGCTTCTCTGCCAATGTGTGGTGCGGTATCATCGATGATCAGCTGATTGGCCCTGTTACTTTAGAGAATCGTCTTACAGGACAAAGTTACCTAGAATTTATGCAAAATGAATTGCCAGGACTATTGGAGGATGTTCCTTTGGCTACACGCGCTAGTATGTACATTCAGCATGATGGAGCTCCTCCACATTCTACCCGTCTGGTGATGCAATACCTAAATCAAACTTTCCCTGGTCGATAGATCGGCCGCGGTGGTCCCATTCAATGGCCACCAACGTCTCCAGACCTCTCTCCGTTAGATTATTGTTTGTGGGGGGGTAAATGAAAAGTAAGTTTACAAAAGAAAGGTAGATATACGAGACGAATTGCTCGCGCGCATTTTGGATGCTGCTGCCCGCATAAAGGAACGTCAAGATCAACTCAGACGAACAACAGGCGATCTTCGCACACGAGTTGCAAAGTGCATTGAGGTTGACGGTGGGATTTTCGTAAACGTATTGTAAACTGTAACAAATTTGTCATTTCTGTATCTGATACCATTGAAAATGCCAATGTTTAAACATTAAATGTTAGAAACAATAATTGGTTTCTCTTGATTACCATTAACAATGCTTTTGTATTTTTAGATTCAAATAGCTCTATCTCCGTAACCATTCAGAAATAGACACATGTTCATTAGGGTGGATCGATTTTACATTGTTTTCGATTTCCATATTCTAATAGAGACAAAAACTTGCGCATGCATGAGAAAATAGCCTCTGCAAAATCTTAGCTTAATATGTAATCATCTCCTGCCCCCGGCAGAGCGATGAAAATCATATTTTAGTAGTCAAAAACGTATTTTTAAACCCTAGCCTAGAGTCATACAATTTTGCGTGTGTGTTATTTCATGCCTAAGCAACGATATAAATGCTATGGGAAATATATAAATGCATTATTTAAGACAAAGAGCCGATCTGAAAATATGTATATTATACATATTTACAGATCGGCTCTTTGTCTTAAATAATGCATTTATATATTTCCCATAACATTTATATCGTTGCTTAGGCATGAAATAACACACACGCAAAATTGTATGACTCTAGGCTAGGGTTTAAAAATACGTTTTTGACTACTAAAATATGATTTTCAGCGCTCTGCCGGGGGCAGGAGATGATTACCTATTAAGCTAAGATTTTGCAGAGGCTATTTTCTCATGCATGCGCAAGTTTTTGTCTCTATTAGAATATGGAAATCGAAGAAAATGTAAAATCGATCCACCCTAATGTTCATATGAACTTTTTTCCTTACAATGACCGGTACTATCACCTCCCGAAGTATTGACCTTTCCTCCTGAAACACCCTGTGTGTATATATTTATATTTATATATTATATATATATATATATATAATTTATATATTTTTACATATATCTATGATATATATATATTTATTTATTTATTTATTTATATATATATATTATTTATTAATTTCCAAACGCTCGTTTTTTGTTTTTTAATTAATTAAGAGCATGGCACCCCCGTCAAGTACTTGCAGTCGCTGTGAAAGGAAATGTGCCGCTTACGCGTTTACAATGGCCAATAATAATGAAAAGTTAGTTTGCAGGTGGTGCTCAAGCATGGAAGTCCTGAGGAACGAGTGAGAACGTGAGAGGGAGGCCAGAGTGAGGCTTGAAGAAAGCGTGATGCTCTTGACGGCAAAATTAGAATCCCTTGAGACTCCAGTTACGAACACTCCTGCCGCAGTTTCTCCTAATAATATAAATTATACTAATAGCCCTCTTTCTTCCCCTAGTTCCCAACCCTTCGTTCGAGTGCGTAATGGAGCCCCATTGAGAAAACCTAAGACTTGTCTACCAGTAACAAAAACAATAAGTTTTCTGTTTTAGGTTTCGAAGATGCTGATGAAAAGGAAATACGAGTCGTTGGCGATTCCATTGTTCGAGGGCAGCTCGAGGAATTCTGTGGGAGAAACCCTCGTCGTAGGCGCCGTTACTGCTACCCTGGTGCAAGGGTGGAGTATATTACTAATAGTGCTGACCATTTTACAGAAGGAACCTCTGAGGACACAACTTATGTTACACTGGTCTACAAATTTTGAAAAAGTTTGTGCTTCGGAGATAAAATGTGTTTCCTATTGTGGATTTTGGGGTGCTGGAAACGAATATGACCATAAAAACAGTCGTTTGGCTACAGTTTCCAAGAAAATTTAAGTTACACATTTTGCGTATATGTATACCATATATTAGTAACATACCTGTATAATGCAGTCACTTATATTGATTCAACCCGTCGCTTCTTTGCTTGTCTCTTGTATTCAACTTCTGGAGCATCTCTTGTTATTGTCCAGCAGTACTCTGCTAACAATGATGGACTCCATTTCCTCTGGTAGCGTTTCTCCATCGCTGAGATATCCTGGTGGAAACGTTCACCATGTTCATCGCTGACTGCTCCGCAGTTGGCCGGAAAAAATTCAAGGTGCGAATGGAGGATATGTATCTTTAAAGACATATTGCAGCCCATTTTTTGATAGGACAACAGCAGGTTTTCCACCAGCTCCCTGTAATTGTCAGCTTTGGTATTTCCGAGAAAATTGGTTGCTACTAACCGGAAAGCATTCCACGCTGTCTTCTCCTCACCACCTAGGATACGGTCGAACTCCTCATCTCTAAGAAGCTCGCGGATCTGTGGACCAACAAATACACCCCCCTTGATTTTTGCTTCACTGAGCTTTGGGAATTTACCACCGAGGTACTTAAAAGCTGCCCCCGTTTTATCCATAGCCTTAACAAAATTTTTCATGACGCACAGTTTGATGTGTAAGGGTTGTAACAAAATCTTGCTCGATTCTACAAGTGGGAGATACTGAACATTTTTTGTTCCAGGTACCAATGAGTGTCGGAGTGGCCAATCCTTCTTGATGTAATGAGAAGTCCAAGCCCGACTTTCCCATTCACACAGAAAACAGCAATACTTAGTGTAGCCCAGCTGCAGTCCAAGCACGATAGCAACAACTTTCAAGTCACCACAAACCTGCCACTGATGTTTGTCATAGTTTATGCAGTTCAAAAGTTGCTTCATGTTGTCATATGTTTCCTTCATGTGGACTGCATGACCAACTGTAATTGATGGCAATACGTTGCCAACATGCAACAAAACAGCTTTTACACTCAACTTCGACGAACCAATGAACAGTCTCCACTCATCAGGATTGCAAATAATGTTGAGAGCTGCCATCAGACCATCGATGTCGTTGCAAGCTACAAGGTCACCTTCCATGATGAAGAATGGGACAAAATCTTTTTGACGGTCACGAAACTTACACACTCTAACATTTTCAGCGAGGAGATTCCACTGCTGCAATCTGGAGCCCAACAGCTCTGCCTTACTCTTTGGCAGTTCTAAATCTCTGATAAGGTCATTTAATTCATTCTGAGTTATCATGTGCGGTTTAGAAGATGTCAAGTTATAAACAAATTCAGGGTCTTGTGAAGTTGAAGGCTCACAAGTTTCGCAGGTTCCTTGATTCTCCTCGTCCTCTGACTCCAGGGAGAATGAGTGTGGGGGCTCAGGAACGGGTAGTCCTTCGCCGTGAGGTACCGGGCGTATAGCAGAGGGTATACTCGGATATTGTAAAATCCACCTTTTCTTCTTGCAAATAACTTTCTTGACTGGAGGCACCATGCAGAAGTAACAATTGCTGACATGATCTGTTGGTTCCCTCCACACCATTGGCACTGCAAAAGGCATAGATTTCCTTTTCCGATTCAACCACTGGCGAAAGTTTGTTGCACAAGTATTGCAGCATATGTGTGGGGCCCAGCTCTTATCCTGATCTCCAATCTTACAGCCAAAATAAAGGTGATAGGCTTTCCTAATCACGGCGGTTATAGCACGCTTTTGTGATGCAAAAGTCAATTCTCCACAAACATAACAGAAGTTAGCTACACTGTTCACGCAAATACGAGGCATCTTTGTTCAAATTAGGCTGAAAAAAATTAAGTTTCAAAAGCAAACACTAAAAAGAGTTTGACAAGGGTGCACTGTATGACTTCCGCGAATGAACTGATGCTGTGGCGTAATATGTAGACGCCTGTGACACATCGACGCCTTGACTCTACTGCGCATGCGCGTAGTTATATTTTTTATTTTAGTAAATTAATGTAATTACATTGCATTTTAATAATTTTAAATTAGGTAAGGTTAAGTTAGGTTAGTATTCCATTTATATTAATATCAAAAACATTATGGGAAGCAATATGTTGAAATGATCCAATCTTTTAATAAATAATTTACAAATACATAATGTAATAGATAAATTTAAAATTACATTTTATTGTATATATATGTATATATTTACATTAATTTATTAAAATAAAAAATATAACTACGCGCATGCGCAGTAGAGTCAATGCGTCGATGTATCACGGTCGTCTACATATTACGCGACAGATGCAGTCCAGTTAGTAGGGTGAGAGTTGCCTGATATCTTTATAAATAGAGCCAATTGGCAATTTTAGGCATTATTTTCGTATTCGGTGACCCAAAATTAGTAAAGATTGATTACTTTTATTTCCGAAGCATTTAGGCTGTGGACCAGTGAATTATTCATGTCGGTACTACATAGTAACGTTTTAAATTCTAGATCGGAAGAGCTGCTGGCTAGGTACAGGGACTTACTAGAGCGACTAAAGGAAAAAACTAATAAGATTGTTTTAACAGGTATACTTCCTCGAATTATCTATCGTAGCGATTTCTACAGCAAGGCGATCTATATCAACAATAACCTAAAGTCTCTTTGCCAACAGGAAGGAGTGCATTTTGCGAATTTTTGGAACAGTTTCTACGGCAGGAGGGACTTGTTCCTCGACGATGGACTTCATCTTAATGACGTTGGAGCTGCGCGTTTAGGAAGACTATTTCATAATACTGTCTCTTCTTTTCTGGCTGCCGTAACTCGAACGGTCCCATCGTAATTTCAACAAATTCCCCCTGCGCTCGCGAAGGTGTTGCAATTACAAACAATTTGAAGGTTCTATCCTTAAATGCTCGTAGCCTACGAAATAAAATAAACGAATTTTTTTTTTTAATTGCTTGTAAAGACTGATTTAATTGCTATAAATGAATCGTGGCTTAACACTGAAACACGTGACTTTGTAGGGGAGTATCAAATTAGAAGTTATAGACTTTTTGTTAAAAACAGAATAGGTAGGCGAGGAGGCGGTGTAATGCTGTATATCAAAGATAATATTGCGAACGTTATAGAAGTAAAGCACACAATTCCTGAACCGATAAATTCGACTATAGCAGAACTTAAATTGAACGATTTCAAACTTCTTGTTGCGGTTATATATAGGCCCCCTAATCAAATAGCTGATACGGACGAAGCGTTATATCGTGAACTAAAGAGAATAATAGGTAGTGAGCCGGCCTTAGTTATGGGTGACTTTAATTGCGCCAACGTGAATTACGATACAATGCAGGGAGACGCGAAAGGTAATCGTTTAGTTAATTTTCTCGAGGATAGCTTTCTTATTCAAAAGGTTGGGGAACCTACGAGGTTGGACACTATTTTAAATTTAGTAATAACTACGGACGATAGGCTAATCACTGAACTTCAAGTAATAGAACCGTTAAGCAATAGCGATCACAATATGGTAGAGTTTGTCCTCTCAGTAAGTCACTCGAAACCAGCTAACTCGACTAAAATTCCTTACTTCCAGCACGCAGACTTTTGTAATGAAATGAATTGTCACACGTCAATTGGGAAAACGTAATGGGGATCTCCAACGCAAAATTTATGTGGGAATCGTTTGAAACAGTATTTAGGACTACAAATGAGGAATGTGTACCATACAAAATTAAGCGTGCGAAAGTAAACAACAAGCCCTTGTGGTTTACTTCTAGAGTAGGAGACATTATAAAGAGAAAATAGGGCTTATCGGCTACATATGTAAGATAAAGACAATTTGTGGTTACGAAACAACTACATATCTCTAAGACGTGAAGCGAAAAGTGTAATAAAAAAGTCCAAGCGCGATTGAAATCTCCAGAAAACCCCAAGCGATTCTTTCACTACGCCAACAATAGAAATCCAGTAAAAAGTGTCTTGGGGCCGTTGAAAAATGTTAACGGAGAGTTAGTTTCTGAAAACCAGGAAATGGCTACCTTGCTAAACGAATTTTTTAAGTCAGTTTTTACTATAGAAGATATAACGAATATCCCTACGGTTATAGACATAATACCTTTTGATAATGGTAATATTTTGGATAATATTGTGGTTAGTGAAGGGCAGGTAATGCGCTATATTGATAAAATGAAAACGCGTAAATCACCGGGGCCGGATTCCATATATCCAATACCACTAAAAGAATTAAAAGAAAGCATTGTTGTGCCGCTAACAAAGATTTTTAATGCGTCTATTTCTGAGGGGTGCGTACCAGATAATTTCAAGTTAGCAAAAACACCTATCTTTAAGAAAGGCGATAAAGGTGCGACGGGAAATTATAGGCCAATCAGTTTAATGTCTGTTGTAGGTAAGCTCCTGGAATCAATAATTAGGGATCATATAGTCGAACAATTAGAATCGCATAACTTGCTTAGGAATACGCAGTACGGTTTTAGGCGAAACAAATCTTGCTTAACTAATCTTTTAGAATTTGTTCAAAGCGTGATTGAAGTTTACGATAGTCATCGGGCGGTTGATGTAGTGTATTTAGATTTTCAAAAAGCGTTTGTCACAGCACTGCACAAAAGAATCACTGAAAAAACTAAGGCTCATGGAATCAGGGGTGTAGTAATAAATTGGAGAGAAGAGTGGTTGCGAGGTAGGAAACAGAGGGTGGTCGTTGATAGAGTGGAGTGGTCTTGGGCTAATGTAGCGAGCGGCGTTCCTCAGGGTTCTCTATTGGGCCTCTTGCTTTTTCTTATGTATATTAACGATTTAGATGTCGGCGAAGACAGTACAGCTTAAAAGTTTGTGGAAAACACGAAGTTGGGTGGTAGGGCGATTAATGACGAAGATAGAGATAAAATCCAGGAAGATCTGAATAAAATCGTTGATTGGTCAGTCACATGGCAAATGAGATTTAACGTCGATAAGTGCAAAATTTTATATATAGGTTTGCTTAACGGTAATTTTGCGTATAGTATGTCAGGGAAGGAGTTAGCAAGCGTAGAGCAGGAAAAAGATTTAGGAGTTATAGTCATTGGTGATTTAAAAGTAGCGAAACAAAGTACAGCAGCTCGGAATTTTGAGTACAAATCGCGCGATATTACTGTTCCTCTTTATAATTCATT
Organism: Bathynomus jamesi; assembly: GCA_023014485.1. Lineage (NCBI taxonomy): Eukaryota > Metazoa > Arthropoda > Malacostraca > Isopoda > Cirolanidae > Bathynomus > Bathynomus jamesi. The sequence goes on from JAJOZX010003029.1 coordinate 352,611, forward strand.
AGTTAGACCTCATTTGGAGTAAGCGATCCAATTTTGGAATACACATATGCAAAAAGATATAGATAATATCGAAAGAGTTCAAAGACGAGCAACTACGATGATTCCGTCGCTTAGGTCGAAGTCGTACGAGGATAGTGTTCAGGAGTTAAAATTGACTACACTCGAGACTAGGAGGCTAAAGGGTGATCTAATCCAGGTTTTCAAAATTATGAATAGGTTCGATAACGTAGATAGAGATAGTTTCTTCGAAATATCTCAATATAATAGGACTAGAAATAACGGTTGTAAGTTAACAAGGAGAAGGTTCGAGACAGCAGTTGCCAAAAACTTTTTTACGCATAGAATAGTCAATAGGTGGAATAGTTTGCCGGCAGACGTAATTAGTAGCACGTCTATAAACATGTTTAAAAATCGATTAAACGCATACGTTGATAGATTGGGTATAGTTTAAGGTAGTAAAATTAAGGCTTTGTGGTTCGGAACCCACGTAAAATTGTTGGTCCTCTTGGCCACCACGGAGGACATGCACACTACACAATTACAGACACACTTAGGTAGACCAGCCATGAGTGGATCCTAGGGTCTTTGGTCGTCTGAAATATTATATAATTAAAACATATATATTACATGAATATATACAATATATATGTATATATACACAAACTCAGAATGGTTCCCTGAGAACATTATATGGACGGTCTGTGTTTAACATATGTATATATATATATATACAGGGCGTCCCAAAAAAATGTATACACACTTTAAATAACTATAAAGGCAGTGTTTATTAAAATACATTTCATTTTCAAAATGTAATAGAATCTACAGACATTATTTAATTGTTTTGTCAACGCCTGTTTTCAAACTGACGTCCGTTCTGGTCCAGGCACTGCTGATAACGCGAAGCAATGGAATCGCAAACATCACGAAACATTTCGTTTGGTATTTGTGTGCATTCTCGTTCAATGGCTGCTCTCAATTCAGCGACTGTTGCAGGTTTTATAGCGTAGACTTTGTCTTTTAAGTATCCCCATAAAAAAGTCTAGTGATGTGAGGTCTGGTGAACGCGGAGGGTATTCTACGAAACCCCTTCGTCCAATCCACATCCACATCGTGCCAAGTACCACTCGCAATACTCCACTCTTCGGTCCGGATCATCTTCATTAATAGCATGGACTAATCTTGGAATGTAACTTTTCCATTGACAGCGCTTCAAAATGCGTTGGACAGACGATTCTGAAATTCCTACCTCACGACTCGCTTGCCGCACAGATTTTCTTGGACTTTGGTGATACGTTTCCAGTACTCTTTCTTGCTTTGTGGGGCTTGTCGATGTCCGTGGTCTTCCGGAACGCTTCTTGTGGACATTCTGAACAGTTCCATCGGCTTCAAACTTATCTCTAATTCGAGTGATGGTAAGTCGCGTTGGTGGATCTGTTTGAAACTCCCTCCTAAACTGTCTTTGCACTTCAACTGCGTTTTCACACTTCCAGTAGCATTCTAGAATGAATTTCCTTTGTTCAAAGCTTAGTCTGACTGCCATTATTAATTCTAATGGGTTTAACTTGGAAAGAAAGAAACATCAATTGAGCTATCAGCTGTTAAAGTGTGTATGCATTTTTTTGGGACACCCTGTATATATATATTATATATATTACACCACGGACCTCGATCAATCATAAATCGAAATTCTCCTACATAGGGCAGAAACCAATGCCCTGAGAGGGCACCCTCGCAAATCGTTAAATGCACATATTCACGATTTGCGAGGGTGCCCTCTCAGGGCATTGGTTTCTGCCCTATGTAGGAGAATTTCGATTTATGATTGATCGAGGTCCGTGGTAGCGCATCCAACCGGCAATTGGAAGGCCCTGGGTTCGATTCCCGGGCTGTTCGCCTCATTTTTCATTTATTCGTTATTTCTCTTCCCCGTGTGCAGAGACGCTCCTTATTTACGTCGTTTCTATTCATTTATATACTGCGTGGTCATTGCAGTTAAATGCACATATTCACGATTTGCGAGGGTGCCCTCTCAGGGCATTGGTTTCTGCCCTATGTAGGAGAATTTCGATTTATGATTGATCGAGGTCCGTAGTGTAATGGTAGCGCATCCAACCGGCAATTGGAAGGCCCTGGGTTCGATTCCCGAGCGGTTCGCCTCATTTTTCATTTATTCGTTATTTCTCTTCCCCGTGTGCAGAGACGCTCCTTATTTACGTCGTTTCTATTCATTATATATATATATATTATAATATTATATATATATATTATATAATATAATATATATTGTGTATTTCTACCTCGTGGTGTACGGACGTTTTGTTTCCGCTCTGTGTAATATCGAAATAACTAGTGTTTATAAGTTCAGCCGTAAATTCTATCTTATACCAGTGTGTGTATTTAATACCAGTGAATTCGCGATAATAAATTATTAAATGAAAGCCGGTGGCATATAGCTTGCACAACGAAGAAACATCAAATTGAAATATAAATTTAAAACACTTCGAACGGAAAAACAGCTCTGAGATTGTACACTAGGCCTAAGAGGGAAAAAGGTCAGTGCCATAAAAACGAAGGTCGAGTGATCGAAAGAAATTTGAGAAGCGAGGAAAAAAAAAAAAAAAGGAAAATAAAGGAGGAAATAAAGATTAAAATAAAGGAGAAAATGGCCAAACATTCGAAGAAATGTGTAAATTGCGGAAAAATCAGAAAATTGAATAAAGCCGGATTATGTGTAATGGAATGTGCCGCATATCAACTTTGCGATTGCAAAAACGAAGCAGACCAGACCTCGGGCTTAAACTGCATTCTGTGCAATACCTTTAAGCACTACGAATGCATGAACTTAGATAGAAAAGACAGGAAAATGGTAAATAGAATAAATAACAAAATCATAGGACTTTGTGGTTTCTTATGCGTCAAATGCATGGAAAACAATAGAAAATTAGTACAGAGGGGAACACAAAATGTTGAAATAGAAGAATCAAGTACAGCAGCTCTACCGACAGAAAAACATGAAACAGAAAACGCCTACACAACCGAGAAGGAAAAAAAACACACTACAGGGAGGGGCGAAAGCAGCCTCAGAAAAAGAGGTACCCACGGCAGAAGAGGGAGATACGAAATACACACCAAAGAAAACAACCCCACTGAGTAGGGAAGAAGTGGTGGCGAAGCAGAAGAAGGAAATCGAATCACATAAGACACAGAGGGAATTTAAACGACGGGCCATATGCGAATATTATAAAATAGGTGCGTGCAAATATGGCTCAAACTGCATATACAATCACCCTACAAAATGCTTCTATATGATGAGGAATGGGAAGTGCAAGTACGGACCAAACTGCAACTTTTTTCACCCTCGTATGTGCAGACAGTCATTTACTGAGAAAAAATGCCTGAACATAGAGTGCCCACTTTTTCACATAAAGAGAACGGGAAAGAACAGATCATATTCGACATAGAAGAAATAGCAAGAGTAATGAAACATATTTTTTAGAAGAAATGAGAATAATAAAAGCTCAGCTTGCCCTTCTAACAAGGAGAGACAGAACGCCGCAAACATATGCACCACAACATTACGCACATCACCCCCCTATTCAACACCACCCACCAATAATACAACAACAACAGTGGTATCACGGGCCGCAACCCCAATACTCCCAAATGCAGCGGCCCAACCAATAACACCAAACAGGAACCGACATCGACCAGGAAACGACCATCATTTAAGAAAATCGAACACGAAGATTAGAAGAAACCCGGTAAATGTATTATACACAAATATACAAGGCCTCTATACGGACCATGCAGACTGCAAATTACAATACTTGCAAAATTTAGCTACGGAAACCAGCATAGATATCATAGGCCTAACGGAAACACACTTACATAAGTGCGAAAAAGGCTGTGAAAACTGCATCGAGAATACTGAAATAGCATTGCTGGACTACAACATATACAGAGCAGATAGAGTGGCTAGACGAGGAGGAGGGTGTTGTATCTACGTGAAAAACACTTACACATGTGAAGTGAGGGTAAAGAAATCAAACAGCACAGTTGAAGTTATTATATTAGAAGTAAAAGAACTGAACCTAACCATTATGAACATCTACAGACCACCAAACACCACAAAAAGTGAATTCCAATTTGCTACAAATGAAATAGAAAACATATTAAAATTACTTGAAACTCCAGCAACAAATATTCTAATTTTCGGAGATTTTAATTTCCCATTCATATCATGGAAGAAAAATGACGAAGTTATATATGTTGAGAAGTTTCATGGCAACATTACTAAAGATGACAGAACCCAAGCAACAATGCTATTAGATATTATGGAACATTACGCCCTTACCCAGGAAATCTGTGAAGCCACGAGAAAGGAGAACGTTTTGGATTTAATGTGGACAAATAACAACGAGATAATAATAAATAAAAAAGTAACGCGCACAAAGTTCTCCGACCATAACCTCATCGATATACAATTGAAGTTAGCACCCAGAGGTCCGAAAACGCATCCCAGAGAGGCAGATGGAATATTTGAAGGCTTAAACATAAATTCAAAGAAAGTAAATTGGGAAAACGTAAATAAAGATTTAAAGGAGGTAAATTGGGAATTGCTACTACACGAGAAGACTCCACAAGAAATACTATGTATAATAGAGACGGAAACCAAACCTATAATACTGAAACATATTCCAGAGAGACAGGAAAGAAAACGTAGCAAGCTCGAGAGGAAAATCAGGACTCTATTCAGGCAACGAAGACAAACCGTAAAACATCTCCACAGATGCAGAACTGATGCAAAGAGACTCAAACTAGAGAGGAAACTTGGCGAAATAGAAATGGACCTAAAGCAAACATTCATACATAAGACAAACGAGGAGGAAAACAAGGTAGCAGAAAACATAAAAAACCCAAAATACTTCTACACTTTTGCGAAAAGGAAAATGCAGTGTAAAGAGAGTATTGGACCGTTGATAGACGGGGAGGCCGAATACACAAATGACCCGAAAGAAATAAGTGAACTGCTTAGGGAACAATTTAAATCTGTGTTTAGCACCCCTAAGTCCGAGATGGAAGTGGAAAACCCAGACGAGTTTTTCGACATTGAAACAGATCAACCAAGAACAAATCCCGGCACAAACCTATTAATGGACTTCGAGTTCACGGAAGGAGATGTAATTACGGCCTTATCACAGATGCGAGACAATTCAGCGCCAGGGCCAGACACATGGAGTGCCACATTTCTGAAGAAATGCAAAGAGAGTATTGCAAAACCGCTATACTTACTATGGAGGAAATCACTCGACACAGGACAAATTCCACTCCCCTTAAAGAACGCGAATATTGCCCCCCTATTTAAAGGTGGTAACAGAGCAATGCCCAAAAATTATCGGCCAGTGGCTCTCACCTCACACCTTATAAAGTGTTTTGAACGCATAATTAGAGCCAAAATTACCTACTACCTACAAGAAAAAGACTTATACAACCCAAATCAACATGGCTTCAGGGCGGGTAGATCATGCCTGTCACAGCTACTAGACCACCAGGAGAAAATATTAGGAACATTGTGTCGAGGACAAAACATTGATGTAATATATACTGATTTTGCTAAAGCCTTCGATAAATGTGACCATGGAATCATAGCACACAAACTTAAGGATACAGGAATTACTGGAAAGCTAGGAAGGTGGATATTTAATTTCTTGACGCAAAGAACGCAAAGAGTGGTGGTAAACGGAGTTAAATCGGAAGTCTCGGAAGTCGTGAGCTCTGTCCCACAAGGGACAGTATTAGCTCCCTTGCTGTTCATAATAATGATTGCAGATATTGATGCAGATATTAAGGACAGTATTGTATCATGCTTCGCAGATGACACAAGATATGTAAGGAAATATTGAACGAAGATGACATAAGAAAACTACAAAACGACATTGAAACATTATTCCAGTGGGCAGAAGACAACAATATGAAGTTCAACGAAGAAAAATTCCAACTTCTAAGATATGGTAATAACAAAGAGCTACAGAAAAAAGGGTACAAAACTCCGCAAGCCAAACAGATAACACCAAATCCACAAGTCAGGGATCTTGGAGTAATAATGTCGTCGGATGCAGAATTCAGAGAGCACTATAAAATCAAAATCACAACGGCTAGAAAAATAATGGGAATCATCTGGAGGAGCTTCCGCAGCAGAAAAGCAAACATCATGCTCAAATTATGGAAGAGTCTAGTCCTACCAATAATTGAGTATTGCTCAGTACTCACAAGCCCACACAGAAAAAGAGACATTGCGAGCATTGAAGCTATACAAAGGACTTTTACGTCTAAGATAGAGGAAACGGAAGGTGAAGACTACTGGTCTCGACTACAATCCCTGGAACTCTACTCTCTTGAAAGAAGGCGAGAGCGGTACACAATAATATACATATGGAACATACTTGAGGGCTCTGTCCCTAACCTCAGAAATGAAATAGAAACAAACTGGAATGAGAGAAGAGGCAGATTTTGTACGGTCCCAGCTGCGGTGGGACAAGGAGCCATGAAAACGAGGATGGAAAATACCCTCAGAATACGGGGCCCAAAGCTTTTCAATGTCCTTCCAAAAGAAGTGAGGAATCTCCAGCACACCAACCTGAATAACTTCAAGAACCAGCTGGACAGATTCTTGTGCAAAGTCCCTGACCAGCCATGCGTGGCTGGCTACGAGGGCAGGAGGCGATCAGAGAGCAATTCCCTCCTTCACCAAGTCCCGCAAATGAGGCGGGATGCTGCAGAGGGGTCGACCGCAGGTCGATCCTGAACCGTCGTTCAAACTCAACAAAAGTAAACAAAAGTAAGTAATATATATATATATTATATATATATATATATATATATATATTATATATATTATATATATATTTATATTATATGTTATATTTTATAATGTTTCAGACCAACAAAGACCCTAGGATCCACTCATGGCTGGTCTACCTAACAGTGTTCGTAATTGTGCATTGTGCATGTCCTTCTTGGTGGCTGAGGGGGCCTACAATTTTACGTGGGTTTCGAACCACAAAGCCTTAATTCTATTACCTTAAACTATACCCAATCTATCAACATATGCGTTTAATCGATTTTTAAACATGTTTATAGACGTGCTACTAATTACTTCTACCGGCAAACTATTCCACCTATTTACTATTCTATGCATAAAAAAGTTTTTGGCAACTACTGTCTCGAACCTTCTACTTGTCAACTTACACCAGTTATTTCTAGTCCTATCATATTGAGATATTTCGTAAAAGCTATTTCTATTTACGTTATCGAACCCATTCATAATTTTGAAAACCTGGATTGGATCACCCCTTAGCCTCCTAGGCTTGAATGTAGTCAATTTTAACTCCTTAAGCCTATCCTCGTACGACTTCGACCTAAGCGACGGAATCATCGTAGTTGCTTGTCTTTTAACTCTTTCGATTTTGTCTATATCTTTTCGCACATGCGAATTCCGAAATTGGATCACGTACTCCAAATGGGGTCTAACTAATGATTTATAAAAAGGAACAATAATATCGCGCGATTTGTACACAAAATTTCGAGCTATAAAACCTAACACTTTGTTCGTTTTATTGGCAGCTGCTGTACTTTGTTTCGCTACTTTTAAATCACCAATGACTATAACTCCTAAATCTTTTTCCTGCTCTACGCTTATTTACTTCTTCCCTGACATACTATACGCAAAATTACCGTTACGCGAACCTATATGTAAAATTTTGCACTTATCGACGTTAAATCTCACTTGCCATGTGACTGACCAATCAACGATACAGAACCCAATACAGAACCCTGAGGAACGCCGCTCGCTACATTAGCCCAAGACGACTCCGCTCCATCAACGACCACCCTCTCTTTCCTACCTCACAACCACTCTTCTATCCAATTTATTACTACACCACCGATTCCATGAGCCTAGCTTTTTCAATGAGTCTTTTGTGCGGTATGGTGTCAAACGCTTTTTGAAAATCTAAATACACTACATCAACCGCCCGATGACTATCGTAAACTTCAACCACGCTTTGAAAAAATTCTAAAAGATTAGTTAAGCAAGATTTGTTTCGCCTAAAACCATACTGCGTATTTCTAATCAAGTTATGCAATTCTAAGTGTTCGACTGTACGAGATCTCTAATTATTATTGATTCCAGTAGCTTACCTCCAATAGACGTTAAACTGATTGGCATATAATTTCCCGCCGCACCTTTATCGCCTTTCTTAAAGATAGGTGTTAAATTTGCTAGCTTGAAATTATCTGGTACGCACCCCTCAGAAATAGACGCATTAAAAATCTTTGTTAGCGGCACAACAATGCTATCTTTTAATTCTTTTATTTGTACTGGATATACGGAATCCAGCCCCGGTGATTTACGCATTTTCATTTTATCCATAGGGATATTCGTTACATCTTCTATAGTAAAAACTGACATAAAAAATTCGTTTAGCAAGGTAGCCATTTCCTGGTTTTCAGAAACTAGCTCTCCGTTAACATTTTTCAACGGCCCCAAGACACTTTTTACTGGATTTCTATTGTTGACGTATTGAAAGAATCGCTTATGGTTTTCTTTACCGTCACGAGCTATGGAAATTTCAAATTCACGCTTGGACTTTTTTGTTACACTGTTCGCTTCACGCCTTAGAGATATGTAGTTGTTTCATAACCACAAATTGTCTTTATCGCACTTATGTAGCCTATAAGCCCTATCTCTACTCTTTATAATGTCTCCTACTCTAGAAGTAAACCACAAGGGATTGTTTACTTTCGCACCCTTAATTTTGTACGGTACACATTCCTCATTTATAGTCCTAAATACTGTTTCAAACGAATCCCACATTAGTTTTGCGTTGGAGAATGGAGATCCCCATTACGTTTTCCCAATTGACGTGTGACAATTCATTTCTAAATTTACAAAAGTCTGCGTGCTGAAAGTTTGGAATTTTAGTCGAGTTAGCTGGTTTCGAATGACTTACTGAGAGGACAAACTCTACCATATTGTGATCGCTATTGCTTAACGGTTCTATTACTTGAAGATCCGTGATTAGCCTATCATCCGTAGTTATTACTAAATCTAAAATACGGTCCAACCTCGTAGGTTCCCAACCTTTTGAATAAGAAAGCTATCCTAATATTATATATATATACAGGGTGTTTCAAAAGTCCCTCATTATTTTTAAAATTTTATTAAAATAGCAATTACAAGAGGAATCAAATGACAATTTGGTTGCTGAGTCAACGATTCATGAGAATTTTGGTGGCATCAAACTTGGCTTCATAAGTCTACTGGAAAGTCACTGGTACACCTCAACGTGGGCACCGTCTTTTTCGAAACAAGCGAGCCACCGTTTTACGCATTCTTGGCCGACATTGGACAACGTTTCGGGAGTAACAGAAGCACACGCATTCCTGATCCGTTCTTCTAGTGTGGGGAGGACTCGCGGCTTGGTGGCGTACACTTTGCTCTTAATGTAGCCCCACAAAAAGAAGTCGCATGGGGTAAGATCAGGCGAGCGAGCAGCCCATTCGATGGGACCACGGCGACCAATCCACCGATCCGGGAACTGCTTATTCAGAAATGAGCGAACCTCACGCGAGTAATGAGCAGGGGCACCATCTTGCTGGAAAATGACTTCTTGCATGTCAGCTACAGCTGACAGTTGGGGGATGCAGAACTCCTGAAGCATACGAAGGTAATTGTCTCCGTTGACGTTCACGGAATTTCCATCTTGATCCCGGAAGAAGAACGGACCAATCAGCCCAGCTGAGGAGATGGCACACCAGACGACCAATTTCGGCGTGTCCCTTTCATGTTCACGGATCTCCGCAGGATTGTGAGTTACCCAGATGCGGGTGTTGTGCCGATTGACGCGACCAGAAAGGTGGAAGAGAGCTTCGTCGCTGAACCACATGTGCTCCAGGATCGATGGGTCTCTTTCGTAGTGATGCAGCAGTGTCTCACACATCTCCACCCGGCAATCGTAGTCTTGAGGTTCCAGCTTCTGAACCACCTGGATCTTGTACGGATACAGCTTGAGACCACGCCGCAAAATCCGTTGGATAGATGTCGTGCTGATGTTCAGTTCCGCAGCAGCTCGCCGAATGGACTTTCCTTGACTCTGAGTAAACGCCTCACGGACAGTTTCGACATTCTCCTCACTCCGCCCATTTCGAGGTCTTCCTGATCGTGGTTTGTCCTTTACGGATCCGGTCTCCATAAACTTCCGGTGGGTGGCGACGATGGTGTTCCTATCCGGTGCATAATGCTGTCCGTAGACTGCCCGGAATCGTCGCTGCACTTCGACCACAGATTGAAAAACCTCCTGCCATGCAGCGATTTTACACCTCTGAGCAAAACTTCAAATGTAGACTCAAAAAAATTCTCAACTACTGAGTAAGAGTTTACCACAAGATGAACGTCGTTGGTCGATTAGCTGCAAAGAAAATTGAAAATCAAATTAGTGAGGGACTTTTGAAACACCCGGTATATATATGATGAATAAAACCACGAAGAAAAGGAAACACAGAGTGGTGCTCAAGCGCTTTCGTCAATGACATCCTCAGGAACATTGAAGTAAATAACGAGTTCAAGACTGTATATATAAGTTACAAAAAAAATATATATATATAGAGAAATAAAAATGTGGGAGGAGCATACAAATTTGTGAGGAAACTACCAAGTTTAGCACTTTGCCCGAATTCAACACAAGATCAAATGGATTGTTTACAACCAATTTTATAGATAATGCCTGAATGATATATAGGTCACAAAAATAATAAATAAAAAATAAAAATAAATTGAAAACTAAAAATTGTAAGAGGAGCATACAAATTTATAAGGGAGAATTACTAAAGGTTTAGCACTCTACCCTTCTTGTCTAAATCCGTTCTGAACGAATTCAAAACTACGGGATCGAGTTGAAAAAGACCTTTGCTCATGTTAAAGTTATTTGTAAGTTGAATAATAGCAGACTAAGAATATTTCTATTAACATTGTTGCTAGAGTGAAACAAAACTGAAGCATTATTCCAATCAGTACAGTGGGATAACTCTGACAAATGGACAAAAAGGGCACTGGACGACTGTCCCGTTCTAACGGAATATTGATGCTGTTTTACACGCGTGTGCAAATCCTTTCCCGTCTGACCAATGTAAAAGGAATCACATTGTTTACAACCAATGTTATAGATAATGCCTGAATTTTTGGTAGGACTATTTTTTACTGATATTTTTCACAATATTGTTATATGAAAATACTACATTAATATCCAAAAGTTTAAGTACATTAGCAATGCCTAAAAAGCCCGGGAAAAATGGAAGTACTAAAATATTCTTTAACAAAGTGCAAGTGTTATTATGCACACGATAGAAGGTTCGTTTTGCCTTGTTAAGACAAGATTCCATAAACGCAGGTGGGTAGCACAGATCACTTCCAATACCGTTGATTTTTTCCAATTCGGCATCGATGTATTTCGGACTGGCGATCCTAAGAGCGCGGAGAAACATTGAAGAAAATATGACCTTCTTAATGGGGGTGTCATGTCCAGAGTAAAAGTGTACGTAGAACAAATTGTTTTTTTTTTTCCGATCGATACTAAACCACTCTGTGTTTTCTTTCCTTCGTGGTTTTATTCATCATAAATATTTTTCACGTGTTACTTTCGTGGAATAATTTCATATATATATATATATATATATATATATATATATATATATAATATTATATATATAATATATATATATATGTATATATTATATATATATATAGAGAGAGAGAGAGAGAGAGAGAGAGAGAGAGAGAGAGAGAGAGAGAGAGAGTTTTAAAGACACCAGATTTTGGTGATCCAACCATTTCATATTTCAGTCCAATCAGAAACTGGTGTCCCCATACCTTACTTTATGGACCTTATGTTGTTTCGTGCGTTGGTCTCTCTTCACACGGAGGTCAAGCTGGTGGCCCCGCCTCTAGGTCTGGCTTGGTGGAGGAGCGAGTTGCTTTCTTGCGCTCTCCACCGTACATAGCCAGGCACGCCCGGCTCATCTGGTACCGTCCTGCGCCAGGCATCCAGTCTTCTCTTGAAGACTTCAACTTTGACCCCCGTTACGTTTCTGAGGTCCTTTGGAAGCTGGTTGAAAAGTCTTGGCCCCTTGACAACCAAACTATTTTCCTTCAGAGTTGAGGAGGTCCCTTGTCGGGCCTTTAATTTGGGAACACTGCACATTCCGCCTTTCCTATTTTCCAGGGTGGTTTGAATGGTAATTGGGTTTAGTTTTAGGTTTGGTACCAGTTTTTCGATCATTTTCCATATGTAGATTATGGTGTACCTCTCACTTCTTCTTTCCAGGGAGTACAGATTTAGTTTACGTAGTCTTTCCCAGTAGTTGAGTTCTTTGCAGCCATCAATCTTGGCTGTGAAATGCCTTTGCGTTTCTTCTGGTTTATTAGTTTCTTCCTTTTTATATGGGGACGTCAAAACTGAGCAGTATTCAAGTTTTGGTATAATCAGTGTTTTTAGCAGAGGAATCATTACTGTCCTGTCCCTTCTCTTGAATGTTCTTAGTACCTGTCCGGCAACTCTTTTTGCTTTATTTATCGCTATCTGATTTTGTGTTTCGAATTTCGCATCATCTGTCATTATTATCCCGAGATCGATCGCTTTCGTGCTTCTTTGAATTTCCTGTCTATCTGGAGCATAATATGCAGTCTGTTTAAGTTCTTCTTTCCTACCATATCTCAGGAGCTGAAATTTCTCGGTGTTAAATGACATGCTGTTGTCTTCTGACCATTTGTATATTTTGTTCGTGTCCCTCTGCAAGGCCTCCACGTCATGTACATCGCTGATTTTTCTGCTGATCTTTGTATCGTCTGCAAAGGATGTTACTATAATACTATACTGTTGCTGTTTACTCCGCTGTCTATGTCTGTTAGCATGATAATGAACAGGAGTGGTGCCAGTACTGTCCCTTGTGGTACTGAGCTGCGTACTTCCGATTCTGATGATGATATACCTTGAATTTTGAGGACCTGCAGACGTTCTCTGAGGAAGTTGTAGATCCATTTTCCCACTTTGCTTGTTATTCCCATATATTTAATTTTATGTGATATTATACCATGGTCACATTTGTCGAAAGCTTTAGCAAATTCTGTGTATATAACATCGTAGTTGTCATTGCCTTCCAATGCATCTAGGATATTGTTGTAATGTTCTATTAGTTGTGATAGGCATGATCTACCTGATCGGAATCCATGCTGATTTTCGTTGAATCTTTCCCGTGTCTCCAGGAAGTCATAAATTTTCTCTCTAACTATTCTTTCAAATACTTTGGTATGCTCTTGTCTAGGGATCTTCCCCCTATCCAGTATAAAGGTGTAGCTATTTCATTTTTACAGTTTTTAATCAATAATGCGTTCCAATTGTCCGGACCTGCAGCTGAATGTCGTTTCATTTGTCCTATAGTTCTCGCTACAGCTTCTGAGGTAAAATCAAAGTCTGTTATATAATCTCCTTGCAATTCCTCTTCAAAGAATGCATTTATGTAAGGTATCGCTTTGTCACTTTTTGGGGTACTGAAAACTGATTCATATTGAGCTCTCAATGTATCAGATATTTCTTTTGGATTGTCGGTTAGTTCATTTCTCTTCCTTAAGGGCTCAATAGCAGCGCGCTTTTTTGTTTTCCTTTTCGCATAGCTATAGAAGTATTTTGGATTTTCGTTTATTGCTTCTACCGCCTTTTCCTCTTCCCTCTCTGTATGGTCCTTAATTAGGGCTTGTATTTCCCTATCGATAACTTCCCTATCGATAACTTACTATTCACCTATTCCTGCTTTCCAATCCAAAAATTGTCATTTTTTTTAGTTTTTGACATAAAACATTGGATTAATTATACAAAAATCTGAAAGCTACGTATAATAATAGATATATTTCTACACTAAGCCATGAATCTCATTTAGGCTAACCACCTTATTTTGCTCTATTACGTATAAACAGTGATTATTTTCTACCAACTATTAACTTTATGCGAATATGCGAATAATTTTTCATTACTATAGTTTATATACATAGGATTGTGCTAATTTATGTATATTTCATTATAATTTATTCCTGAAGCCACTATTAAACATGCAAACAAACGCTGCAAATAATCTCTAATGATCCAATTTACCAAAATATCATAGTATCAGGATATCTTTGTTTCTTTTGAGGACAAATATTATTTTTCATTTTCAGCCACACTCCAAACACAAAATTTTAAATCTTACAATTGAATATATATATATATATATATATATATATATATATATATATATATATATATTATATATATATATATATATATATATATATATATATATATATATATATATATATATATATATATATATATATAATATATATATATATATATATATATAGCGCCTCGTGGTGTAGTGGTTAGCGTCGCTGACTACGAATCCATCGGCCCCGGGTTCGAGACCCGACGGCAGCCGGCGCGCAGCAAACCCAGCTGTTCATCCTTCCACACAATAAGAAAAGTGGTTGATAGCTAAATGGGTACCCTAGGTGGCCTAGTGGTTAAGACGCTGGGCTGCTGATGGGGCGTGGTTCGGATTCCACGTTAAACTGTAGGTCTATGTAGAGTGAAAAGCTTGACCTTCGTCAGAATGAACAGTTCGGGCGGAAGCTAACTAAAGGTAACTAAAGGTTATATATATATGTAATAATATATATATATATATATATAATACATATGTATAATATATATATATATAAGTAATTACCACCTTCATTTTACATACTCGTACTTGCAGGAAATATAATAATAAAAAATGTCTCATACATACACACACACATACTTTTTCATATAAATTGCAAAATATGTACTTCGTAAATACCGTATATTTTCTGAAGTCTTCAATTTTAAATCATTGTTTGAAGATTAAAGTAGTTCATTTCTGTAGAATGTGACGGGAATTCGGAATGGAAAGTAAAATTAAGCATTCGAAATGGATTTCCAATGAACAGGTTGGGAATTCTAACGTCAGCACAATGAGAATGTTTCTCGGACTTCAGAAGCCAGAGAGTGAATCGCCACTTTTAAATGTTGATCCTCTTATGGTTTTCATTTTGAATGAGTTTTAATTAATTTCCAAATAGTCTTTCCATTATTGATTCAAATTCATTTTTCCGATTTAAGGCCGGAAAAAGGACGATACAGACAGTTTTATTCAGTTTTAAACTGAATAAAATATTATCATTGCTTCGAACTGCGCTCATCTTTCTCCGGTTTTCCCCTTATCTCTTATTTAAGCTATTTAACTATTAATTTATCTCCTTTTCTTTCTTCCCTCTTTCTCTAATCTAATAAAAGAAATTCTTCATACGAGTGTCACACTATAATATATATACACTTCGTTAACCTCGTTTAGGTTCCGTGTGTTGGTCTCTCTTCGCACGAAGGTCAAGCATGTGGCCCCGCCTCTAGGCCTGGCTTTGTGTAGGAGTGAGTTGCTCTCTTGCTCTCTCCACGGCACAGAGCCATGTACACCAGTTCATCTGGTACCGTCGTGAGAGAGGCATCTAGTCTCTTGAAGACTTGAACTTTGACCCCTGTAACGTTTCTGAGGTCCTTTGAAAGCTGGTTAAAAAGTCTTGGCCCCCCTGACAACCAAGCTATTTTCCTTCAGTGTTGAGGAGGTCCCTTGTCGGGCCTTTAATTTGTGAACACTACACATTCTGCCTTTCCTATTTTCCAGCGTTGTTTGGATGGTAATTGGGTTTGGTTTGAGGTTTGGTACCAGTTTTTCGATCATTTTCCTTATGTAGATTATGTAGATACAGTGTGTGTGTGTGTGTGTGTGTGTGTCAGAGCTGGGCATTTGCGGCATATTTTGCGGTACTGCGGTACTTGCGGTACCACCGCACTACCTTCCCGGGCCCCCATAACGCAGTACCGCAAAGGATCGCTGAAAGTACCGCAGTACCGCTACCGCATTCAAATTTCCGCGTACCGGTTTGGTACCGGTTTGGTAGTGCAGCAGTACCGCAGTACCGCAATATGCCGCAAGTGCCCAGCTCTGGACTGTGTGTGTGTATATATATAATATATATACATTCAACTGCAAAGAACACGCAGTATAAAATAACGTAAAGAACGACGCTTGTATAGGAGATATTCCGCGCAAGACGAGAAAGAGAAAACAACAAATGAAAAAATGAAGTACCACCTGGGAATCGAACCCGGGATCTTCCGATTGCCGGTCAGACGCGATACCACTACACCATGGACTTCACTCTTCCAAATGCCGTAATTCCTCTACATACTCGCAGAAACCAATGCCCCAAGGGGGCACCTCCCGCATGCCGTAACATTATATACATTCAACTGCAAAGAACACGCAGTATAAATAACGTAAAGAACGACGCTTGTATAGGAGATATGGTGTAGTGGTATCGCGTCTGACCGGCAATCGGAAGATCCCGGGTTCGATTCCCAGGTGGTACTTCATTTTTTCATTTGTTGTTTTCTCTTTCTCGTCTTGCGCGGAATATCTCCTATACAAGCGTCGTTCTTTACGTTATTTATACTGCGTGTTCTTTGCAGTTGAATGTATATAATGTTACGGCATGCGGGAGGTGCCCCCTTGGGGCATTGGTTTCTGCGAGTATGTAGAGGAATTACGGCATTTGGAAGAGTGAAGTCCATGGTGTAGTGGTATCGCGTCTGACCGGCAATCGGAAGATCCCGGGTTCGATTCCCAGGTGGTACTTCATTTTTTCATTTGTTGTTTTCTCTTTCTCGTCTTGCGCGGAATATCTCCTATACAAGCGTCGTTCTTTACGTTATTTATACTGCGTGTTCTTTGCAGTTGAATGTATATAATGTTACGGCATGCGGGAGGTGCCCCCTTGGGGCATTGGTTTCTGCGAGTATGTAGAGGAATTACGGCATTTGGAAGAGTGAAGTCCATGGTGTAGTGGTATCGCGTCTGACCGGCAATCGGAAGATCCCGGGTTCGATTCCCAGGTGGTACTTCATTTTTTCATTTGTTGTTTTCTCTTTCTCGTCTTGCGCGGAATATCTCCTATACAAGCGTCGTTCTTTACGTTATTTATACTGCGTGTTCTTTGCAGTTGAATGTATATAATGTTACGGCATGCGGGAGGTGCCCCCTTGGGGCATTGGTTTCTGCGAGTATGTAGAGGAATTACGGCATTTGGAAGAGTGAAGTCCATGGTGTAGTGGTATCGCGTCTGACCGGCAATCGGAAGATCCCGGGTTCGATTCCCAGGTGGTACTTCATTTTTTCATTTGTTGTTTTCTCTTTCTCGTCTTGCGCGGAATATCTCCTATACAAGCGTCGTTCTTTACGTTATATATATATATATATATATACACTGTATATGTTTTTTTTAATAAAGTGAATGTAAAATAACCACAAAAATTTAAACACCCTTCTATTTCCGTCTATTCCGGAATAAGCTATTTACAGATTTCAACATAATTCATTAATATTTTTATGTAGGAAATATAAAATATGTCTGTATATAAATTAATTTCGAAAATGATTAAATCAATTTTGCGTGTAAGTTATTATTATTAACTAGTACAGTTCCCGCCGCTTAGCTGACGGTTAGACAGGCTAAACTACAAAAAAAGAACCCAGCCGTGAAAATTTTGAGCTTCACATTGTGTCAACATTTCTGAATCTGGTATCTCCCAAGACCTCCTCACCCCCATTCATACAACTTAGGGGCTAACCCCCTCCCCCATTACCCCCACCCCTCCCCATTACCCCACCCATCCCCCATTACCCCCACCCCCACCCTTCCCCCATTGCTAAACTACAGAAAAGAACACAGTCATGAAAATCTTGAGCTTCACATTTCCGCCCGTAATACAATTTCTGAATTTTTCTTACAATTTCTGAATTTTTTTCTCAAATTTTTTTCTCACAATTTCTGAAAGTGTGACGGACAGACGGACAGACGGACAGACGGACAGCTCTCTTATTATAATATAGATTATTAAAACAAATAAATATGGAGATATATGCTTTTCAGATTTGCTTCTGAGAATCCATTTTATCGTCCATGCACGATATTGCGTGGGCAAATCTTTTTTTACCCCAACTACCACTTCGCGGAAGTCTTTTCTGAGACTGAAGGCTATAACTTTTATTAGAAGAAACCACCACACGCACTTTACACCAAAAGATAGAGGACGTTGTCGCGAATAATTTGGTGTACATATCGAACAAATTCATTCACTACAAAAAAAGTTTAAAGCAAAGTTTGTGGCCAAAAAGTTGTTCAGCTGAGTAAGCCGTCCGTCTGCGTGATGCTGGGCGGAGCTTATTCGCCGAGAGTTCCACTGTAAGCTAGGCCAAGCGTCACGCCTCTTTTCAGCAGCACGCAAAAACACAATTTCGGCTATTTTACAATTTGTGTTGTTTGTGTTAAAAAAAAAAAAATTTTGTGCATTTACAGTATTCAGATTGTACAAAATTTTATATTCTTTTGTAAAATCAAGGAAAAGCAAGTCAGTCCATAAATTTACAAAAATACCACAGCCATAAAAATTTTGAGCTTTACATCCAAAACCAGTGACACCAAATTTGTGAAGCTACACTCAAAATGTAGGTGGTTCGTGAGCTTAAAGTAAATGTTAAGATCGCACTGGCTTAAAAACTTAGGTTCGAAATATTGGATGAGTGTCAATTTTCTGCAAAATTTGTGTTTAAAACAAAAATGATTTGACTAAAAAAATCACGGACCAGTCTGAAAAATGCGTCCTGTCCTGCGAAAAAGCAAATATATTTTTATGCGCATAATAATAAACCTTAAAAACCATTTGGCGTTAAAAACTGAAATTTAAATGTTTTCTAATCCTGGAACCTGGATCAGAAAAAAAAATCGTTTTGCGCTTTACTCTAATACATTGGGAGTAGAATTTTCATCCAGATTATAAAGGGTCAGCCATAAAGACACTCGAGTCTGATGATTAATTTGTATTTAAAATCATGAACAGTGACTCATGAGGGACTCTTGATGATTCATTTTTAATTCTATATATATATATATATACATACTGTGTGTGTGTGTGTGTGTATATATATATATATATATATAACCTTACCTTACCTTACAACCTTACAAAGGTTTCGCGCGATGATTTCTCATTTCGCGAAGGTCAAGCTTGTCGCCCCTCCTCTCGAGTTGGCCTGGTGAAGTAGTGAGTTGGATTCTTGCGCTCTCCACCTCACATAGCCAGGTACGCCCGGCTCATCGGGGATTGTTCTGAGCCAGGCGTCTAGTCTTCTTTTGAAGATTTCCACTGCAACTCCCTTCGTGTTTCTTAGGTCTTTGGGCAACTGATTAAACAGTTTTGGTCCTCTCACTACAAAACTATTTTCTTTCAGGGTTAAGGATGTTCCCTGTCTCGCCTTCAATTTGGGAATACGACACAGTCTACCGCTTCTACTTTCCACCGTTGTTTGGGGAGTTATAGGGTTCAGAGTAAGATTAGGGACTAGTTTCTCCATTATTTTCCAAGTGTAAATAGTGGTGTGTGTCTCTCTTCTCCTTTCCAGTGAATATAGGTCTAGTTCGCGTAACCTTTCCCAGTAATTTAGTTCTTTGCACCCGTTCATCTTGGCTGTGAAGCTTCTCTGGATCCCTTCCAGCTGTCTAATGTCTTTTTTTTTATATGGGGATGTTAGGACCTAGCAGTATTCCAATTTGGGTATTATCAGGGTTTTCAGTAGAGGAATCATTACATTCCTATCCCTTCATTTAAAGGTTCTCAATATCTGACCCATTATTCTCTTTGCTCTGTTTACTGCTATCTTATTTTGTGTTTCAAAATTTCGCATCATCTGTCATTAAA
This sequence comes from Bathynomus jamesi, assembly GCA_023014485.1. NCBI lineage: Eukaryota > Metazoa > Arthropoda > Malacostraca > Isopoda > Cirolanidae > Bathynomus > Bathynomus jamesi. The sequence continues at coordinate 372,539 of JAJOZX010003029.1, forward strand.
ACCCCTAAATCTTTTGCTCTGGAATTTCTCTGAATTTCCTGTCCATTTGGGATATAATATTCCATTGATTTTAGGTCTTCTCTTTTTCCGTACCGTAATAGCTGAAATTTCACGGTGTTAAACTTCATATTGTTTTCTTCCGTCCACTTGTAGATTCTGTTTATGTCGGTTTGTAGAGATCCTATGTCTTCTGGGTTTCTTATTTTTCTACTGATCTTTGTGTCATCCGCAAAGGATGTTACTGTGCTGTCTCTGGTAACGTCCTCATCTATGTCAGTTAGCATGATTATGAAGAGTAGTGGAGCTAATACTGTTCCTTGTGGTACTGAGCTGAGGACCTCTGATTCTGAAGAAGATACTCCTTGCACTGTAACGACTTGCCGCCGTTCACTAAGGAAATTATATATCCATTTCCCTACTTTCCTGTTATTCCCATATATTTCAGTTTATGTATTATGATTCCGTGGTCACACTTGTCGAACGCTTTACCAAAGTCTGTGTATGGTACATCATAGTTTTCATTACTTTCAAGTGAATCAATAATGTTTTCGTAGTGTTCCATTAGTTGCGATAGGCATGATCTGCCTGACCGAAACCCGTGTTGGTTATCACTGAATTTTTTCTGAGTTTCCAAAAAGTCATAGATTTTCTGTCTAACTATTCTTTCAAATATTTCAGTGAGATGGGATGTAAGTGATACTGGCCTATAGTTTTTGGCCTCGGATCGATCTCCTCCTTTATATATTGGGACTATGTTCGCGCTCTTCAGGATGCCCGGTATTTCTTCCGTGTCTAGTGATCGTCTCTCCATATCCAGTATAGGGGCTGAGCGATTGCATTCTTGCAGTTTTTGATCAGTGTGGCATTCCATTTATCCGGTCCGGCCGCTGAGTGTGTTTTTAGTTTCCCTATGGCTTGTGTAATATCATCCGTCGTAAAGTCGAAATCCGTTATACTTTCCCCTTGTGGTTCTTCTTCAAAGAACGCGTTTCTATAGCATATCAATTTTTGTCAGTTTTGGGGATACTGAAAGATGATTCGTACTGAGCTCTTAATATTTCAGATACTTCTGTTAGATCATCAGATAAATCACTATTCACATTTTTTAAAAGTCCGTTAGTCGCATGGTTTTTCGACTTTCTTTTTGCGAAATTATAGAAATACTTTGATTTTATATATATATATATATATATTATATATATATATATATATATACAGGGTGTCCCATAAGTCCGGCATCATAGGAGAAATTCATATTTTTATATTTCTACAAACCATAATTTATGCTCGGGATGCCAATTTCCCGTCCACCATTCTGTTTAGTGACGAGGCTGTTTTTTATGGAAATGGTGAGGTAAATCGATAGAACGCCCGCTACTGGTCTCAAAACAACCCTCACTGGTATACCTTTTCAAAGGAACAAGGTGCATCTCGGGTGATGGTATGGTGTGGCATTTGGAAGGATCGCATCATAGGCCCCCTCTTTCTCGATGAACATGTCACTGGAGGCACCTACCTACGTATGCTCAAGGAAGAAGCATTTCCCAGTGTCTTGAACGAAGAAGGAAATTTCCCAACATGGTTCCAGCAAGACGGCGCTCCTGCACATTACAGCACCCAAGTAAGGGAATACCTGTACCAACAATTCCCTGGTCATTGGATAGGACGTCGAGGGCCTGTGGAATGGCCAGCTAGAAGCCCGGATCTCACGAAACTAGATTTTATCTCTGGGGCCACTTGAAAGCGCTGGTATACGCAGAGAAAATTAGGAGTGTTGAACATTTGCGGCAGCGCATTATTGGGGCATGTAACACCATTACTCCTGACATCATTCACCGTGTGCTTGCTGACTGGGTATCACGTCTGAATTTGTGTATTGAAAACAATGGTGGACATATTGAGCACGTTCTGTAAATAAAAGCTTTTGTTTTGCCTTTTTTTATTATTTTTCCTATGATGCCGGACTTATGGGACACCCTGTATATATATATATATATATTTTTTTTTATGTTCGGGAAGAACCGATTCGCCTCTATTTAAAAGGGCATATCTCAGCGGAAAAACAAAGAAAAAGTGAGAGGAAAGACAGAGGAAAAAGAAAGGGTGGAGGGGACAGTCGAAGTGGAAAAAGAAAGGGTGGAGGGGACAGTCGAAGTGGAAAAAGACCAAGGATGACAAGGACTGCAGGGTCGAGCCCCATCATCCTTGGGTGCTAGGGCCGGGAGGGCGCACGTGAAACCTCCAGGAACAAGCACGTACAAACGAGCACAAAGAGCACTCAAGAGCACGAGCTTAGAACCCCCTGCGGGGATATATATATATATATATATATATGCGGAGATCGATCCGAGGCCAAAAACTATTGGCCAGTATCGCTTACATCCCATCTCACTAAAATATTTGAAAGAATAGTGCGCCTCGGTGGTGTAGTGGTTACCGTCGCTGACTACGAATCCACCGGCCACCGGTTCGAGACCTGACGGCAGCCGGCGCGCAGCAAAACCCAGCTATTCATCCTTCCACACAACAAAGAAAGTGGTTGGTAGATAAATGGGTACCCTAGGTGGCCTAGTGGTTAAGAGACTGGGCTGCTGACGGAGCGTGGTTCGGATTCCACGTTAAACTGTAGGTCTAAGGTGGAGTGAAAAGCTTGACCTTCGTCAGAATGAACAATTCGGGCGGAAGCTAACCAAAAGTTACCAAAGGTATATAATAACATACTAGCTGTTATTCCCAGCACTTGCATTGGGGTCGGCTAATTGTATTAAATTTTAATTATTCAAATCGTTTTATTTTTTGCCGAATCCCCCAGTAATTAGGGAGCCTGCGGTTCCCCCAATTACTGGGGGTTCAATTATTTAGTCAATAAAACTAGAAAAGAACGCAGCCATGAAAATCTTAAGCTTCACAAATCTTGACATAATGTGAAGCGCAAGATTTTCATAGCTGCGTCCTTTTCTATAGTTTTATTGACCAAATACTGTAATTGAACCCCCAGTAATTGGGGGTCCTGCGGTCCCCCAATTACTGGGGGTTCAGTTATTTAGTCAATAAAACTATAGTCATGAAAATCTTAAGTTTCACAAACCTTGACACAATGCGAAGCTCAAAATTTTTATGGCTGCGTTCTTTTCTATAGTTTTATTGACTAATTGAACCCCCAGTAATTAGGGTGCCTGCGGTCCATCCAACCAACCAACCAACATTACTCATATACAAACAATATATTCGCTCAGTTATGGACTATGCTAGCCCATGCTGGGCACCCATTATCTCAAACACACACATAAACACCTTACAGACAATACAAAACAACGCACATCGTATCATTACAGGATCCACTCAAACAACACCAATAGAACACCTACACACAGAAACAAAAATACTGAAAGTTAGAGAACACTTAGACATGAGGGGAACACAATTCATGGCAGCAGCGACAACTAACCCACAACACCCTTGCCACTACATGTACAATCATGCACCGACACCTCGCACTATTAAGGTAACACCAGAGAGACATTATAACCAAATACTCCATTTCATACCACGCCCCACAGACATCACACAGTACAGAAAACACATACACATACACACCTAACCCACAAAGCACTGACACGACTCGGTCCGAATGCGGTCCTAGGTGTGAAGCCGCAGATCGGATCGAGTTAACTTAGCACGATTCCGATGTGGACAACTGGACATCACCCCAACTAACAGACATATAAACACAGACTAGACAACTCCACAGACGACACCTGTCACCTGTGCCAGGACACACCACAAACAATTGAACACATTATGACAGACTGTACCGCTCTAGCACAACATAGAACACAACACAACATCACTAGTGTGCTGAACCTCTGGCCCACTCCGGAGAGGGCGATCAGTTACCTGCGTGCCGCCGGCTTGCTCGATCAGGGTGGGCTGATCGGCTAACCAACAAGAACAAGAACAACCAACCAACCAATTAACTAAGCTCTTTTTAGAAACCCAAAAGTTAACAAAAAGACAGACAGAATCACATACAACTTGCTTTTATATAGTAAGAAGATATACAGTATATATATATATATATATATATATATATATACTGTATATAGGGTGAACCAAATGTAGGTGGACAGTAAATGATAACGTTTATTTTGAGAATACATATTTAATTTTTTTGTATACTATAATACAAAATAAAATTTAAATAAATTTAGTTATAATATTTAATATAATAAAACACAAACACCATAGTTATAATGAACACCATAGTTATAATATAATATAACACAAACCGTATTCAACCTACTGTCCACCTACTTTTGGTTCACCGTGTATATTAAAATATAGTACATACTGAAATAAATGCGAAAGAGTATATGTGCCAAATTCTCTCATAATATTTTACCGTCTCATGGCCGAGTGAGCAGCGTGGTGGCTCGCAAAATTCGAATCTTTATTAACATTGGTTCGAATTTCATCGAGGTAAGATCAATTTATTTCTAATGTGTTTAATTTTAAAACTTAAGTTGCTGTTCGTATGTTGTTCCCAACTAACATAAAATTAATAGGCATGTAATTGCACTCGGTTTATGAAAATAAATGGAAATGGCATTTAATCGGCATTTTCCCCAATAGATGGCGCCACCCACTCCGATTAAATTATTTTCAAAGTATTTCATCAAATATCGAAGTTTGATGAAAATATTGTCATCACCTGAGGGCACTTGTTCGATGAAAGAATTTTTTGCATCTTGATGAAAATTCTAGTCTTACTGCACATTTTGAAAGCTGCTGGTAAATATTTTTTATTTTTTTAACTTTGAATTTTTAATGCCAAATCTTTTGTGTGTGTTATTGGTGGCCTGTTCTTTTTAAAGGTTATCATTATGCACAAAAAAGATTTGGCTTTTTGTAGGACGCATTTTTCAGACTAGTCATAACTTTATTGCATATGTAGAGGTCGACCGGAAATCCTCTCCTCGCCATTCTCAATCAGTCATGGATTCAAAACAAAGGCTATACACGTGGGCAGGAAGGAAACAGGTTCACAGAGGAAACACAGATTTTGTGGTATTTCTCGAAACGACCACCAGAGGACGTCACCAAGGACTCTAAAATGCAGTTTCTTTCTCAAATCATTCTCACTTGCCACCTTCTTGTTTTTGTCGTTACGTCTCTCTCTCTCAGCACCTTTGTCAGTAGCACCACTCGTCACGCTACCCGCTCTACGGCCTTTGCCGGAGAGCGGCCCGCTGTTCCTTCAAGGCTCCGGTCGAGCATACACGAAGTCTATTATCAAGTAAGGCCATCTACAATTTCATCTGGCAAGAAGCAACATCACTGCTGCAGGAGTTTCCGTTGGCCCCCTTCTCAACAAATCTCTACCGGCCCTCAACACTCATCTTCTCGCCGGTAAGCCAGTCCGCCTGCAGAAGCAATCACCAGAAGCTCAGGTTCGTAAACCTTCTATTAGGCTACGAGCCACAAACCTCACTTTGCTCGTCACTCATCCTCTCACCACAAGTACTTCAACAGGCCCTCAGCACATCCTCCTTCACGTAGGCCCTCAACACGTCTTCAGGGTAATCCAGCGTCGCGGTAAGCCTCTTGTCGGCCCTAGTGTTTTGTTACGTCGTGCTTTCACAAGCTCTGCCTAATCGCGTAGGCTCTAAAAGTGTCTTCATTACCGTTTCAAACTAACTCTCTCGTTAAGACCGCAGTAGGCCTATTCAAGTGTTGTACTAATACCGTAGTTTTGTATCGCTCTGTTATTGTGTTCATTCTTAACGACCTAATCCATTTACTGTACCAACCGTACTTGCATTATTTCAGTTATCAATAGGCTTCATTATTTATTCTGTGTTTACCTTTACATATCTCATTAGCCTATCTGAAATAGTGTACTTACTTAACGATTAGACTGTATAACCATTCCTTATTGCTAAGGTTCAGTCATCGTTAGCATAGTATAAATGCCGACATATAATTGTTAATTACTATAAATACCGCTATTGAACTGTTAATCACTGAACAAATAATTGATTTATTTTCCTAATTAAACACAAAACAACAAAGTAATTTCTCTCTCCTTATTAAATATTGTTTGCTTGGGCTGTAGGCCCAAGCTGGTGACCCCTAATTATTCATTTCAATTTTATTCAGTAATTGTAGTAAGCCTACCTTCTTCGCCACATCAAATCGGTATTCCGTAGGCCACTATACATAATGGAGGGATTTATATATAAACTATTTGCAGTATGTATAAAACTTTTAATGTGTGAATGTATATACATATATAAAGGGAATTACAATTAATTAATTAATTAATTAAAGTAGCTAATTATATTACATTAATGTGCTTTGAAGTGAAAGCGGAACATTTAGAACAGTTATGATATTATGATATACTCGTAGTTCCAGAAATAAGTGTATTTCTCCCTGGATAGAGGCTACGCAACGAACCCCTGACTCGTTGCGTAGCGGTGTTGTATATTTATTTACCTGCCCCAGGTGTCTCCTTGGGAATTACATCGGCAGCACTGTTCGCTCTCTCAGGGCTAGATTTTATTCGCATATGGGAATAAGTGGCCGAACAGGTAAAATTTTAAAAACTAAAGAAGCCTCGAGTATTCGTGAACACAGCATTAAATGTAAAATTGATGTCACTTTAGACAATTTTAAAATTCTTGGTTGTAATACTTGTCCCAACTCACTAAGAATTTTAGAATCGCTTTTCATTAAAGCATTGTCCCCTAGTCTGAATGTTGACTCATCGGCCGTCCCTCTCAATTTGCTATGATCCCTCCTCCTTCCCCAATTCCTTATAATCCCTCCTTCCCCAATCTCCCTCGCCATCTCTCGTGTTTCCCGTTCTTTGTCTCTGCTCAAATTAGTCAGCCTCGGATACTGCAGTGTAAGGTAGATAGTTCCATTGTTCCAGTGTACTATTGGTAATTTTTCCAGTGTATTAATTTCACATTTACTACATGTATTTAAAAATAACTTCTTAATTTTTATATGTAAATCTGTATAACTTAGAATTTAACCCTCTTTTCTCAGTCTTTTAAAATTTGTCTTTACGAATAGGTTATAGAAATTTTCTGTTTTGTTTTTCATTCAATATTGATTTTAATTTCACATTGTTATTAAACAGCCTGAAGATGAGCGTATTGCTCGAAACGTTGCGCATTAAAGAAGACTTTTCATGGCATTTACATTTCTCCTTGTCATTGGATTTCTCCTAAATATTAAATTGAAGCTCTGTAGAAGCAACCCGCATGACTATATATATTCAAGGTATGGACAAGATGGCCTCAGGGCTTATCGCCATGTTTGGAAGACTTCACGAAAGTTTCTCAAGTCAAAACTGGACTGTTATTTTCTTGAAATGTGTCGGACTTGCAGGATTTTCCCGAAATTTGTTTACTTCAAACTCTACCGTGATAATCTATATGACTGAATTTTATCAATCGTCCCTGGAATATTTATTAAATAATGAAATTAATTATAAAATCAAAATATCAGATTCGCATAACAAGTCTCTTGGGCATTATATAACTACTCTTAAAAATACCTTGTCGTTGTTGGACTATTTATTAATAATTTCTCTTGTACAACGTGAACTAGAAAAATTTCACTCTACCATCTTGGAAACACATGAACGTAAGTTAAAGGCTTTGGGAATGAATTCACCAAATTTTTTCAATTCAGAGAAGGTAATTTCGAATCTTTCTAGTTACACACTCTCCCCTCGGGAAAAGTTTTTACTGTCACTTGGTTTGCAATTTAAGCTTCCGTTGTTTCAAATATATAAGCCTTCGTTTTTTCTTTACTTTGAAAAATTTTTCAATGGCTTGAAAAATGTTCCCCATGTGGGGGATTTCAATAATTTCAAATGTCAGTTCTCAAATTTAACTCAAGAATTTTTTCTTAAACTTAGAAATCTTAAATTTCAATCTTTCATATTTAGGAAGAGTGATTTGCAGTGTATTAAGAATTTGGCAAAGAACCAGGAGATTGTTGTGACTAGACCAGACAAGGGTAACGGAGTGGTTATTTTGAATAAATCGGACTACATAAACAAAACTAATGAAATCCTAAGTGATCTTACTAAATTCAAACAAATTCTAGAACCTGTAAATAAAGTCATTGTAAGGTTAGAAGACCAGGTTAATAGATTTCTGTCACGACTAAAGTCCTTAAAGATAATAAAAAATGATACTTACTCTCAGTTGTTCGCATCTGGTGCTAATCTTGCTCAATTATACTGTCTGCCTAAAATCCATAAAGCTGGAACACCTCTCCGTCCTATTTTAGCTTCGTATAACTTACCCACCTTTCAATTGGCAAAATTTGTTGTTCGTCTCCTGTCCCCCTTTGCGAAAAATGCTTACACTATAAATAACTCGTTTGAATTCCAAAAAGACCTCCTTGGTAAAAACTTCGATTCAAAAAAGTTTTTTGTCAGTTTTGATGTAAAGTCACTTTTCACAAATGTACCTGTATCTGAAACTATTGCCATTATTTTAGATAGGGTTTTTAGCTCAGTTGATAATTTTCATGGTTTTTCATTGTCTCATTTGAAGGAACTTTTAGAATTGGTCTTCAAACAATGCTATTTCACTTTCAACAATAAGGTTTACCAACAAATTGATGGGGTAGGGATGGGATCACCAGTCGGACCGTTAGCAGCTGACTTTTTTATGACTCATTTAGAAAGTGTAATTTTTAGACAATCTCCCACTCATCTCAAGCCAATTTTCTATCGACGCTTCGTTGATGATTCGATAGCAGTCTTTGATAATGCGGTACAAGCGCAACAATTCTTTAACTTCCTAAATTCTTTGCACCCCAATATAACGTATACAATGGAAACCGAGCAAAATGGCTCCCTCCCCTTCTTAGATCTTTTAATTTCGAAAAACGGTGATTCTATTACTACATCAGTTTACAGGAAACCCACTTTCACTGGTTTGGGCATGAATTTTTTAGTTTTACTGATTTCAACTATAAGATGTCTTGTATTAAAACTCTCCTGTTCAGAGGATATAATTTGACCTCTAATTTTACCTTACTTAATGATGAATTTAATAATCTAAGATCATACTTTACTAATAATAGTTTTCCTGTTCAATATGTAGACAAACTAATTAGATCCTTCTTAAATAATGTTTATAGCCCTCAACTTCCATGTATTACAGTGCCGAAGGATATAAAATATTTCTTGGTACCTGAAATGGGTCCTTTGAATAAGGAATTTAAGCTTAAATTTACAAAATTGTTAAGGAAATTTTTTTATCATACTGATTTCCGCATCATATTTATTAATAAAACGTCTTTATGTAGCTTTTTCTCAGCGAAGGATCGAACCCCTGACTCGTTGCGTAGCGGTGTTGTATATTTATTTACCTGCCCCAGGTGTCTCCTTGGGAATTACATCGGCAGCACTGTTCGCTCTCTCAGGGCTAGATTTTATTCGCATATGGGAATAAGTGGCCGAACAGGTAAAATTTTAAAAACTAAAGAAGCCTCGAGTATTCGTGAACACAGCATTAAATGTAAAATTGATGTCACTTTAGACAATTTTAAAATTCTTGGTTGTAATACTTGTCCCAACTCACTAAGAATTTTAGAATCGCTTTTCATTAAAGCATTGTCCCCTAGTCTGAATGTTGACTCATCGGCCGTCCCTCTCAATTTGCTATGATCCCTCCTCCTTCCCCAATTCCTTATAATCCCTCCTTCCCCAATCGCCCTCGCCATCTCTCGTGTTTCCCGTTCTTTGTCTCTGCTCAAATTAGTCAGCCTCGGATACTGCAGTGTAAGGTAGATAGTTCCATTGTTCCAGTGTACTATTGGTAATTTTTCCAGTGTATTAATTTCACATTTACTACATGTATTTAAAAATAACTTCTTAATTTTTATATGTAAATCTGTATAACTTAGAATTTAACCCTCTTTTCTCAGTCTTTTAAAATTTGTCTTTACGAATAGGTTATAGAAATTTTCTGTTTTGTTTTTCATTCAATATTGATTTTAATTTCACATTGTTATTAAACAGCCTGAAGATGAGCGTATTGCTCGAAACGTTGCGCATTAAAGAAGACTTTTCATGGCATTTACATTTCTCCTTGTCATTGGATTTCTCCTAAATATTATATATATATATATATACACACATTATATATTATTATTTTTTATGCAGGAAGGAGGGGCCAAGGGCGAATGCCTGCAAAAACGCCCCACCCCCATAGAAAAAGAAGAGAGCCAAAATCAAGGTTCAAGGTTTTCGAGATGCCTGGACACTGCGATTGAAAGATTGGATGGAGGAAAGATGGATTGAGGCTGATGGTTCCAGAGTTAACCGGTTGAGTAGATGAAAAATTCAAAACAGCACTTAACCCTTGCGTTAGAGAGTTGGACAGAAAAGAAATGAGAATGTGTTGAAAGTCTGGTGTTGCGTGCTCTCCTTAAAGGAGGAAGTATGCAATTAGAGAGTTCAGAAGAGCAGTGTGCGTTATAGTAGCTATAGTAAAGAGAGAGTGAGGCAACATTGCGGCGAAGAGGGATTGAAGACAGTCAGTAATAGGCGGAGAATTGGTGAAACGAAGAGCCTTTGATTCCACCCGGTCAAGTAGGGCTGAGTGGGTTGAGACACCCCACACATGAGAAGCGTACTCCATGCAGGGTCGGACAAGACCCCTGTACAAAGACAGCAAATGAGCGGAGGTGAAGAAACTGTGGAGGCGGTACAACATACCTTACCTCTTAGAAGCTGTTTTGGGAAGAGAGTATATGTGATCTTTCCAGGAAAGATCAGAAGAAAAGAAAACGCCAAGAATGTTAAGAGAAGAGGAAGGATTGAGTTGTGTTGTTGAAGGTAATGGGATAGTGGTGTGGAAGATTGTGACGAGTAGACAGATGGAGGAACTGAGTTTTCATAGGTCAGGTGTACCAAGCCGTCCTGCGCGAATCATGGAGTAACTGTTGAGAGGGACCCTTTCTGAAACGGGTGAAGTGAAGAATGGAATCATCGACATAGGAGTAGGTAGGACAGGAGTGCGACTTAGTAGATCATACAGGGTGGGGCACGGGAATCAAGTGTTTTTTGAATAGCTAGTAATCGGCCATTAGGAATGGGAGGGGCGTGCGGTAGATAGCATTCCATTCCTGGGTTCATAGCATTTAACTTTAACTAACACTCACCTTTATCTTTCAGGTGCCATCATGGAGCAGTGGACGTTAGAACACCGCATGTTCGCGTATGATCATTTTGTTAGGAGTGGCGAGTCAGTGACAGCAGTTCAGCGTGCGTTTCGCCGCAGATTCAACATTCATCGAAATGACTCTGTTCCCGCTCGTGACACAATCTTACGTTGGGTTAACAATCTTCGAACAGAACAGGAGGCTCAATAATGAAAACAAAACCGAAGGGGCCGCAACGCACTGTGCGTACTCCAGAGAACGTTGAAAGGGTCAGACAAGCGATGTTGCAAAGCCCAGGCCGCTCTGCTCGGAGACATTCAGCTGCACTCGGAATCAGCAATCGTACTGTTAGACGGATTTTGCATGAAGAATTACATTTTCACCCATACAAGTTAGCGATGGTGCAGGAATTGAATGTAAACGATTGCCCCCAACGACTGAATTTTGCACAGGAAATGCTTGCACTTTATGAGCAGAATGAAAACATGATGGTGGTAATGAGTGATGAAGCCCATTTCCACCTTAATGGGGCCGTCAACAATCAAAACTGTCGGTATTGGGCTGCTGAAAATCCGCGACAACTCCATGAAAAACCGCTGCATAGCCCTAAGGTTACAGTTTGGTGCGCGGTGGGAAAGTTTGGCGTCATCGGTCCCTATTTCTTCGAACAAAATGGGGTTACCGTTACCATAACATCTGGGCGTTACATTGAGATGGTGAACACCTTTTTCATCCCTGAGTTACGAAGAAGGCGTATTGCTCGTCGACATTTGTGGTTTCAGCAAGATGGGGCCACGCCACACACCGCCAGAGCGTCAATGGCTGTTCTTCGCCCCCTGTTTCCCAACCATCTCATTTCGAGATTTGGTGACATTGCATGGCCCCCTCGGTCCCCTGACTTGTCCACATGTGACTTCTTTCTATGGGGGTACCTCAAGTCACGTGTCTACGAGGACAAGCCCCGTACATTAGATGCATTGAAGGAAGCGATCCGTCAACAAATCATCCAAATCAACAGAGACCTGCTGGGAAGAGTGGAGGCCAATTTTCGTAAACGCCTTCAACAATGCGTCGACGGCCAAGGACATCATATGCCAGATATAATTTTCGGTACATGATTATTATGACATGAAATGCTATGTTCTTACGAATGTTGTTCTACCAATATATTTTCTTTACAAAAATAAATATCATTTTCCTGATTATTCCAAAAACACTTGGTTCCCGTGCCCCACCCTGTATATATAACGGGTGTGCCATAAAAAAGGGTACATTTTAAAAAGGCTATAAAATCAACACTTGTCATTTAATTTTAATAAAACTTCTACACAACAAAACATATGTATTTATCTATACGCAAACAAGTTTTCAGACTAAAATATCAAATAATTCAAATTCTATTAACATTTAACGAAAAAGTATGATTTTTCTACTTAACATGCAAAAATTATTAAACCTTTTCAATATTTTTTATAAAAATAATTTTTAACGTAAAATTTACCTGAAATTATTTAAAAAATTGTTCGAAATGCTTTCCTTTCATTTCAATAACATTTTTTTATTCTTGGCCGGAATATGGGAGAACTTAGCAGAGCGAGGCTACAGGACTAGAATAAAAGATGTCGCTCATTTACGCGAGATCATCATTCAGAAATGGGAAGAGCTTCCACAGGAACAATTAAATCGAGTCATAGATGAATTCCGGCCAAGAATAAAAAAAGTTATTGAAATGGTAGGAAAGCATTTCGAACAATGTTTTTAATAATTTCAGGTAAATTTTACGTTAAAAATTATTTTTATAAAAAAATATGGATCTTTTCCGTTTCATGTACTGTTTTCGATTTTGTTGAAAATAAGATATTTAATGTAGATATTTACGCTGATTTAAGAAATGTAAGCACTGGTTTGGAGAAATAAGCGGTTCAAAAGTTATGCTTGTTATTGTAATTTTGTATGGGATATAATGCCCGGTTAGGTTAATTGAATACCCGGTTAGGTCAACTGTATGCCCTTGACGATTGGTTAGGTTAAGTTGTGATATTTTCGTTAAAACTAACGAAAATATCACGACTTAACCTAGCCAATCATCAAGGGCGTACAATTGACCTAACCGGGCATTCAGTTGACCTAACCGGGCATTCAATTAACTTAACCGGACAGAAAAATAACGGTCAAATGAAAAATGAGGTGACCGCCCGGGAATCGAACCCAGGATCTTCCGATTGCCGGTCAGATATGCTATCACTACACCACGGGCCTCGATCAGTCAGAAGTCGTAATTCTCCTACATAGGGCAGAAACCAATGCCTTGAGAGGGCACCCTCGCAAATCGTGAATATGTACATTTAACTGCAATGACCACGCAGTATATTAATGTATAGAAACGACGTAAGTATAGAGGAGTGTTCTGCACACGAGGAAGAGAAATAACGAACAAATGAAAAATGAGGTGACCGCCCGGGAATCGAACCCAGGATCTTCCGATTGCCGGTCAGATATGCTACCACTACACCACGGGCCTCGATCAGTCAGAAGTCGTAATTCTCCTACATAGGGCAGAAACCAATGCCTTGAGAGGGCACCCTCGCAAATCGTGAATATGTACATTTAACTGCAATGACCACGCAGTATATTAATGTATAGAAACGACGTAAGTATAGAGGAGTGTTTTGCACACGAGGAAGAGAAATAACGAACAAATGAAAAATGAGGTGACTGCCCGGGAATCGAACCCAGGATCTTCCGATTGCCGGTCAGATATGCTGCCGGAACTTTTAAAATGTTTCGGCCGGAAGTTCTGGCTGGAACCGGAACTTTAAGTGTTGCTTAAACAACGAAAAAAAAATCTGTTTCATCGGACACCCAGAAATGCTAATATGATATTATTGGTCTTTGTCTCGGTTTTTAAACTAATTTCTAAAACTAAAGCCATGAAATGAAGTTCAAGTAGACCACTTTGTTTTATATGCTTTACCACTTTTTAATACAGTGTTTTTTTTATATAGGAATAAAATCTAAATAAGATAATACAACAATGCTTGAAGGTAAGATTCACCTTGTATAGTATTTTTCCAAAACTGTATGTCATATCACCTAAATATATTAAGTTTAGCATTTAAGTTGTTTTATAAGTACATGGAAAAATAATAACTTGTAAAAAAAAATCGATCTATTGGAAGCCACGAGTCTTTGACAGGTATGTTTCACGACACAACCAGTCACACAGAGCCATCGGGATGACGCGTCCAGTACTTGTTTAGTTTAACACTGAAGTCAGCTCACCCAGCTGCCTCACAAGCAAAAACTTGCCCAGTATCCATTTCTTTCAGAAAAAGTGTATTGAAATTAAAGAAATCTTAGGTTCAGTGTTTTCTGTTGTTTTCTCAAGGTGGATATCAGAAAGTTACATTAATTTTATATAATTATGCATATTTTGATCTTGATTATCTATATATGAAATACATTAGGTGTCATTATAACATGATTTTTTATGTAATAAAATTTTGACTTTTCATACATAGTATTTAATTATTAACTATAAAATGCCTTTATAAGCTACATTATGTGAAAGAAAAAATAAGAAGCATTAACAATTGCTCTTGTGTTACATCATGGATTGGAGGAAGAATAAGAACAATAATAAGAACGTGTTTTAATTCATGAAACAGTAACCAATATCACAATAAAAAGTTCCGGTTCCGGCCGGAACCGGAATTTCATAAACATTGAGGTTCCGACCGGAAGTAACCGGACGGAACTAAATTCCGGTGCATCCTTATATATATATTATTATATATATATATATATATATATATATATATATATATATCATTAATTACACTGGTCTACAGCCAAAATGCTTCGGAAATAAAAGTAGTCAATCTTTACTAATTTTGGGTCACTGAATACGAAAATGATGCCTAAAATTGCCAATTGGCTCTATTTATAAAGATATCAGGCAACCCTGCACCATACTAACTGGACTGCATCTGTCGCGTAATATGTAGACGCCTGTGACACATCGACGCATTGACTCTACTGCGCATGCGCACAGTTATATTTTTTTATTTTAATAAATTAACGTAAATATATACATATATATACAATAAAATGTAATTTTAAATTTATCTATTACATTATGTATTTGTAAATTATTTATTAAAAAATAGATTGGATCATTTTAACATATTGCTTCCCATAATGTTTTTGATATTAATATAAATGGAATACTAACCTAACTTAACCTTAACTAATTTAAAATTATTAAAATGCAATGTAATTACATTAACTTATTAAAATTAAAAAAAATATAACTACGTGCATGCGCAGTAGAATCAAGGCGTCGATGTGTCACAGGCGTCTACATATTACGCCACAGCATCAGTTCATTCGCGGAAGTCATACAGTGCACCCTTATCAAGCTCTTTTTAGTGTTTGCTTTTGAAACTGAATTTTTTTCAGCCTAATTTAAACAAAGATGCCTCGTAATTGCGTGAAGAGTGTAGATAACTTCTGTTATGTTTGTGGAGAATTGACTTTTGCATCACAAAAGCGTGCTCTAACCGCCGTGATTAGGAAAGCCTATCACCTTTATTTTGGCTGTAAGATTGGAGATCAGGACAAGAGCTGGGCCACACACATATGCTGCAATACTTGTGCAACAAACTTTCGCCAGTGGTTGAATCGGAAAAGGAAATCTGTGCCTTTTGCAGTGCCAATGGTGTGGAGGGAACCAACAGATCATGTCAGCAATTGTTGCTTCTGCATGGTGCCTCCAGTCAAGAAAGGTATTTGCAAGAAGAAAAAGTGGATTTTACAATATCCGAATATACCCTCTGCTATACGCCCGGTACCTCACGGCGAAGGACTACCCGTTTCTGAGCCCCCACACTCATTCTCCCTGGAGTCAGAGGACGAGGAGAATGAAAGAACCTGCGAAACTTGTGAGCCTTCAACTTCACAAGACCCTGAATTTGTTTATAACTTGACATCTTCTAAACCGCACATGATAACTCAGAATGAATTAAACGACCTTATCAGAGATTTAGAACTGCCAAAGAATAAGGCAGAGCTGTTAGGCTCCAGATTGCAGCAGTGGAATCTCCTCGCTGAAAATGTTAGAGTGTGTAAGTTTCGTGACCGTCAAAAAGATTTTGTCCCATTCTTCATCATGGAAGGTGACCTTGTAGCTTGCAACGACAGCGATGGTCTGATGGCAGCTCTCAACATTATTCACAATCCTGATGAGTGGAGACTGTTCATTGATTCATCGAAGTTCAGTCTAAAAGCTGTTTTGTTGCATGTTGGCAATGTATTGCCATCAATTCCAGTTGGTCATGCAGTCCACAAGAAGGAAACATATGACAACATGAAGCAACTTTTGAACTGCATAAACTATGACAAACATCAGTGGCAGGTTTGTGGTGACTTGAAAGTTGTTGCTATCGTGCTTGGACTGCAGCTGGGCTACACTAAGTATTGCTGTTTTCTGTGTGAATGGGATAGTCGGGCTAGGACTTCTCATTACATCAAGAAAGATTGGCCACCCGACACTCATTGGAACTGGAACAAAAAATGTTCAGTATCCTCCACTTGTAGAATCGAGCAAGATTTTGTTACCACCCTTACACAACAAACTGGGCGTCATGAAAAATTTTGTTAAGGCTATGGATAAAACGAGGTCAGCTTTTAAGTACCTCGGTGGTAAATTCCCAAAACTCAGTGAAGCATAAATCAAGGAGGGTGTATTTGTTGGTCCACAGATCCGCGAGCTTCTTAGAGATGAGGAGTTCGACCGTATCCTAGGTGGTGAGGAGAAGACAGCGTGGAATGCTTTCCGGTTAGTAGCAACCAATTTTCTCGGAAATACCAAAGCTGACAATTACAGGGAGCTGGTGGAAAACCTGCTGTTATCCTATCAAAAAATGGGCTGCAATATGTCTTTAAAGATAGATTTCCTCCATTCGCACCTGGAATTTTTTCTATAGTGGCATTTGAATTTTCGTCTGACCACCGATGAGAGTTACGAGTGTTGTTGATACCGTCACGGGTGAAAGTAGCTTCATCGGTGAACAGTATTAATCGAAGCAATCGGCGATTAGCATTTACTCAATGACAAAATTCCAGTCGCATGGCAGCGTCTCCTGGTTGAAGGTGTTGTACACGCTGTACATGATATGGATGCAAGCCTTCCTCACGTAATGTTCGCCATACTCTTGTGTGTGTTACACCGAGACGTGTAGAAATTCTTCGTGAGCTAGAAGTAGGACTACGCTCTACCAACTGAAGAATGTTTTCCACTTCATCCACATCTTGTTGACCTTCACGTTCAGATGAAACATGAGTGCTGGGAAGTGTACCAATCTCACGCAATGTGTTGAAAACCCTGGTAAAAACTCTTCGATCCGGAATTCTGCAGTTTGGAAACCGTCGACGGTATTCTGCAACAGCAGCTGTTGCACTTTCATCGCAAAAACCGTAGACATACACCATATCTGCATATTCGGCATGTGCGAAGGTGTGTGGCATTCTTAACACTGCTTCAAACACCAAACAATGTCACTCACAACAGTCAGCTGTCGATTGGCTTATGTTACATGCTGACATTACAGCTTACATGGTTCAAGGTTATAGGGGAGGGAAGGGGGAGGAAGAACTGCGCGCGCATCAGATTCAAACAGCTCTATCTCCGTAACCATTCAGAATTAGACACATGTTCATATGAACTTTTTTTCTCACAATGACCGATACTATCACCTCCCGAAGTATTGACCTTTCCTCCTCAAACACCCTGTATATATAGGGACAATGTTTGCTCTTTTCAAGATGCTCGATATTTCCCCAGTGTCTAGGGATCTTCTCCATATCCAATATAAGGGTGTAGCTATTTAATTTTTACAGTTTTTAGTTAATAGTGCATTCCATTTGTCCGGACCTGCAGCTGAATGTGATTTCATTTGTCCCATAGCTCTCGTTACATCTTCTGG
This sequence comes from Bathynomus jamesi, assembly GCA_023014485.1. Taxonomy (NCBI): domain Eukaryota; kingdom Metazoa; phylum Arthropoda; class Malacostraca; order Isopoda; family Cirolanidae; genus Bathynomus; species Bathynomus jamesi. Next base: position 390,727 of record JAJOZX010003029.1, read on the forward strand.
GGTAAAATTAAAGTCTGTTATACATTCTCCTTGTAATTTCTCTTTGAAGGATGCATCTATGTCAGGTATCATTTTGTCACTTTTTGGGGTACTGAAGACCGACTCATACTGGGCTCTCAATGTTTCAGATATTTCTTTTAGATCGTCTGTTAGTTAATTATTTCCTTTCCTTAAGGGCCCGATAGTAGCGCGCGTTTTTGTTTTCCTTTACGCATAGCTGTAGAAATATTTTGGATTTTCCTTTATTGCTTCTACCGCCTTTTCCTCTTCCCTCTCTGTATGGCCCTTTATCAGAGTTTGTATTTCCCAATCGATTCTCTCCAGTTTTTCTCGTTTTACTTTCCTGGCATTGTTGTCTCCGCAATTAGCTAACTTCGTCGCTACTCTCTTTCTTTTGCGGAATAGTCTTCTTTTTTGCCTCTCTAGCCAGTTCCTCTTTCTTTTTGGCTGTGCTTTCGGAGCATATTTTTCCATAATTCTCAACGTCTTTTCTCCCAAGGTTGTCAGCATTTCTTCAGTTGTTTAATTCTCGAAAACTGTTCTCCACTCTATTTAGGCCATGTGTGATCTGATTTCTTCACAATTTATTGTCTTGGAGTTTAAGTTAAAAGCCCCAAATTTGCTTCTTCCTTCCGTATGTGCATTGTCTTTTAAAGTTATCGCCATATTTGTTGATAACTCGATTATATTGTAGTCTGAGATAATAAGGGGTTCCAAAAAACCTTAGCCCCCCCATCCCCCCCATTTGCAGCTTACATGTTTACTTATATCGAAATAGTTTTTAGTGATTATAAAAATATATAACATTCTTTATTTATTGCAGGTATTAAAATTACTCTAGCTGATAAAGTGATAATATAATGGCTTCTCAATTAATTGGTGATTCGGAGAGGCAACGTGTGATAGATCGCATACGAGCAATAACATTTCGGGAAGCTCGTGATGCTGGAGCCACCTTTATAACACGTTCATGGGTTGTCAAAAAGTTGCGAAGAAGTGAGGACTTCGTCAAAAGAAATTGGAATAAAACTTTGGATGAATGTGAAATGGATACAACCAAATCTGGGCGCCCAAATTTGCCACTCTCTCAGGAAACAAAGGACATCATTGAAAGCGGTACGCGTAAGCGGAAAAACAGCTGTGCTAAACTTTCTAGAGAGATCGAAGTGTTGGGAGGAAAGATCGTTAGTGGTGAGATCATTCGACTGTACCGTCATAGGCAAGGTTTAAAGCCTTGGCATGAACTTCCAAAGCCAAGAAAAACTCAACTTAACATCGATGACAGAATGTGGTTTGCCCATTATCTTGAAGATTGGGATGTGGATGATTTCATGCATTTAGCTGTCTCCGATGAATTTTTTGTTTACGTAACACGTCGGCCTAACTACCAAAATGATCGAGTGTAGGCCACAACACCAGATGAAATCGATGACAATGAACATTATCGCGAATTATTAAAAAGTCCAGACTGTGTTGGTGTGTTTGTTTTGTTCACTCCAAAGAAGCTCATGTGGGTGCTGAAGCCAAATGGTCAGAGTTGGGATGGACAGTATTTTCGTGATATTATTCTATCCCAGCATGTCATTCCTTTTCTAAGAAACCCAAACAATGTTATGGATGTCGATCAGGTCACACTTCTGCACGATAAGGCCCCCTGCTTTAAGGCATTAGCCACTCAACAGTTGTTGCGGAACCATGAGATCGATTTCTTTGGAACTGAAGAATGGCCAGGAAATTCTCCTGACCTGAACGTCTGTGAACACATTGGATCAGTTATAAAGGACAAGGTTGAATGTCTCTTGTTTCAAGAACCTGCAGCAAATCGATTTTCGAAGGATACAATGACGCAACACATTGAAACTGTTTTAGCAAATTTGCGTAACGATCAAGATCTATTCACGTCACTTTTGGCAAGCTACCCAAAGCGAATTCAGGCTGTCTTGGAAGCCAATGGCGGAACACCAAGTTTTAATTGTTTCTCATTAAATGCAGGATTAAATTCTCTTTTGTAAGGTATGTTTAGTTTTACTGTACCTCTAATGGTTTAGGCCATGGGCGGGGGGGGGGGGGCTAAGGTTTATTGGAGCCCCCGTAGTTGGAGTTATTTTTATATCGGCAATTAAGTTCGTGTTATTTGTGAATACCAGATCTAGGCAGTTATTTTTCCTGGTATTTTCTGTTACCTCCTGCGTCAGCATAAACTCGTTTGTGAGATCCATCAGCAATTTTGCTTGCTCCTGGTCCTCTCATGTGCCCCCCTTATTTTGCTGTATAAATATATTTCTACCTATCTTTTTATATTTTATAAATGGAAAATGAAAATCGCTGCAGAGTATTATATTAGGGTATGGAGAGTTTACGGTCCTTATTAGGGTTCTGATATCATCAATGGCATCCGAAAATTTTTCATTTGGAGAGTTAGGAGGTCTATAGATGACTATCAGTACCACGTTTAGTTTCTCTATTTTCACTGCAAGGGTTTCCACGAAATTGTTGGATTTACTTATTACCGTCTCTGTCATATGCCTCTCATGTAAATAAATAGCAGAGCCGCCATTACGTGTCGCTGTTCTATCCGCTCTTAGTAAGTTGAATCCGTCGATATGTAATTCTTTCTTATCGATCCAGTGTTTGCAGTTATCGCAGTTTCCCTGGCAGTCTTTAAGATGTGTTTCTGTGAGGCATGCGATGTCCGCCCTTGTTTCGTCTATAAAACCTTTCAGGTACGAAACTTTGTTTAGTGAATTGTTCGGTTTTATTCCATGAATATTTGCCATGACAATGTTTATGTTCTTTGGTTTGCATTGCCCCTTGTGCATTTTAAGTTCGTTGTCCTTTGATATCGCGTGTTTTGTAGCCTTGTGGTCCTCCGAGATGGATCCGTTCCCGCCTACCTGTTCTGGTGGCTTCTTGCCATGTAGCGTTCCGGTTCGAGGGATCCTAGCTGTGTCAGCTGCATGTGCTGTATAAGACTTAGCAGCCGTATTGTGTGTGAGATGTTGAGAAAATTTTGTCTGCTGTGTGTTTTGTTTGGTATTTGGGTTGAAAAATTTTTGTGTGCTATTTGTGTTTTGTTTGCTATTTGGGTACATATTTTTTTTCTCACATTCCTTCTGTTGTCATTTGAAACTTGTCCTTTGTCCTTTGAACTTGTCGGGAGATGATGGTAGTAGCATTTTCTCCCGTACTGGCAGGTTCCATATGTCGCGTAGGTCTTGCAAATGTCCGGATGGTAGAATTTGCATTTTCCACCAAATTTGCAGTGACCATTATTGTAGAAGTAGTTGCACACAGGAGGGTGTTCGTAAATACATTCTCCTCACTTATATCTGCATATTCCTTTCACATAGTATTTACATATATTTTCTTCCCCATTTTTACTTGGGGCCGTTGTTTTTGGTGGTTTCAGTATGGTTTCTTTATTGTATACTTGTTTTTCCTACTGCTGCTAATGCCCTTTGTTTGAAAACTTTGGATTTGGTTTTGTGCCTCTGTTTCCTCTGTTGGTGCTTCTTTCACTTCTATTATTTCTGCTTTTTCTGTTTCTTTTTCCTGTTCGTTTTTCGCAGCTTCCTTTCGTACTATCTTCGTTACTTCTATATCTTTTCTTTGTTCGCTATTCATAAACTCCTCTTTTGCCTTTTCCTCATAGTCTCGTTCTGCTTTAAAGATCGTAAACGAGTTTATTTCGATTATGCAGCTTTTGCAGAAGAACTTGATTCCATTCACTTGTTTAACGCCTGATATAAAAGAGATTTCTTTGTCGCTCCATCTCAGGCATTGAAATTCGACTAATGTCTGGCAAAGATCGCAGCGAATCAACTTTGATTCATCTGTTTCTTTTTTACAGTATCCACAGGGTTGTATGAACTGATTTACCATTGCCATGTTTCTCATGGTATGTAAATGATTGTGCTCGAAATATTAACTCAAAATGGTAATTTATGAAGTGAGGTACCTGTCTTGACTTTAGAAATGAGGGGGTTAAAGTTTTTCCGTTATTCCGTTGGGTGGGGAATAGGGGATGTGGCACGCTGGAGACTCTCACTGATTGGTGCCCTGGAGCGTACCGCGGGGGATAACTGAGGGATATTGCCTTTCGATGGGCAGTTAGATTTCCTCCGAGAGAAAAAACTCGGAAAAAACGTTGTATAGATTAAGTTGCTTTAATTTTATTTGCTTTATTTCAACAAACGCCGCTATTTCACCACTTAAATAGGCATACGGCTGTGTTCACTGAATATTCACTCAAAAATTGGCCCTAATTAAAAAGGATTAACTGCAGGATTTTTATTGTAATATCACTTTTATTCGGACTTCAAACGAAACACGTGTAACCGTTACACTGGGCAGGAAAACTATATATGTTATATATATATATATATATATATATATATATATAACTTGATTTTTCTTAACTTCTGCGTAAAAAAATGTTTCAGTTTAGTTACTCAAATATAATTTTCTACATTCAAATAAACATTTTACATAAACTTTATATTGGTTTGTCATAATCCTTATATACAGGCCCGGATCCAGACCAGTGTTCAGATAAATTTTGTCATCGTTTCGCACTGGTCAGCTTTTTTTGAAAATAGCGCCCCTAGCGAGACTGCTTTGAAACGATACTCTCTGCTCGATTTCTGCTGGAAAATGCATAGGAACTTATACTTCGCGCATGCGCCGTACACTTTTTAATTTCACTGCATGTCTCACAGACTGAACCTGTGTGTTGTAAAAGCCTGTGCTTTACAAGAAGTACGCAACATGATGGGCGCGTTGGAGGAAGTGGAGCGTTTCTTCAAGTTCTCACCGAAAAGACAGCTGCTGCTTGAAGAACAGATCAAGGTGTGTTTTTTTCTTGGTATAGTCAGTACATTTTCTATTGTAATGGCTGTGTGTTGTAATAGTGAATTTAATGCTGTGAAATTTATTTTAAATTATTTTATTTTTTCATACATCTAATCTGAAAATTATTGCTTTCTGTTTTTGTCACTCAGGAGGAGTGTCCAGCCTCTAGTCATCATAAGCTGACCGATATTTTCCGAACTAAATGGGTCCAGCGTTTAGATGCCCTAGATGTATTCGAAGAGCTACTGCCCGCCGTGGTTTCAACCTTGACGTGCATCGAGGATAACGTCACTCATAACTGGGACAGTGAGTCATCAACAAAGGCCAGTGGTATGCTCCACCAAATTGGAACATTCCAGTTTATCTTCACTTTTGCTGTGACAAAGAAAGTTTTGTCATACACCCGTGGTATCACAGTCAAGTTGCAGGTGAGGAGTCTCGACACAAAGAAGGTATATTACAGTGTTGGTGACGTCCTTGGGTTTCTTCAAACAGTCAGAGACAGTGTTGACTCAAAACATTCTGAGTGGTTCAAGGCTGCAAAGGAAATAGCTGAAGACCTCGACATAGCAGTGACAAAGCCCAGGACAGTCGGCCGGCAAAAAAACAGAAACAATGTCCCTGCAGAAACTACGGAGGATTATTTCTGTCGCAGTGTGACTGTGCCATTCTTGGATCATCTCCTGGCAGATATTGGATCAAGATTCAAAGATGGCCAACAGAAAACCATTCTGGGATTTTCAGGTTTGTGATGGAATTATTTAGCTCTAGGGATAATTTGAGAATGATAACTAAATTGATGGACTGATATGTACTCTCTCTTACTGTTACATGAAATTGACAACTGGTTTATTCATTTTAGGTGCCCCTGCAAAGATGATAGAACAGCCAGACACATGGAACCCAGAGTTCCAGCAGTTCTGTCAGACCTACCAAGATGACCTTCCCAGTCCCAATACTCTGTCTGCAGAGCTGGATGTGTGGCAATACCACTGGGAGCGGCGCCATCAGGCCAACTGCAACATACCAGACTCTGTGCAGTCAACTTTACACTCCATGGACAAGGTCTTATTCCCAAACATCTATGCTGCACTTAAGGTATTGGCAGTCATTCCAGTCACCACCTGTGAGTGTGAACGTTCAGTTTCAGCCATGCGTCGACTGAAAACGCATCTGAGGAGCACCATGAGAAATGATAGGATGAATGATTTAGCTCTGATGCCTGTCCATTGTGGGCGGAAGCTCGATGTGGATGTTTTGGTTGAGAAGTTTGCACGGCTCCACCCAAGAAGGATGGAGCGTGTTGATATTATCAGTGACAAACATTAGAAAGGATTTATTTTGTAAAATAAATATTTTGAAGTAAATAATGAATCATGTCTTCTTTTACATTTTGGTATACATTTAATGAAATGGCACTAGTCAGATTATGGGTTTGGATCCGGGCCTGATATATCTTCATAAATCTTATGACTGAACATGTCAACATTCCCTTTTTGGGAATATCAATAAAAATATATGAAAATAAAAAAATTATTTATAATTTCAGTATTTTTGTACAAAAATAGTTGTAAGCATTAATTGAGGCAAGTTGCAAATTCTTACGTCAATCAGATATGGTACCGGTCATTAAACGGTTAATTAAGAGAGATGCGAGGCAACGCAGCTGCTGCCCAACGCCGGTATGCTAAAAGGTGTCCTAATTGGCGATTACCATCAAGGCCTACATTTCTTTCAGTTGACCATCGACTACGTGAGCAAGGCATATTTCAACCAAGATATTTGAATGCTGGACGTCAGTAGCATGATGGCAAAAATGTCGAGTGCAATACAAGTGCATGCAAAATTGCAACATTGCATCTTGCAACATTGTATGCAACAAGGTGAGAGACTGTTTTAACACCCCCCAAAAATATATATATACGAATTGTATATATGTGGGTGTGTTTGCCTGTACGTTTGTATAGAAAAAACAAAACTTCTTTTATTATATATATATATATGCAGGGCCGGGGCTAGACCCTCCAAAGGTGGGTAACCTATCCTAACCTAAATAGAACACAAGAAGGACGAGAGAGAAAAGATCCCTTCAGAGGCATGCTTCAGCGCATAATGGTGTTTTCCACCCTGGAGAGGTTTAGGATCACAGCCAGTTGGCTTAGAAGGCAGCCAATCGTAAACGGCTCGTTTCTTTAGAGGGACACAGCCAGTCGTATAGGACTTAATCGTAAACAGTTATTTCCTTGTACGTACTTATAAAGAAGTAACATCGCTTTGCCTCAAAAAAACACTCGCACGTCTTATATGACTTAATCGTAAACACGTAAAGGAGAATTAATGCAGTTCCATCATAACAAAATACACGCGAACAAGCTTTCGCTAGACTGCCTCACAAACACTTTTACACATAGCCCCATCTCATAAAATAACAAAATACACACATGCGAGCATGCCATACCTCACAATCACCTCATGCATAACCCCCCAACCATAGACAGCATTACACCACCACCACCACCCATTAGACCAGTAGGGTCTCAAAAAACGGTACAGATAATAGATAGAGCTATTAATCTTTTCGGACGGAATGCCGTCACGAGTCCAGGATTGCGATGTATTGGAATGTTGTCTGTACTTTCTGTTTAAATGAAAATATCACGACTTAACCCAACTTACGAAAATATCATGACAACCTAACCAATCATGAAGGGCGTACAGTTGACCTAACCGGGCATTCAATTAACCTAACCGGGCATTCAATAATTCATTTGCAGGTCAGATTTGAATAAAACACACCAAAATACACTAGAAGAACCTATTTTCATAACAAAATCGACTCGCATGGGTAAAACGAATAACTACCACCATACTATTTCAATCAATTTTAATCGATTCAAAAATTGCTTATATCTCTGTTAATATCGATTTGCACAAGAAATACCAGAAAAGAAAATAGATTCAAATTTAAATTCTATATAAGAAAAACCGGATCTTGTGGGTTGTTGTATTATATGAAAAAAGTTAAGTAAATGATGGGTTAACCCACAAGATCCTATAATTGTAGGAATTCTTTATAAAGATTCGAATCCCTCCTTCAGAGCTTTGTTCGTTTCTAGTATTTATAATCTCACGAAATTTTACGAATTTTAAAAGGGTATAAATAAATTAGAGACTGAAATTTATTTATTTATTTACTGAGTTGGTTTTATTTCAACATGAAAAGTCCTCAAGTAGTATAATCGGCATGCCAACACGTACTTTTAATACTTTAAAGGGCTGGCGTAACCTTCCCTGGCCCCTCTGTAGTCCGGTCACGGGGGAAAATTAACATTTCGGCAACAGGCCAACAAGTAGGCTTAACGGTTTGAAGGTAGACGTAGCCTATCCTACCCCAGTCACATGCACCTGAACGCCTTCAGAAAATAATAGAGCCTACACAGGCCACAAGCTGTAATAACATTGTGCAAATTGACGATTTCAAGACCTCTAAGGATGTACACTATTTAAAATCTTTTCATTCACAAGCCAACTAATTAACACACAACTATTTATCACTATCAAAGCACCCTACATAACAAGCTGAGAATATACGTGTAGTAATGTCTAATTAAGAGTGTAGTAATGTCTAATTAAGAATTAAATGTTTGTTTATAAGAATTTAATCATGTTCAATTAAGTTTGATTAAATAAGAAATTAAAAATGGTTTGTGAAATTAAAAATATATAAATACAAGTTGGCAACACTAAGAATCGGCCCAAGCGAGGCTGGGCAGAAATGCCCTTCAGTTATCGGACGGCCTTTGTCCTAATAAGGTGTATTTTTGGTATTAAGATGTTTTTGTAAATTTACAATATTATTTGGTGACTCTCTCTCCGACTAAAATGCTACGTTAATTCCCCCCTCGCATTACCCCGTTTATCTAAAAGTGTTTCGGCATAAATAAAAGTCAGTAAAGTGTAATTAAGTGTATAATTAGTCCCCGGTCTCCCTGGCCTTGTTCAAATTATAATGCCGCCCACCGGCTCAACCGTCAGCCGCGTCCGTATAAAAACGCAGAGAAAACAAGTGATAAATAGAAAGAAAAGAAAATACTGTATTTCCTATCTATTTACTACTAATTATGTTGATAAAATCTTTCTCCATTCATCTCACAGCTACCGTATTCACCTAAAATTATTTATTTTTAACAGTTTGAACAGATACATTACAGCTCCATTCAAGCACTGCGAATTTGTCATAATTTGATTATCAATCCTTTATAAAGTTCTGATGCTACTCAAATTATTTATATGTTAACGAACTTCCTGGTAATTAATTTATTAATGCAGTTACCGACAGAAAGTTCATTAACATTTTATTCATTAAAGCTATGACGTGAAGGTTCATTGAAAGAGAAAAGTTCACACACACACACACACACACACACATATATATATATATATATATATATATATATATATATATATATATACATATACAAACTCAGAATGGTCCCCTGAGAAACTTATATGTTAAACACAGACCGTCCATGGAACAAGGAACTCTTCTGGGAAATTACATCCACTATAGTTCGAGTAAGGAATGATAAATAACAAATACTATAGTTTTTCTTTTTCATGATGGAAAGCCCAACGTGGGCAACAGGTAACTCGCAAAGAGGCCCAAAATATAGCTTCTCTCACCAGCTATCTGCAAAGCAGATAGGATCCAGCTTTGGGACAGGATCTAGGGTTTACAGCTTATACCTAGCTTACTACATTCAGAACCTCAATATACGCAAGAAACTCGTTGCATTCACGTCGGATTGAATACATCAAAGAAAAAGGGGTAACTATTGTATTTTTATCCAAAAAACAAAACTTAAGCCTCAACCGGGACATTGAGCGTTCACTTTTCAAGGCACATAACACGTCCGCTTAATATACACAAACTCAGAATGGTCCCCTGAGAAACTTATATGTTAAACACAGACCGTGCATGGAACAAGGAACTCTTCTGGGAAATTACATCGACTATAGTTCGAATAAGTAATGATAAATGACAAATACTATAGTTTTTCTTTTTCATGATGGAAAACCCAACGTGGGCAACATATATATATATATATATATATATGAGGGGCGGCAAGCTTGACCTTTGCGAAATGAGGAATCATCGCGCGGAACCTTTGTAAGGTTGTAAGGTTATTCCTTAACTTTCCCATATACAAGCCTATTAGATATTGAATCCTCCTAATCACTGAAGATTTTACATTAATTTTATCTGGTAACTCCTTCACCACCACCCCACCTAAGTCCCAATTATAAATTTAATGGTTAAAGTTTACTAGCTTACTAAAAATATGAAAAATCATTTGATTCAACCTATAAATGTAATTATGGGGTTACATAAAACCGACACTAGTCAGTAGTCATTATGTGTGTAGGCCTACACAGGTCTTAAATTGAAGTTTATTTTTCCAGCAAAAACTATTTTTTAAAAAGTGAAAAACTTGTGTAATCAGTTACAACAAATAATTTTTTGTTAGTCATAATCTTCATAACTTTTGTCTACATAGGTTTCTTATATTTGGGTGAATAGATTTAACACAAAATAGCAGTTCACTGTTTTGTTTTAATTGCAAACACTGATGAGAAGCCCAATTTGTCTAAGTATGATGGTGAAAATGAAGCTTTCAGTGCTTCAGATATCCAATTCTGGATACTCGCTTTTCCATGCTATTCAAAATGTACCACAAGTCATGCTATTTCTAACAAAATCATATAGCCTAGTGTAATACAGTATGGTTCTACATTGTCAGTAGTATGATTAGATCCTTTTGAGTAGGCTCTTCCTGTTGCAGATGTTGTGAGCGTATGATATTTTATAACAAAATTAGTTTGCCTCAGTAAATGAGTTGAAAGGCTATTCTATAAAGAAGTCACACAGCATGAAGAGAAAGTTGAGGAACGTATTTAATACAGAAGTTTATCGGAGACAATGGAAAAATGAGTAAAGGCTCTTAAAAATCAATATTATCAGCTATTTTCTGTGAATTGAAACCTGGAAATGGTAATTATTTCAACCTATTATGCATAGCTAATGTATTCCTTAGTTCATCCAAAATATTTTAAGGGGGGGGGGGGTAGAAAACATTACCTGAGTTTGAATGTCTACATCTTGTTAAAAGGACATAATTAATACCATCAGTTTCAAACATTAAAATTAAGAAGAAGGTTTTGCAACAAAGAGTCGAGTTTTAATGTTTCAAGTACGTAACGAACACCATTAGTTTTGATTGAAATTAGTATAGCTATATCGGTATACTAGCTTGGAATACTTTTCAATAGAGTATATTTTCACATAATCTGCAGAGGGGGCGGTGTTTAATATACAATATAGCATGTCACACCAAAATGCCAACACTCTCTGATTAAAAACTGTTTTCATAGCTTTAGTCTGCAATTTCCTTACTGAAACTCTCCCATCAAACTCTGTATCTCAAAACTAAACATTGCCACTTCTTTCAATCTTTCCCACTCTTCTCAGGCTATGTTTAAGACTGATAGCTCTACATTGTACAACTTCATGCATGTCTATGGTGAGTAGGTCTGCAAAACAATATATATAAATAAAAATACAAGATTAATAAATATTCCTAAGCAACTATTAATACATCTGTATAGGAGCCTTTTATTATGATAATTGCTTCAAAGAATTTAAAAAAGACATGAGAAGTTATACCCCAATACCAGTACCCACTCAATTTATAATGCAAAATTCAACTAACCTAAAATATGAAATCCATTTTACACTTTATAATACTATTTTATTTTTGCAAGAAAACACAGAGATGGAAAGTTGATAATATGAGCCATAATAAATGATAAAGTAAGCCCATTTCAGTTCTAATGTAGTTTATATGCATATAATTTTTATCTTAATAGGCTACAGCAGACCTCACTCATTCCCATTTTAACCCCAGAAGGCCAGTGTGACCTATTACCATAACAGTATATTTGTTTTACTGGAAAATGGCATCAGAGGTAGGTCAATAGAAATACTAAAATTTCCCAGTTCAATTATAGCCACACTGGAGTTGATAAAATGTGTAACTAAGTTAATAAGAAAGTATTCAGATAGGCTTCTTTAAAGGGAAGGTGTAAACTAACCTAACTTCTCTGCTATAGTCATTATTGGGTAGGCCTAACCAGCTTTATAAGTGGAGCTAAAGGATATGAAAATGATGCTAGGAATATATATATATATATATATATATATATATATATATATATATATATATGATGAATAAAACCAAGAAGGAAAGGAAACACAGATGGTGCTCAAGCGCTTTCGTCTAATGACATCCTCAGGAACACTGAAGTACATAAAGAATTACAGCCTATATATAGGTTACAGAAAGAGAAAAAAAGAATATATATATATATATATATACAATAAACGGAGAAACGAAATTAAAGGATTGTGGAAGGGGGCACACAAATTTATAAGGAAAAACTATCGATTTTTTAGCACACGATTAAGATTTGTTTCCAAACAATGTTATAAAATATATATATATATATATATATATATATATATATATATATATACACACACAAATTTATACTGGAAATCTGCCCAAGTTTTAGCACTCTGCTCTTTTTGTATATAAAAATTGAACAATTATCGATTTTAGCACAAGATTAAAAGATTTGTTTCCAAACAATGTTATAGATAAAAAAAATATATATATATACAAATTTATGCACGTACTGAAACTAACGATAGATTGATCAGTTTTGACGTTTGTTCATTGTTTACAAAAGTGCCGATTGACGATATGCTTGACTTTCTCTCCCAAGAATTACATAATTATGACCTGCCACTACCTTCACACATTGTTTTGGAACTTATTAAGCTTTGCATCAAAGACTGTAAATTCACTTTCAATAACGAGTATTATCAACAAGTTTTTTGGGATGGCCATGGGCAACCCCTTGTCGCCCCTCCTCTCCAATATTTATATGGAGTTTTTCGAAATTACTTACATTCCGAGAATCCTGGGGGTTGGCATCCCTTGGTTGCGGTACGTCGACGATATTTTGTGTATCTGGCCCATGAATCGTGACCTGGATAACTTCCTCCTTCAGTTAAATGATCAAGTCCCCTCTATTAAGTTTACTTTAGAAGTGGAACAAGACAATTCAATCCCATTTTTGGATGTGCGTGTACATAGAGAAAGCCCAGGTTTTAAGTTTAGTATCTATCGGAAAAAAAAAACAATTTGTCCTACGTACACTTTTACTCGGGACATGACACCCCCACTAAGAAGGCCATTTTTTCTTCACTGTTTCTCCGCGCCCTTAGGATCGCCAGTCCGGAATACATCGATGCCGAATTAGAAAAAATCAACGGTATTGGAAGTGATCTGTGTTATCCATCTGCGTTTATGGAATCTTGTCTCAACAAGGCAAAACGAACTTTCTATCGCGTCAATAATAACACTCGTACTTTATCAAAAAATATTTTAGTACTTCCATTTTTCCCGGGCTTTTTAGGCATTGCTAATGTATTTAAACTTTTGGATATTAATGTAGTATTTTCATATAACAATATTGTGAAAAATATCATAGTAAAAAATAGCCCTACCAATAATTCAGGCATTATCTATAAAATTGGTTGTAAACAATGTGATTCCTTTTACATAGGTCAGACGGGAAAGGATTTGCACACACGTATAAAACAGCATCAATATTCCGTTAGAACAGGACAATTGTCCAGTGCCCTTTTTGTCCATTTGTCAAAGTTATCCCACTGTATTGATTGGAATAATGCTTCACTTTTATTCCACTCTAGCAACATTGTTAATAGAAATATTCTTGAGTCTGCCATTATCCAAATAACAAATAACTTCAACATAAGCAAAGGTGTTTTTCAACTCGATCCTGTTGTTTTGAATTCCTTCAGAACAGATTTAGATAAGAAAGGTAGAACGCTAAATCTTTGGTAAAATTTGTATGCCACCCTAATAACTTTTATTTTTCAATTTTTATATACAAAAAATAGGGCAGAGTGCTAAAACCCGGGCAGATTTCCAGTATAAATTTGTATATATATTTTTTTTTTTATCTATAACATTGTTTGGAAACAAATCTTTTAATCTTGTGCTAAAAATCGATAATTGTTCAATTTTTATATACAAAAAGAGCAGAGTGCTAAAACTTGGGCAGATTTCCAGTATAAATTTGTATATATATTTTTTTTTATTTTTTTTTTTTATTTTTTTTTTTTTTATAACATTGTTTGGAAACAAATCTTAATCTTGTGCTAAAAATCGATAGTTTTTCCTTATAAATTTGTGTGCCCCCTTCCACAATCCTTTAATTTCGTTTCTCCGTTTATTGTACAGGGTGGGCCGTAAGTTTCCATACATAGGAAAATTTAAACGTTTGTTTTTATGTTTCAGATACCCTAAGAATATGCGTTTGTAGATCTTGTTTACTGATGAAGCAAATTTTTACGTCAATGGAGAGGTTAATCGGCAAAACATACGTTATTGGAGTAATGCTAACCCTAACTGGCTGAGTCCGACGAAGATGCAAGGTGCCGGTAAAGTGATGGTGTGGGCCGGGATATGGGGTGACAGAATTATTGGACCAATTTTTGTCAGTGGAAATCTTAATGCCGAAAGGTATCTTAACATGTTGCAAGAAGAGATTTTCCCATCCCTGCTAAACGAGGAAGGTAACTTCCCAGTTTACTTCCAGCAAGATGGAGCTCCACCTCATTATGGTCTTCACGTGCGTCGGTATTTGGATCAGCAGTTTCCGGATGCTTGGATTGGTCGGCGTGGTCCTGTGGAGTGGCCTCCCAGATCCCCAGATCTCACCCCCCTTGATTTCTATCTTTGGGGGCACTTGAAGGCCATGGTGTATCAGGAAAAGATACGAGACATAAATCATCTAAAGGAACGTATCACCAACGCCATTACAAGCATAACGTCAACTGTGCTAATGCGTGTTCATCAACAGTGGGGAACACGTATTGAAATGTGTTTTCAAAACAATGGCAACCATGTAGAGCATATTATATAAATAAAAATGGTTGTCCATAAAAAAATGTTTATTTTTCCTATGTATGGAAACTTACGGCCCACCCTGTTATATATATATATATATATATATATATATATTATATATATATATATATGTTTTTTATTTTTTTTTTTTTCTCTTTCTGTAACCTATATATAGGCTGTAATTCTTTATGTACTTCAGTGTTCCTGAGGATGTCATTAGACGAAAGCGCTTGAGCACCATCTGTGTTTCCTTTCCTTCGTGGTTTTATTCATCATAAATATTTTTCACGTGTTACTTTCGTGAAATAATTTTCATATATATATATATATATATACAGTGCCCGCGAAAAGTATCCGATCACTCAAGAAAATACAATATTTTCCCTTGATATTCAGAGACACATAATTCACTTTCTATTTGTTCTAGCGACATCTGGTAACTTTGAGGTTGCTCGCTGATATGAGAGCTATCCAACGCATTCTCAAATTAGTGTTCTGGTAGCCTTCGTTGCGGGTGGCTGTGTCTCAAAGTTGTCAGATTTCACTGTTTGTGTAAATTTATTGATATTTGTTATTTTTTACAGAAAGTGGTGTAAATAAAATTTATATATAATGTGTGCTAAAAAACAACTTAAGAGTGATTGTCGAGGTGCTATTGTTGCTTTGCATACATGTGGGAAATCACAGAGACAGATAGCTAAGGAATTAAACATATCCCAAAGTACCGTTAATTTATGGGTTTCACGGGCTAAGAACAATGCCGGCCTAACCACGCCAGTCCCTAAAAACGATCTGGCAGACCGAGAAAAACAAATTCACGAACAGACAAACTTATGAAACGTTTAGTATTGAAAAACCCAACAATAACTGCGAAAGAAATAAAATTTAATATGAATAATTTGTTATCTGGTGTTTCTGAACGAACTATCCAGGAGCGGCTCCAAAAGAACTCGGATTACCATCTCGCCATGCTGCTAAGAAACCGTTCATTAATGAAAAAATGCGTAAAAAACGTGTCGCATTTTGTAAAAATATATTCATTGGACTGTTGATGACTGGAAGAAGGTTTTATTTAGTGATGAGTCGACATTTTTGACATTCAGAAGTTGTCCAAAAAGGTTCGCCGGCCCATTGGCTCAAATAGGATGGACCCTAAATACACCCTAAGACAATGAAACACCCTCCAAGTGTGATGGTTTGGGTTGTTTCGGTTACTATGGGCGTGGAAACCTATATTTTCTTCCGAAGAACACAACTATGAATGGTGCACGGTATTTAGCAATGCTACAGGATAAACTTCCAATGGCAATGGCAATCCAAAGGACAAAAACATACATGCATGATGGTGCACCATGTCACAGGGCCAAAATAGTGACAAAATGGATTAATGACAATAAATTTGATATTTTGGATTGGCCTGGTAATAGTCCAGATCTCAATCCGATAGAAAATATGTGGCTAATAATAAAAAATAAGGTTGAATGCCACGACACTGGCTCAGTCGAAAAATTACAAGAAGCCATCAAAAGGTATGGTGCAAGGAAATATCAGTGGAAGTTTGTCAAAACTTGATTAAATCCATGCCAAAACGTCTAGAACAAGTCATCCAAACCAAAGGACAGATGACAAAATACTAATATAAGGTTAGTATACATTTAAACATTGTTTTTTATGTAAAAATACAAATTTCCAGGGTGATCGGATACTTTCGCGGGCACTGTATATATATATATATAATAATATAATATATATATATATATATATCACGGTATAATAGCACATAAAATCAAATATAAGGAAATAACAGGCAAAGTGGGAAAATGGATCTACAACTTCCTCAGAGGACGTCTACAGGTCGTCAAAATTGAAGGTATATCATTATCATCAGAATCAGAAGTAAGCAGCTCAGTACCACAAGGGACAGTACTGGCCCCACTCCTGTTTATTATCATGCTAATCGACAAAGACAGTGGAGTAAATAGCAAAAGTATAGTAACATCATTTGCAGACGATACAAAGATCAGCAGAAAAATCAGCGATGTAAATGAAGTGGAGGCCTTGCAGAGAGACAAGAACAAAATATACAAATGGTCAGAAGACAATATGACATTTAACACCGAGAATTTTCAGCTCTTGAGATATAGTAGAAAAGAGGAACTTAAACAGACTGCATATTATGCTCCAGATAGACAGAAAATTCAGAGAATCACGAAAGCGATCAATCTGAGGGTAATAATGACTGATGATGCCAAATTCGGAACACAAAACCAGATAGCGATAAACAAAGCAAAAAGAGTCGCGGGACAGGTACTAAGAACATTCAGAAGAAGGAACAGGACACTAAAGATTCCCCTGCTAAAAACACTGATTATACCAAAACTTGAATACTGCTCAGTTTTGACGTCCCCATATAAAAAGGAAGAAACTAATAAACTAGAAGAAACTCAGAGACATTTCACAGGAAAGATTGATGGCTGCAAAGAACTCAACTACTGGAAAAGACTACGTAAACTAAATCCGTACTCCCTGGAAAGAAGAAGAGAGAGGTATACCATAATCTACGTATGGAAAATGATCGAGAAACTGGTACCAAACCTAAAACTAAACACAATTACCATCCAAACAACACTGGAAAATAGGAAAGGCAGGATATGTAGTGTCCCCAAATTAAAGGCCCAATAAGGGACCTCCTTAACACTGAAGGAAAATAGCTAGGTTGTCAGGGGGCTAAGACTTTTTAACCAGCTTCCAAAAGACCTCAGAAATGTTAGAGGGGTCAAAGTTGAATTCTTCAAGAGAAAACTAGATGCCTGGCTGAGGACGGTACCAGAGGAGCCGGGTGTACCTGGCTATGTATGGTGGAGAGCGCAAGAAAGCAACTCGCTCCTCCACCAAGCCAGACCTAGAGACACCTTCGTGTGAGGAGAGACCAATGCTCGGAACAGGAACGAGGTTATCGAAGTTATATATATTAGTGTGTGTGTGTTTGTGTGTGTGTACTTTTCTATTTCAATGAACCTTCACGTCATAGTTTTAATGAGTAAAATGGCAATGAACTTTCTGTAGGTAACTGCATTAATAAATTAATTACCAGGAATTTCATTAACATATAAATAATTTGAGTAGCTTCAGAACTTTATAAAGAATTAATAATCAAGTTATGACAAATTCGCTGTGCTTGAAGGGGGCTGTAATGTACCCGTTGAAACAATTAAAAATCAATAATTTTGGGTGAACACGGTAGCTATGAGATGTATGGATGTATGGAGAAAGATTTTATCATCATAATTAATAGTAAAGAGATAGTAAATACAGTAGCGTATATTCTCAGCTTAAGTTATGTAGGGTGCTTTGATAGTGGTAAATAGTTGTGTGTCAATTAGTTGGCTTGTGATTTAAAAAAATTTAAATAGTGTACATCCTTAGAGGTCTTGAAATCGTCAATTTGAACAATGTTATTACAGCTTCTGGCCTGTATAGGCCCAATTTATTATTTTCTGAAGGCGTTCAGGTGCATGTGACTTGGGTAGGATAGGCTATTTCTGCCCTTTAAACCGTTAAGCATACTTGCTAGCCTGTTACCCGAAATGTTAGTTTTTCCCCGTGACCGGACTACATAGGGGCCAGGCAAGGTTACGCCAGCCCTTTAAAGTATTAAAGGTACGTGTTGGCATGCCGATTATACTACTTGAGGACTTTTCACGTTGAAATAAAGTCAGCTCAATAAAAAAATAAATAAATTTCAGTCTCTAATTTATTTATACCCTTTTAAAATTCGTAAAATTTCATGAGATTTTAAATACTAGAAACAAACAAAGCTCTGAAGGAGGGATTCGAATCTTTGTAGAAGAGTTCCTACAACTATATATATATATATATAGAGAGAGAGAGAGAGAGAGAGAGAGAGAGAGAGAGAGAGAGAGAGAGAGAGAGAGAGAGAGAGAGAGACGCTTGTGTTTTGTGTAAATAAAGTTAATAAAGGGATGAAAGACACTTGGGAGATCTTAGCCTACAATGGTATGCGCAAATATAAAGAATTGTATTCTCCTCTTTTCGAGATACCCTAAATACGTGTCGCAAAATCCGATATACAGTTTTATTTGCGTACATAAAGAATGGAGTTTTAGCACAGACATTTATTGTTTAATTTATTATCACTAGTAAATGCAAAAAAACTTCACTTTTCCACGTGAAAGTCAAAATATGATAATAAAAACCCACTCTAATAGACAGAGTTTATTTCCACAACAGTTTCGATGCCCACTGGCATCCTCTTTGGGTGAATACAGAAAAACGAATGAACCAAAAACAAGAGGGAAAACAGTCCAGGGACCATTAAGAAATTCGTACCTAGGTTAGAGCCCGTTCTCCCGACACCGGAAGGGCGTATTATTAAAGGGTCCCTCTTATAAGTACAATCGCACAAATTTAAAACTATCTTCTTGTTCTATACATACAGATTCTCTTTTTTTTTTTACATAATTATTACACTTATTACATTTATTATTGCATTATTATTTATTACAGAAATTATAAATTTATTATTACATTGATTATTACATTGTTGTTTATTATACAGAAATTATAAAGCGAAAAACGAATGAAAAAAGCGAGAAGGAAACAATCCAGAGACCATTAAGAAATTCGCACCTAAGTTAGATCCTGTTCTCCCGACACCGGAAGGGTATTTTATTAAAGGGCCCCCCTTATAAGTACATTCGCACAAATTAAAACTATCTTCTTTTTCTATACATACAGATTCTATTATTTTTACATAATTACTGCATTTATTATTGCATTTATTATTACATTTACGTTTTTTAACATTTATTATTATTACCTTTACACTAATTATTAAATTTATTTTATTACCTTTATTAATTACATTTATTATTATTGCATTTATATTTATTTCCACATTTATTACTTTTATTATTCCATTTACATTTATTACTATTACGTTTATTATTCCATTTACATTTTACCGAAAAACGAATGAACCAAAAGCGAGTAAGGAAACAATCCAGAGACCTTTAAGAAATTCACACTTAGATTACTTACGGCGTCGGTTGAACGGGTTCTAACCTAAATGTGAATTTCTTAAAGGTCTCTGGATTGTTTCCTTACTCGCTTTTGGTTCATTCGTTTTTTTTTGGTAAAATGCAAATGGAATAATAAACGTAATAGTAATAAATGTAAATGGAATAATAAAAGTAATAAATATGGAAATAAATGTAAATGTAATAATAATAAATGTAATAATAAAGGTAATAAAATAAATGTAATAATAAGTGTAAAGGTAATAATAATAAATGTTAAAAAACGTAAATGTAATAATAAATGCAATAATAAATGCAATAATTATGTCAAAATAATAGAATCTGTACGTATAGAACAAGAAGATAGTTTTAATTTGTGCGAATGTACTTATAAGCGGGACTCTTTAATAAAATGCCCTTCCGGTGTCGGGAGAACGGGCTCTAACCTAGGTGCGAATTTCTTAATGGTCCCTGGACTATTTTCCCTCTTGTTTTTGGCTCATTCGTTTTTCTGTATTCACCCAAAGAGGATGCCAGTGGGCATCGAAACTGTTGTGGAAATAAACTCTGTCTATTAGAGTGGGTTTTTATTATCATATTTTGACTTTCACGTACAAAAGTGAAGTTTTTTTGCATTTACTAGTGATAATAAATTAAACAATAAATGTCTGTGCTAAAACTCCATTCTTTATGTACGCAAATAAAACTGTATATCGTATTTTGCGACACGTATTTAGGTTATTTCGAAAAGATAACCAACTGGCTGTGATCCTAAACCTCTCCAGGGTGGAAGACACCATTATGCACAGGGACATGCCTCTAAAGGGATCTTCTCTCTTTCTTTCTTCTTGTGTTTTATTTTAGGTTAGGTAGGTTACCCACCTTTAGAGGGTCTAGCCCCGGCCCTCCGCTACATATATATATATATATATATATATATAAATATATATATATATAGAAGCTTTGTTTTTTCTATACAAACCTACAAGCAAACACACCCACATATATACACTTCATACTGCAAGATGCAATGTTGCATGCAATTGCATTGGACTCTATATTTTTGCAGTCATGCTACTGACGTTCACAAACTCGACAAAACGTAGATGTAGTGTAGAAGATCAGATTCTTCTAGCTGTCCAAAAGCATCCGCATAAAAGTATAAGGCGAATAACCGCAAGAGTTAATACGTCAAATTTTTTCTTATGGCGTACATTAAAGAAACAGTTACATCCGTACCACAACCAACCGATACAGAATTTATTTCCGCGATTTCAATTTTGTCGATGGATATCCAGAAAATCTGAGGAAAACCCAATGTTCTCAAGCAAAATTCCTTTTATGGACTTCGCAAGAATTGGCGTACTAAATTTTCATAATTTGCATTCGTAGGCGGATGAAAATCCACACGACATCCGTGACAGAAGATACTAACAGCAATTTTCAATAAACGTTTAGATCAGAATTCTCGGAGATAATTTAATTGACCCTTACAGATTAACAGCACATCTTACAGGATATTTGCATTTAAATTTTCTAAGCGAAGATCTACCGCCATTATTGGAAAACATGATACTTGCTGTTCGAAGGCAGGCAAATGTGGATACTCCATGACGGTGCACCCGCTCACACTACTATTGATGTTAGAAATTTTCTGAAATGAAGAATATCTTCAGCGGTGGATTCGGTGACATGGTCACGTCGCTTGGCCATCCAGGTCTCCAGACCTAAATGCAATTGACTTTTTCTTGTGGGGTTATTTAAAAAATATTGTTTGTATAAGAGAAGTTAATAACCTAGATGAATTGTGGCAACGTGTTTTGATTTGACTCTTCAGGAATAAAACGTAACCATGGTGTTTTCGAACGTACAGTATGCGACAAAACTTCCAACGACGTGTTGAAGCATGCACTCTGATGCAGGGAAACCATTTTGAGCACTTCCTGTAAATAAACTTTGATAAACTTCAATGACTTTCATTTTAATTGGATCGTCCTCCGCAAAAAAGCAATGTATCTCGGAAACGAAACAATTGCGGATATATGTTCATCGGAACATTTTGTTGACTTTGACATCCTGAATATGTATACTAATTTATGAAACTTTATAACATTACTTGATAACACCCAATTGTGGCTGATACCTCGGCTGCTAGAGGACAAAGCTGATGTGTGGTTTCAGCAGGACGGTGCGCCACCCCATTTCCACAATGAGGTTACAACATTCCTTAATAAGCAATTATCATATATATATATATATATATATATATATATATATATATATGAGGCACTCGGGCGAATAGAGGTGAATTAACCATTTTGGGATTTTGGTTGATTCGCCTAGCCCCTATTCGCCCGAACGCCTCATATACCCCGGGTGATTACAAATTATCTTCCAGATTTTAAACATTTATTATGAATAAACTAACAAAGCTACAGCGAAAACCAAGCTATACAAATAAAGAACTCAAAAAGTTTTATTTACAAGCTATTGAAGTTTAATATGAGCTCCTTTTGTAGCTCTACAGACATCAAAGCGGTATTCTGTTTCCCTCCGTACATTTTGTAATATATCATACTGAACTTTTCTAAAAGCCTCACGTATCCTTTCCTTCAAATGTTCCAAAGTTGTTGCCATTGGTGGAACAAAAACTTCATTTTTGACATAGCCCCGAAGGAAGAAGTGAAGTGAGGTTAGATCGGGCGAACGAGCAGGCCAAGGAATGAGTCTCCACGCCCGATCCAAAGATCAGATAATTGCTTATTCAGGAATGTTGTAACCTCATTGTGGAAATGGGGTGGCGCACCGTCCTGCTGAAACCACACATCAGCTTTGTCCTCTAGCAG
Source organism: Bathynomus jamesi (assembly GCA_023014485.1). NCBI lineage: Eukaryota > Metazoa > Arthropoda > Malacostraca > Isopoda > Cirolanidae > Bathynomus > Bathynomus jamesi. The sequence goes on from JAJOZX010003029.1 coordinate 413,524, forward strand.
CCGAGGTATCAGCCATATCGCGGTAAATAATATCGTTAATTGTTTGTTCAGTGAAGAAGAATGGACCGTACACTTTCTCAGCGGTAAGAGCACAAAACATGTTAACTTTAGGGCAATCTCTGACGTGTTCAATATTAAAAATAAAAATTCCCCAAAATATTCTTTATTTGTACGTCTTGCTTTTCGCTGTAGCTTTGTTTGTTTTTTCATAATAAATGCTTAAAATCGGGAAGATCATTTGTAATCACCCGGTACCTACAGTATGTTTATCAGTTATTGACTGGCTGCGAGAAAAGCGCAACTTAATAATAAAGAGGCACACCAGAGAAACAAAGAACATCCTTCAGTCTTTAATTATTACCGACGTTTCGGAGTACACATTCTATTGAGGGCTAAAAACAATAAGATACAAAAATCAATTAGATTACAGTTTCATATATACAGTATATATATATTGCGAAAAATGCTCTGTATGAATTGGTCCACAATTAACCCACCCCTTATATCTCCAGTCTAACTATAGAGTAGATCAAGTCTAGCCTAGAGGGGTCAGCCTAGAGATTCCGGAAATGGTCCAGAGCGGGCAGATAAATTGAGGTCCACAGTAGGATTCCTCACAAGAATTAGGTTAGGGCAATCTACCTTCACCTTTGTTAAGCTATGAGTTGATGCTGGGTCTTAGGCCACAATGTAGGCCTAACTTGTCTGACCCAGCTTAATTTAATGCTTATAACTTACTGGTGTAAAAACTCAATTAGTCACTTACTTTTGTTATCGGAGTGTCTCCCTTCTCCGGTTATGTTTTCGAGAGCGCACTTTTCTGGTACGTCCTCTCGCCCCGTTCTTCGTTTTCGTTCCCTCTTTGTTCTCCTCTTCGCGGGCTTCTCGTACCAGCGTTGTCTTGGTTTATTCCTCGGTTGGTTGAGCGGTAATGTATCCTTATTACCGAGCACGCTCCTCCCACACAGTATATACATACTAGTGTGGAGAATAACTCTGGTGAGCAACCAATTGGTTTCATCCACCCAGTTATTGACATAAAAGGAATTTAATGATTGTTAGATTAACTACCTACCTACTCAGTGAACCATTTTCGTTACCTCCCAACTACCCACTCATCAGTTTTCCATATACTGGGGGCCCCGGGAGATAAAAATTTTGGTGTCATTGTCACCAATTTTTGTCTGAGTGTAGACTAGCTAACTATTTAACTGTAAATGCCTGTTAATCTGATTAACAGTGCCTATCCTCACCTTCTCATGGAGAAGGTGTAGCATTTAATTAGAAGATAAAATACATCCATAGGATGAAACTGTCTATGGTCTTTACCATAAGAAAAGAAAAAATGAAAGTTAGAAGATAAAATTACAATTCCCCAGCATCTATTTTTTGTTGTAAAAATAGTCGCGCCTTTAATGCTGTTTGTCGCTGAGGTCTTGTGTCTGTCAATGTTGTAGTAGGATGCGTTACCACTCCTACTGTCAAAGGAATAGTTACTGGAAGTTCAGTGTCTCCAGTTTTTACTGTCAGTGGAGAAGGTTCTCCAAAGTCCATTGTTTTGGGTCCAGACTCTAAAGGGTACAAAAGAGAAATGTCTCTTGTTGTGTCACCCGTTGAAGTCCTTAATTTGACCACTCTTGTTACCCCATCTGCCCCTGGTCTGAGTTCTGAAACTCTAGCCAGAGGCCAGTTTTGTCTTGGAGTACTGTCATGTATGAGAACAAGGTCCCCTACCTTAATTGTGTCAGACCAATCCTTCTTATCATTTGTTTATGTCTCTCCCTTAGACCCATCAAGTACTCATTTTTCCACTGTTTAATGAAATGGGCTTAACTCTAGTTAAATGTTGTAACTTAGTCTGGAGCTCATCATGTCGTTGAGTCCAGTTTGGGTCTTCTGAAGAGTCTATATTGTAGTCCGGCAGGAGACTAACTTGTTCTCCCCGAATCAAATGATTTGGAGTTAATGGTTCTGGGTCATTAATGTTGTCACTCACATAAGTGAGTGGCCTATTGTTAATGATGTTCTCAATCTCAGCCAGGAGAGTGAGTAACCCAAATAAGTGTATCTGTTTTTTGCCAATTGCTTTCTTCAAGCAATTCTTTACTGTTTGTATATTCCTCTCCCAGATAGAACCGTACCAAGGAGAGGCAACTGGAATATACTTCCACTTTATGTTTTGATTTTGTATATATAATTGTGTGATTTCATTGCTTAACAAGTCGTGGATGACTTGTTCACCAGCTTTGAAATATGTAGCATTGTCAGTCCAAACTGTCTTGGGTACTGAATGTCGTGCACAGAATCTCTTAAAGACAGCAACAAAAGATTCTGCTGTTAGGTCCTCCACAACATCCAAATAAACAGCTCGTGAGGCTGCACATGTAAACAGTACAATGTACATTTTTTGTTCCGTGTCACCCACCCCTACGGTCAATGCTCCTGTATAGTCAATGCCTACAGTCTCAAAGGGTCTGTTGAGAGTAACTCTCTCCTCTGGCAAAGCAGGAGGATTTGGTTTCCTATAGGGCCTAGCATGAATACGCCTACATGTGACACACTCACTCAGGACTGTTTTAACAGTGATCCTTCCCTTGGGTATCCAATAAGTTTTTCTTAATGTAGTTAGTGTCTGTGGTACCCCCATATGATATACATCATTGTGTATTTTTCTGATGATTAATGTTGTCAAATAGCTAAATCTAGGTAAAAGGATTGGATTTTTGCTTTTGTATGACAGTTTTGATTTGTCTAATCTCCCTTTACACCTTAGAAGGCCTTCCTCATCTCTGAACAAGTTTAGATCCACAACTACTGATGGTACAGGTTCTTTTGTTTGTTTCCCATTTGTTAAGAATTCTAACTCTTTATTGTACTCTTTTTGTTGGGCCTGGCCTATCCAATATTGGGTTGCAACTTCTGTATAATTATGATTGTTTTTTATTTAGCTGTTTGTTAATTGTAGCTAAACAGTTGTGAGCAAACCTCAAACAGTAGGCTGTCACCCTGACAAGTTTGTTGAAATCAGAATACTTTTCATAATTAGTGATTGGTTCAACCTTTTCATTTGAAAAGATTAAATTTAATGTCAAGTTAACTTGTTCCACAGGCCATTGGTCTGTATTACAGAGCCACTTAGGTCCCATAAACCAAGTTTTTGTTTGACTTCAACAACTTGTAGGATAAACCTCTGGTCAGAAAGTCTGCTGGATTCTGTTTAGTTGGAACATAGTGAAAGTTTACTTGTAGGCTTTCATTAGCGTCAGCTATTTCTTTTAGCCTATTTCTTACAAAGATATTCTTACTATTAATGCTATCATTCCGTATCCAGGCAAGACAAATCTGACTGTCAAGCCAGACGTGGATATTAGTTATGAACACATCATAGTAAGCATCCTTAAGCAATGAAATGGTTTTAATGGCTAATGTAGCAGCCAATAGTTCCAACTGAGGTATGGTTCGGGTAGGTTTGAGAGGTGCAACTTTCCCTTTTGCATAAATTAGATGACTTTCTGTAGGGCTTACAAGATACGCACAGCACCCATAAGCTTGTGTGCTTGCATCAGCAAACACATGAAGCCTCTGGGGCTTCCCTAAACCCCAGCACCTTTGAATTTTAATGTTCTGCACTTTTGTTAAATCAGTAGCTAACTTCTTCCAAGATTTTTGATTTTCATTTGTTATTGGATCATCCCACCCAACATTTGTCCTCCAAATTTCTTGGAGGAGAATCTTTGATTTTATTGTTGAAGGCAGGAATAGACCCATAGGATCAAAAATTTTGGAAGCCTCTGATAATATTTGTCTTTTAGTATTTGCTTCCTCATCAAGTTTAAAACCTTTAGTACAGATTGAATCATGACTGTTAGAAGTTGCATCCAAATACCAGTTCATACCTAAAGTTTTAACTCTGTCTGATGGCTCAGTAAGACCATTATTATCTTTTAAAATCTTTTTGTTTAAATCCTCATTATTTGAAATCCACTCTCTAAGTTCAAAGTTACCTTGTTGCATAATGTTTTGAGAGTGTTCATAGACTTCAGATAATTCAGATTTTGTTGTCGTTGAGCCTATTAGATTGTCTACGTAAAAATGTTCCTTAAGGAAGTTCAATGTTAGAGAGTTATTAAACTGGTTTAAATGATGTTTAATTGTCAATGCTAATAGGCTAGGTGAGCAATTGGCTCCAAACAACACAACATTAAATCTATAGGTTATGAACCCTTTATTCAAATCAAATGGATCCTTGAACCATAAGAACCTAAGTTGGTTCTTATCATATTCATTTTTAAGATTTATTCTCAAAAATGCCTTCGAAATGTCACTTTGTACAGCATATTTGTCTAACCTGAACCTCAGTAAGATCTTCACAAGGTCAGAAATGAGATTAGGACCCTCAATCAAGCAATCATTCAAACTGTGTTTATTACTGTCTTTGAGGCTACAATTATATACTACTCTTAGTTTTGTTGTTGGGGCATCTTGTCGATAAACCCCCCTGTGGGTTAAATAATGACAACCATCTTTTTTAAAAGGGTTATCTGTTACTTCTTCAATGAAGCCTTTCTGTAGCTGTTCTTTGAAGACATTATTATATATTTTTACATTATTTTCTTGTTTGAGTTTTTCATTACTTTATATAAATGTCCTTTAGCTACTTTGAGATTATCTCTTAAAGTTGGACAATTTATTTTCAAGGTAACTCAATAAAATAACTATTGTCTTTACACTGAATGGTGTCTTCAAATCTTTCTACCATTAACTGATCTTCTGAAGTTTGATGTGTGTCATGTATACCCACAGATTCTAGTAACCATAAAGTTTGAATTGCCTCATCCAAAGTTTCATTGATAATGATGAATTAATGTTCTCAGTTGAGATAATATTATTCAAAGTGTTGCTATTCTTACAGGTGTTATGTAGGACTGAGTTGAGGCACATAGTATTTGTTGGTCATGCACTGTTTTGGTTTAGGTCTAGGTTGTAGTCTGATAGGTCACCCAAAGGGGCTATCCCTGATGGAGTCTGAATAGCTATACCATTACCTATCTCTACTATGCCCTTATGAATAAGATTAATATAATCTGCCCTATTAGCATTTCAATGTTAGCTATTGTGTTGTTAGTGATATGTCTATCAGCTATTTTGTAGTGTTTTTTCAAATGATTTATGGTTTGTTCTAGTTTGGGTATAACCAGTTTGTTTTGTCCTACTTTAGAAATAATAACTGCTTCAATTTTCTTGAATTTACTTTCTAAATGTAGTTCCAGGTCAATTGTCTTATAGCTATTTTTGTCCGAGTTATCCTTAACAAAGGACGCAATATTGAAGTTTTGTTTCATTCGGGTTTGGTATCAAACCCAATTTATTAACTAAATTTTTTGAAACAAATGTTTGTTGAGAACAACAGTCTATAAGACATCTCACTGGAGTGGTACTACCCTCACTATTCACTAAGTCCAAAGTAATAGTTGGTAAAAGAATCTCAGTGTTTCTTGTTACATTGTTTGAACAAGCAGAATGTCCCATGAAAGTGGCATTTTCTTGATTACCTTTGTTTGGGGGAGGTATCTTTTGAGTTTGAGTACTATTATTTGGACACTTTGGTGAATCACACATTGATGAGACATGTCGTAAACTTTTACAAAACTTACACTTGAATCTTAACCTAGATTTACAGTCTTTCTTATAATGTCCCTGGCCAGTACACTTTTTACACAGGTTCAACTGTTCACATCTTTTAGCCCTTTGGTTAAAATCTGAATATTTGTCACACCCAGTACTACTGTGTTCATTACTTGCACAAAATTTGCAATATGGTATGTAAGTTGAGGCAGCAGTTACATTAAAGTTCTGTAATGTAGGTGTTCGTGTTTTGTAGTTGGTCACATTTGATTCTACAATATCAAGTTTTGTCTGTTTGGCTGTAGCTAGTTGGTCTCTGGGAACAGTCTTTGGTTTATCCATAGTCTGGGTCTTATGTGTTGGAAAATCTCTCAAGTTGTAATTAGTTAGGATATTGGGGAAGTGTTGTCTTATTTGTGTTAAATTAGGATAATTTTCTCCCGTCTTTAGAATTAAATTATCTTTAACCCTCGAAGGAAGGCACCTAAGTACTATGCTTTGTATAAGCCAAGATGAAGTTTTAATATCTATCTCATTGCTAACCAGTTGTCCTATAATAGCTTCTAATTTTGTATAAAAATTTTCCATATCACTATGGTTATCTTTTATGGGTGCAAATTCAAAAATTTGTTGAGATAATTCATATATAATCACATCTTTATTAACGTAATTACGTTTTAAAAGATCAATAGCTACTTCATATGAATCCCCTACAGCTGGTAAATAGGCTATCAGTTATGGCTGGGCCTTTAAGAGAACTAGTTAAGTAACTAAACTTTTCAACAGTTGAAATATAAGGTTTATTACCTATTAAATTCTCAAATTTGTCAATGAAAGATGGGAATTGTACCGTGTCCCCTTCAAATGTTGGTATTTGCAAAATGGGTAACTGAGCCTCAATTCTTGTGACTCAGGATTTTGCATGCCACTTAAATTTTGTTGAAGGTTAGCCCTACTTTGATTAAAATCAGAATTAGGTTTTTTTGGTGTTAAGTCAGTCAACCGAGACCGTAGTTCCCTTATTTGCTGTTCAATTGAGCTTACCTGATCATCATCATCAGCGTAAAGGTCTATCAATTGTTCTTCAGCCATTTCGGATTCAACTAACTCTGAAATACTCTCATTAATGGCTATTATTTCCTTCTTTTTAATTCTAATTTAATAATTACACTCTCTATATTTTTCTTACCTGGTTGGTAATATTGTTAAAAGTGTTCACAGCCTTTGTAACAGCTCCAACTTTGCCCCCCTTTTCTTTTTTAACTTTTTCAATTCTGCACTGTCCATGTCTAAGTCAAAATTGTTTAACTGGGGATCGTAATGAAATATAGGACAAGAAGAAATTACCAGAGAAGAGAGAGCACAGACAAAACAGTCAAGTTCAAATTTGGTTTAATCCCCCCAAGTACTTGTGTGTCACTCAGGTCTAAGCTTATTAGAGAATGAGACTCCTTTAATGTAAATGTTTCCTAGTTAGGCCCTAGGTTGTAGACCTAATTAGGCTTGCTCAGGTTAGGCTTAGGCTAGACCATTTAGCCTAATTCTGCAATTTTGTTAAGTAAGCTTAAGGTTTGTAAATTCCCCACACACGGACCACCAATGCGAAAATGCTCTGTATGAATTGGTCCACAATTAACCCACCCCTTATATCTCCAGTCTAACTATAGAGTAGATCAAGTCTAGCCTAGAGGGGTCAGCCTAGAGATTCCGGAAATGGTCCAGAGCGGGCAGATAAATTGAGGTCCACAGTAGGATTCCTCACAAGAATTAGGTTAGGGCAATCTACCTTCACCTTTGTTAAGCTATGAGTTGATGCTGGGTCTTAGGCCACAATGTAGGCCTAACTTGTCTGACCCAGCTTAATTTAATGCTTATAACTTACTGGTGTAAAAACTCAATTAGTCACTTACTTTTGTTATCGGAGTGTCTCCCTTCTCCGGTTATGTTTTCGAGAGCGCACTTTTCTGGTACGTCCTCTCGCCCCGTTCTTCGTTTTCGTTCCCTCTTTGTTCTCCTCTTCGCGGGGCTTCTCGTACCAGCGTTGTCTTGGTTTATTCCTCGGTTGGTTGAGCGGTAATGTATCCTTATTACCGAGCACGCTCCTCTCACACAGTATATACATACTAGTGTGGAGAATAACTCTGGTGAGCAACCAATTGGTTTCATCCACCCGTTATTGACATAAAAGGAATTTAATGATTGTTAGATTAACTACCTACCTACTCAGTGAACCATTTTCGTTACCTCCCAACTACCCACTCATCAGTTTTCCATATATATTTATATATATATATATATATATATATATACACAGGGTGTCCGAGAATTATCTGTACAATTTTTGGCTGTTATTAAAAGTCAGAGAATCTCATTAAGTTTTTTCTGATACTAAGTTTTGACAAGTTTTTTAGAAATTCCAGTGTGTCCGAAAATTATCTGTACAATTTCATCTTTTAATAAAATTCTTGATAACACACGTAAAATTCTTAAACAAGATTATTTAGAATCTGTATTTTCAAAAGTTTCTTTTATTAAAGTAACGTTTTACAAATATTCGATATGTGCACCATCAGTGATTCAAAACATCCAATCGATAATCCAAATGTTGCCATGTACGCTGCAGCATATCCACATCAATTCGCTCAATAGCAGCTGTGATTCTTGCTTTTAAATCATCAAGAATCATATTGTAAAGAAAAAACTTGTCAAAACTTGTTATCAGAAAAAACTTAATGAGTTTCTCTGTAAAATGGGACAACACTGGAATTTCTACACTTCATGGTTGAGTTTTAATAACAGCCAGAAATTGTACAGATAATTCTCGGACACCCGGTATATGTATATATATATATATATATATATATATATATATATATATATATATATAAAACTTTGGGATCACCTGAAGATCAGGGCCCCTAGCCTTCTTTAGTTAGCCTTATAAGGCTAACTAACGAAAATATCACGACCTAACCTAACCAATCGTTGGGTCAACTGTACACTCTTGACGATTGGTTAGGTTAGGTCGTAATATTTTCGTTAGTTAGCCTTATAAAGCTAATTAAAGAAGGCTGAGGGCCCTGATCTTCAGGTGATCCAAACTTTGATGTCTTCAAAAACTTAAAATTAATTTAAGACAGACGTCAACATATTTAATTAAAAATTTGTTTAGAGCAAATTGGAAACTGAGATTAAAAACGTAATAAAGTGAGTTAAATATTAAAATTTGAAATTAAAAATTCCTCAATAAAGAGTCGTCGGTGAACACTCACAGCGTATTGTATGTCATGTATTTTCGTTTATGTAACGCACTTTTGTTCATTGTACGAATAAAATTACTTAACTTTGAGATATACATTTTATCTCAGCTCCATACGTATACTTCAGAGAATGCGTTTTTGCCTGTAATGGACTTTATTTTAGTGTTGACATTGTTCGGCTTCAAATTTTCCTCGAATATTGCACGTTTGCAGAACTTGGAAAACCAGTGATAGAATATTTGAGGGAAACTGTGTCTGTGCGAGCGTACGTGTATGCGCGTGTGTGTGTCTACGTGTGTGCGTTATGTGTGAATAAGTGCGCGCGAATGTGCATTAATATCGAATGATGCTTCAACAATACTTATCAACAATACACCTTCATTATTTGACTGACAAAACTCTACTAAAAGTTCACTTTAGTAGTATGGGTTCAAAATGGAAGAGTGCAAGAATGTCACAATGTTGCAATACAATATGATCAATGTTGCAAGATGCTGCAAAAGGGTTATGCAACAAAGGGGGTAGGGTTATGCAAGAAAATGGGGTGGGGGTTATGCAATGAAAGGTAGGGGGTTATGCGCCAAATGGGGGTAGGGGTTATGCAATGAAGGGGGAGGGGGTTATGCAACATCAATGTTGCAAGGCTTATGCAACATCACTGCTACAAAGGGGTGGAAGGGTTCCGCAACAAAACAGTGCTGCCAAGGAGAGACGGGAGGAAGCTTCGGGGGTAGAAGGGAGGATGACCTCCCCCCAAAGGAGTAACTTCAACCTAAGAGAGGAAGAGAAAAGAGAAGGAGGAGGTCTTTGGGGGAGAAGGTGAGATGTCCTTAACCCCGAAAGGGAAACCTAACCTAAGCCTTAACCTAAGAATGAGAGAGAGAGTTCTTTATTCCACAGGAGTCCGACGCATTATGAAAGTCCAGGGGCCAAGCAGCGGTTATATAAAGGGTCGTGAGTTGCCAGATATCACTTATTTATATATGGAGGGGGTTACCAGATACCACCATTTATTTTAATTGCTCAGGTATGCCTTATTAGACTGAGTTGCCAGGTTGCACCATTTACTTTAACTTATTTAGACGAGTTTCCATTTATTTATTTATTTATTAAAGGTAAGACCGAATTTCGCCTTAAAGTTTTTCAGCAAGAGAACTAATTATTTAAACGTCGTTCAACTTAATATTAACAATAAAAGAAATACATTAGACAATTGGCTTCGCAAAACAAATCGTTCAACTTCATATTAATAATAAAAGAAATACACAGGACTCTTTATATTGTACATTATTCCAATAACATATTCTCTAAGAATAATATTTAATTTACCTATAATTCATGAAACGCTTTCATTTATTCTAACACCTTAGAATGTATATTGAGTCTATTTACTTTTGACAGTCCTTTCTATACATCTATATTTTTTATAAACCAAAATCCGCGAAATCAAGAAGAGGAACCCTTTATTCATTTGTTTTCAAGCTAATTTCAAACAAAAATATTAATACACACTTTATATATATATATATATATATATACTGTATATATTAGGGTGGCCCTTAGTTGTATGTGATTTTCTGAAATGAAATATTTTTCATCTCCCAACATCCAAAGTTGTTCTAATCCATTTAAAAATGCTCTGTGTAACATTTCAGCTCAATCAGACAATAATAAGATGGCCCCCAAAGGCCCTAAAGTTTCAGATTTTAACAATATTGATATTTTTTCATATAAAACCGTTTTTAGCTTCTTTACAGTGTTTTATTCGAAAGAAATATAGAATATGATCGAAAGAGAATTCAATTTACAATAAATTTAGTTATAACCATTATTTACTTAAAACCAAAATTGGACGAGATATTCACGGAAATTGAAAAGTATCATAAGTGCGTAAAAAAACCGCTTCTGGAAGGTTCTAGAAAGTTCTGCGCCTGCGGCCTATATAAGCGGCGTCCCTCAACACCGCTCAGTCATTTCAGTTCGAGTCTTCGAGCCAGTAAGGCAGTTTTCTAAGTTCGCTCTGGGTTATTTGTACGCTCTTTCATTTAGTGAATATCTATTAATGTTATTTCACGTTGTGATATAATGGCATCATCATTAAAGTCCACTTCAAAACCTCCGCGCTGTTTACGGAAAGATTACGAATGCAGTCTCATCGGAAACATAACAAACCAAATTGTAGGAGCGAAACTACCTTCAAATCGGCAAGTACTCAGTGTTCTTTTCTTCAATTTACGTGTAGTTAAATTATCCATCAAAGCAAGTGCGACCTTAGTTGTAAAAGAAGTTCTAGTTTTTTGGGAAAAGGCACGAATTCCCACAAAACGAACTGATCATTGCATTGAAAAAGTTAAATCACTGCATAAAGAATGGGGAGATTTACAGAAGAGGTTGAGTAGAGAATCAGATGTGGAAACGAATAAACGAGCGAAATTCCTCGATAAATTAGATGATTTATTTGATGTTGCCCATGAGAATGCGTTAAACATCGTTAAGAACGACGAGGATAAGCAATATTTACTATTGCAGCGTAAGAAAGGACGACCAGGTTCCATGGCTGGCATTGATCGCAAATTTAAAGCGAGTGAAGAAAAAACCCAGGAACGCATAGAAAAGGAAACAGAGAGAAGAGAACTTACGAGGAAATGGAACGAAACGTCATGTTTCACCTACCATCATTGTCAAGCAGTGATAGTGAAGATGAAGAAGACAGCCAGCATTCTAATGATCCAGCTGAGATACACAACCAGGCTCAAGTGATACAATGAGAGTGAGTGAACCAAGTACTTCGGGTACGAGAGGTACACTAGATTTTTTCACTCCACGTCTGTCTGAAGCATTAGACATGCAAAATCAGCGACCGAAATGCGGTTCATCTTTTAATGGCTGCAGCAGAAGCTTTCAACTGTAATACTAAAAGCTTAATTATTAATCGCATTTCGTTTCAACGTCGACGGAAAAAATTGAGGGAACAGAGGCAAGCAGAAATTAAAGGAAATTTTAATCTAGCGGATTGCAACGCTTTGGTGTTACACTGGGATGGCAAGCTACTTCCAGCTTTATGTGGCGTGGAAAAGGTTGATAGACTAGCAATAATTGTTACTTTTCACGGCAGAGAACAATTATTACGTATACCTGAAATTCCAACATCTAAAGGAGAAGATCAAGCTGTAGCCGTTTACCAAGCAGTGGAAAAATGGGGCATAGAAGAAAAAATACAGTCGTTGTGTTTCGATACAACTGCAAGCAACACCGGCCGAATAAATGGTGCCTGTACAAATCTTGAGAAAATGTTTGATCGTGATTTACTCTACCTTCCGTGTAGACATCACATCCTCGAATTAGTCTTGAGAGGTAGTTTTGATGCAGTAATGGGTGCAAGTTCTGGACCAGATGTGATTTTGTTTAAAAGATTTAGGGAAACGTGGTCGGCCATAGACAATAAAAAATACCGTAGTGGGATAGAAGATGTCACCGAAGATGTCCGTGTCAGTATGCTGGAATTTCTACAAGAACAGTTACGCCAGAAACAGCATAGAGATGATTATCGCGAATTATTAGAATTGACCGTGATCTTCCTCGGCGGTGCCCCCCGACGAGGAGTCTCATTTCGTATTCCTGGAGCTGTGAGCCATGCTCGGTGGATGGCAAAGGCTATTTATGCCTTTAAAATATATTTATTCCAAGATCAATTTAAACTGATCAAAAATGAGAACGATTCAATCAGAAGAATATGCATTTTCCTTATCCGACTCTATTTACGAGCTTGGTTCCTAGCACCATTGGCTGTGAAAGCTCCGTATCTCGATTACAATTTTTTACTGAAATTAATCGAGTATAAGGAAGTAGATCCAGAAATTAGTAGTGCTGCCGTGAAAAAATTCGCCAACCATTTATGGTATCTGTCAACAGAAACTGCGGCATTCGCATTCATTGATGATGAAGTCCCACTACACATTAAGCAAAAAATGGCTACTATAATGATGACTACAGAAGACAGCGATGTAGAAAACTGAATAAAACGATACATTGTTAACAGTGAAGATCTCAATCGTTTAAAAGAAAAAGAATTCTCGGACTTCATTTCAGCTGAATTGAAGACATGTTTCTCAAGATTTTCAATAAATACAAATTTTCTTAAAAACTGCCCATCTACATGGAAAGATGATGCCAACTTCCAACGTGGGTTGGAGATATTGAAAAGCATTGTAGTGGTTAACGACGTAGCTGAGAGAGGAGTGAAACTAATACAAGAATATCAGAACATTCTAACCAAGGACGAAAAAGTAAAGTAATACATTGTGCAGATTGTCGGTGAACACAGAAAAAAGTACCCAGATGCTACCAAAACTGGCCTAATGAAGCAGTGAAATCTGGTAACTTATTACATCGTTGTCAGTATGTTATTGCCATTTTAAAATAATGGTATTAATGGTATTAATTATAAATAATGGTATGAACAAAATTTGTTGTAAATAAAATTCACTTTCGATTATGCTTTGTCATTATTTTCCCAAACAAAGTTTGCAAATGAATTATAAAGGTTTTATATTAGAAATACCAATTATCGGTGAATTTTGAAACTTTAGGGCCTTTTGGGGCCACCTTAATATAGCCCAATTGAGCTGAAATTTTGCACAGAGCACTTTTTTATATATTGGAAGAAGATTAGGGGTTGGGAGCAAGTAATTTCAAAAGTTGAAAAATAGGGGCCACCCTAATATATATATATATATATATAAGAAAAACAATAATTATTTTAACTAACCACCTAAAATATCTATTTACTTTTGCCATTCCTCTGTATATATATATATATATATATATATATATATATATATATATATATATATACAGTATATATATATATATACAAGATGTGTCTTCTCAATTTCATACATTTTTTCTCGTTTATCTTAATATTAATTCATTCTTTACATATACTAAATTGAGAAATTTATATATACACATTTATATTAAATTTACCATATGAAATCAGGTTTAATAATATGCCGTACATATACTAAACTGTATATTAAATTTGGTAATAAACAATTATTTTCATAGAATATCGTTTATTTTCACATTATGTTCAGACGAGAAGGATTGGAGGCAGGACCGCAAAGGCTGACCGCAAACTGGCTATTTTGGAATGTGGTGGACAAACTTTCACTCAAAGACACATCTTCCTACTTTCTTTCCATGCGTTTGTTTTTCTGTTACTGTACAGGGTGTCCCTAAAGTCTGGACACATAGGGAATATCACTAACTATAACTAACTATATGTTTTTCCCCCACAGATTAAATATGAGTTTGTCAAAAGAGGTTAACCGACAGAATGTTCGATACTGGTCGCAAAACAATCCGCATTGGGTGGTCCATTCCAAACAGCAAGGAGCCCAAACGATTATGGTATGGTGTGGTTTGTGGAAAGCTCATGTGTTGGGGCCACTTTTCTTCAATGATCATGTAACTGGTGAGACATACCTCACCATGTTGAGAGACCAGTTAATGCCCCAACTTGAAAGGCTAGGTGAAGGACTCCCTCAGTGGTTCCAACAGGATGGCGCCCCTGCTCATTACGCCACGATGGTAAGAGATTGGCTGAATGAAAATTTCTCTAACTGGATTGGAAGACGTGGTCTTGTGGAATGGTCTCCTCGCTCACCAGACCTTAGCCCCTTGACTTCTTTTTCTGGGGTATGCTAAAGGAGAAGGTGTACTCAATGAAAATCACAGATATGAATCACCTGAGGGAACGCATCATGAATGAATGTGCTCAAATTGACGGAAATGTGGAGTTACTGCATCGGGTTCATGTGAATCTCGCAAAGCGCATCGAACTTTGCATCACAAATGGTGGAAATCACATTGAAGATGTTATTTATTAATATTCCAATTAAATAAAATGTTGTTGAAAAATTTATTTATTGAAAATATGCATTTTGCCTATGTGTCCAGACTTTAGGGACACCCTGTATATAAATGTTTTTATATTTTATTAACATCGTTGTTTATGTCTTATTTTTCTTTACGTGTAATTTGCATGGGTATCTTCTTCATAGTTATTGTCTTTGTTATTGAAATGAAATAAATGAATGAAAAAATGGAAAGGTTATTTTAATTTTTAATATACATTTTTTTTTCAAAATTAGCGCACATGTACTTTGGAAGTACTCAACAATTGGAACTGAATAGAATTACTTTTGCTAGTGAAGGTAAAACTGAATTTAAAATTCATATATATATATATATATTATATATATAGAGAGAGAGAGAGAGAGAGAGAGAGAGAGAGAGAGAGAGAGAGAGTCGAAAAACTGAAGACAAACACACACACACACACACACACACACACACACAGAAAGAAAGTTTTGTTTATTCTATATGGATATAATATTCATAGCTTTAATTTTTCAGAAGTACATTGGAACTTATTTACCGATTTTATGATGGCCGTAAGTAGTCAAAGCAGAATTTAAAAAAATATAAATAAAGGAATGAAAAGAATAACAAAAATATTTATAATTTCTTTATAAAATCCTCTCGATAAGATCATAAAAGGAAAATTTGAAAAAAAAGAGAATCAACAATTCATTTTATTAAACTGTAAAACAATTGATTCCTTGTGCAGATTTTGGCAGTGAGCCTCTGGTTCGCTCCAGCATGCTGGCAGCTGAACCTAACCTACCCTATGAATCAGAACATAGATTCTCTGGAAGATAATGGAGAATATATTTAATACACAGATTTTCAAAAGACCTTTTAGAGAGAGAAGAAAAAAATATACATACGAGGAATATTTGCAATAATTTCAGACCATAGATTCTCTATGTAACTGGAACCTAACCGTGGTGTAAATTACATTAGTAATAATAATAGCTAACTCGGTTTTTCTTCTCACCGAATTGTTCATTTTGACGAGGATTAAGCTTTTCATTCCGCCTTAGACCTTCAGTTTAACGTGGAATCCAAACTAAGCTGCAGCACGGGCAGGCTGAAATCACAACGTCATTGCCCGGACTCGATCTCTCAACCAGCACCACAGCGTCTTAACCACTAGGATACCTAGGGCGCCCATTTATCTACCAACCCAAGCAGACATTCATTTTCATGAGCTAAACACAATTTAATCACACTCCTACGTGAGAATTGGCAGGTAGAAAGTCAAGCCGAATATATTAATCAAAGTTGAGGATCGAATAGTATGACCGCAAACATATATTTTGCAAATATTTGAAACCATCGTGGCAATTAACACACACACACACACACACACACACACACACACACACACACATATATATATATATATATATATATATATATATATATATAATATATATAAGACAAATCCACAAGTCAGGAATCTTGGTAAAACTGTGAATAGTATGACCGCAAAAAATAATAATGCACAAAAAGACTGCTTGTAGAGATCTAGATTTCTTATTTTCTAATGATCTTTGTGTCATCGGATGTTACTGTGCTGTATATGGTAATGATCTATGTCAAGATTATGAAGAATAGCGGCGCTAATTCTGTTTCCTGTGGTACTGAGATGAGCGGCTCTGATGAAGATATTCCTATAACGACTTGCAGCCGATCAGGTTCAGCCGATCAAGTTATCCATGTCCCTATCCAAAATGGGAAAAATTGAGGATCAGATAGTATGAGCGCTAAAAATAATAATGTAAAATATTGTCGTGATAGAGATGGCAAATGTTGATCAATGTTGCAAAAGGGGGAGGGATATTGCATAAAGGGGTGGGTTCTAAAATTGGAAAACCGAGAAAAATGTAGGCGCAAATGCAAATATGGTCGTGGTAGAGACTGCAAGTGGCAATACACGATTTGAGCATTAAATCTACGGAGAGAATATAAAGACACCATTAGTCGACCAATGAGGACGTCGAAAGCATGAACCCGTAATATTGGTGTTACGATTGGTACACAAATTTATAGTAGTCTCACCCAGTTACATTGACAACCAATCATTAAACTTACGAACCGCCTATTAGTCTTTTGGGGTGTTGATTGGGGATCATGCATATAAAAGGAAATATTTTCAGCTGGGAGTCAAGTAGTTATTTTCACCAGTGAGTAAACATTCTTTCCGCCATGAATCAAGAACTTTACGGTTTACCGGATTTATATCAAGATGAGACATTGTAGCGTTGTCCACAATTAATCTTTTTAACGCGACTGACGGGATGGATTATTTCCAAAGAAAACCGTTGAAGATATTTGCAATGACGCTCCTTACGATCCGACGCAAGGGACTGCCGTAGAAATGTAAGTGCCTGTAATTTTTTTTTTTTAGCCAATTATTCGCGAACTTATTTAATATGCCTGTCAGAAAGAGCACTGTTCTGGATTATTTCATCATATATATATGGAGGGTTGTAGTAATTCATCTCATCACATTAAAAATGCTTCATTTAGGTATCCGCAATTATAGATTAGTTTGCAATTATGCTAAAATCCTGTTTTGATTCATTGAATTTTTTTTATAGCAATCTTTTGCATGTTTAAAATAATTTTATAAATTCAAATGTTATTCGGAATTTTCTCTTAAAGGAACTTCTCTGAGAGGTTCAAAGATCTCTTCACATTATAATACTCTTACTATATGTATACTCTGCATATGTTTTGGGTTTTTATTAAAAAAGTTTCAGTATGAAATGATGAATTATTCTTTCTCCTTTAGGGTCCGACGAGGATTTGACACCTGTTATACAATCTTTTCATTTTGAAGAAACCCATGTCATGAACCTGAATACGGAGGTGGAAGATTTACCGAGCAGTCAGCCAAACAACTCACAGCATTAACGAAATAATGTAAGTATTTTTTTATGTTTCGATCTTCTTTTAAGGGGAAGACACAATGTATTTTCATCAATTTTGTAAATGAAAGGAATCATGTTTTTAGTACAATAACCATCTTAAACTACAGAATATACAAACTAACATTATTGGTTACAAAAAAAAAATATATATATATATATATATATATATACACACGAACAAAAAATCATACTATACAACGAGTACGCACAATCGGAAAACGACTTTTTATCTGTCTGCATACCATTTCGTCATTTCGTTGAGTGTGACATGGGTCGAATAATTTTTAAAAATGTATAAATTCTTTATCACGTGATATATGCATGAGAAATGAAAGGCAGTACATCCCGCACGTATTACTAAAATATCCTTGCAGCTGGAAGGGATTCCATAGAACTTCCGGGATATGCATCTGATCGAGAAATTTTACAATAACAGGGTCACTCCAGGGTTGAGTTCCGAGTAAATCAAAATAGTACATGCGGTCCCTATTTTTAAAATAGATTGCAAACCAATGAATCCCTTCATTACGAACAACATCTGTGTTCACAATAAGACTACCGCAATCTCGCGTAGTTGGGAAATTCAATGTTTCATTCTTCGCAAACACACCGATAAATTTGGAACGTGTGATTCGTTCGCTATTCATTACTCACTGAAGTGTATTCGCATCCATTTTTTAAAAGTCAGTGATAACGCCCCTAAATCTTCTTACTTCTATTAGGGCTTGTAAATCGAGGTATAGTACACTTATAGGCGCGTCTATAGGCTTGGCGAATTCCAATCTGACTGAGTTGTTTCCACTCTGTTGTGGACTTAAGTGTGTATTTACGCTAGCAGATAAGTCAGGTGTAATGTCAAACGGATAAAGGTTAAATTGATCAATGAATTCTTTCTGCATTACCCAATCCCGAGCTCATCACAATCACCTGCAATATGGGCCAGATTACCATATCCAATGTTCCTCCCAACGCAACGCCATTAACGTATAGTTATATTTTTAAGGCCGAAATTCTCGAATTTAAAGGCATTCTTTTTATATTTTCCATTCACCGAATTGTGTTCCTGCATTCCAATTAATATCCTTTTAGGTAGATTTCCCAGGGCTATGTTTTCTATCTGTTTCGATGCCAACCCTGCTGGCACCGTGTATAGTTTGATCTGTACTCTGTTAATTGGGTATTTTACTGTGGCGTGTAGTAAATTTTTCTCAATTTCTATTTGTTTTGGTGAACTTAATTTCACTCGCCGTACGCGGAGGTATGTCTCCATAATGTGAACCACAACGGGTTTTGCTCCTCTTCTTGATCAGCATCCAGATTTAAACAGATCTCAGGATTCGTGCGGGTGAGCTTTATTTTCATATCCACCCCATTCACAAGCAACTTCTGGAATGTGAAATCTGTATGCAGGCGTCCAAAACACTCATATATCTTCTTTTTAGAATTTTTAAATTCGTCCTTCATACTACTTTCGTCTTTAGCTTGATGATATCCCTCGGCACTTAAAAAGGTATCCTTCGCTTCTTTGGAAAAGTTGATTACATTTTCCAGATAGGCTCGTAGGTGATAGTACCCCGTGTCTGCCGATATGTTGACCTGATTTAAATATACGTCACACTGGTTGAATATGGAGTGCAGAAAGTTTGTTTCAGTTTATACAGCATATTTGCCATCGCAGTCCGTTCCATCAGAATGGGCTATACGCAGTTTAGCGTATATGTGCACACAGCTTGGATCAAAAAAGTAAGTGCTTGAGCTGGGTATCACGAATTCTATAGGGGCACTCGGGGAACTAATTGTGTTTAAAGGGTTAATTGTAATAAAGCCACTGTGTTCAATAGAAACTTGAGTTGGGGGCATGTCAAAGAGGGACAGCTCCGATTTACACATTGTGAACTACACGGATGGATGAAGCGTGCCATGACGAGTTAGAAATAGTGCCTCCTCTCTCGACAAGTAGTAAACAAACTATGATTCATGAGATCAATGTCCTTAGCTTATATCAGTAAAAAAAATGGTCAACCATAGGTTTCATTCGCTTAGAACACTTCTTTTTTGATATCCTTTTACGTTTAATGCCACGTGATGGTAATCCCTTCTTCCGGACAGTCCTCTTCTTCTTCCCACCACCACGCATTTTTCTCTTTGCATCTTTGACGATTTCGTCCCGTGTACGCTTTAAGTTTTTTTAGAGCTTCTTTAGGTTTAGCCCCAGCCAATATGTCTTCTGCAGTGTTAAGACCTGATTGTAGCGCTTTCCTTCCGAGGTATCTGGCACCCCTCTTCAGCAAAGGGACAGCCGTACGTAGTATGGTTGAAAAAATGGATCCAAGTCCACTACCACGCTGGTATCTCACCCCTCGATAGACTGTGAAAGGCTTTCTGTCCATTATAACTCAGTGCGTCGAAAGTGCAGCTTCACTGTTAAGCTCCCATCACCGAATGGGAAATTTTTTCCCTCAATCTTCTTATAATATTGAGATATTGGTTATTAGATTAGTTGCGACATTCACATAATGGGGTCTGTCATATGTAATACTCAAACTCCTTCCTCTATGGTTGGGAATGTGAGCAATGCGCAGCAGGCGTGCCTGGGTATCCCCAACAAACTGGTGCTCCACTATATTGCTGTAAATATAGCACATGTCTGGGGGTGTATAGCCAGCAACCAATTTCTCCAATTTCATCTGATACATTAGGCTGGACAAGTCATGTTGTACCTCGTGAAATGTGTCTCTTTGGAAGGCTGATCGATATCGCCCCTCGGTCATAATTTTGAACACTCTTTGGTCTTTAATATTTCTGTTAGCCTTTGATTTTAGGATTAGAGTATGTGCAGGGTTTCCTTTGTTTACGATTTCGTATACTAAATCAGTCGTAAGATTTGATTTTTTAAACTTACGTTTAAGTCTCTCACAACATCCTCAGCCGAACCATAACGGCCCGGACCTAGTGTTACTACTGTACTGTAATACCGTGCAACCTCAGTCCGGGCGATACGTATAGTTTCATCCCGAGTTACCCCGGCTTTTTCACACTCATCAATGTCTCTAAGAATCGTAAAAACGGTATCTTTATAATCAATATTTAAAAAGAGGGTGTCCAGCTGAATTTCACATATCCCCACCTCATACGAATCACGACCCAATTCAATGGGTCCATGGAGTTCTGTTACAAAGTTGGCTAGTGTGTTGTTAGGGTGTACAGACAGGGACGAGGAGGACGGGAGTGTGACGTAGAAATGGTTAGGAGCCATGTTGCATACTATTTAAGCTTCATTATTGCATCAGCTTTTATATAGGTGTTGAAGCTTTCTGGGTACCCTACCCATTTCACCAGGTACATTTTTCTCTTTCCTGAACCTTTGCTTCCTAAAATTTTCTCAATTTTAAACACATTTTTTCCTAAATTAAATGCCACTTTCTGCAACTCCTCGCGGTAAAAGCCTCCTGCGATTTCTTCCCCTTTCAAATCTTCAACGTAATACATCATTATCTCACCTTTAGGTCTCATAGCCCAAACTTTAAAAATCTCACGTGTCCATCCTTGCTCAAATCCCTTCGTGAATTTATTTCCCGAACGCGGCAGCCTTACATAATCATTGATCTTAAAACGCGCAGAGTGTGGTGGTAGTGGTGTTCCATCTCTTTTCACCTCTGGGCGCGTACCTCTTTCTAAAACTTCGTGCGATGGTGTGAGCGGTTGTAGGATGAGGCCAATGATTCCAGAATGTCTAGAAATCTGTATGTGTTTTATGTGTAAAATAGCGGTGCATGCGTTCCTTTATGGTACGTTGAACTCTTTCAGCTAAAGAAGCCTTATATATAGAATTGGTAGTGTAGCTGATATTAAACTCTGTCAACATGTTCTGAAAAGCACGGCCTATAAATTCCTTTCCCATATCCATACAAAAATAGCCAGGAACTCAGCTTTCTTTCAACATCTTCGTTTTGGTGGCTTTAGCAACTGTTTCAGGTGATTTATTTTTCAGAGGAATTAGCCACAGATATTTACTAGAGAATACATCTATTATGAATAGAATGTAGCGGTAACCATCGTTATACACTGAATATCTTTGCATGTTTGTTAAATCTGCTTGCGAAATAGAGTCAATCGAAGCAGCTGTTGTCTTGGCTGTTTCAAAACCTTTTTCTCACAGGCTTATGAAGTGTATAAGCGTCCTGCTCCCGCAAAAATCTCTCAACATCTTTTTTCCCTATTCCGTAAACACTTCTGTACAGTCTATCTACGCCTCCGTAGGAGGCTGGGGTAGAAATGTCATAATAACGTCTTCTTAATATGTTAGCCAGTCGCGTATTTTAGAGGCACGTGGTTAGAGTTAATCGTTGTTTAACTTCTTCTTTCTCCTCTTCAGAGGTGTTACCGCCGGTGGTGATGGCGTCTTTAATTGTGTCACGTGCGACGCATGTTCCAATTCTTTTAACCTGTTCAGATTCCCTATTATTGTTTTGGGGACATTTATTTGTTGTAGTCTTGCTTTAATATGCTTCAGTCCTGATGGTGAGGGCCTATCCCACTTTCTCACCAGATCATGGACGATGTCTACGATATTCGATCCCTGTACCTTTGCTCCTTCCACAATGATCTCACCTGTATCGGTCCATTGTATGGCGGGGTCCTCATTCAATAGATTATAAAGACTTAAACCTTTATTCCTCAATGTATGTGGGAGGGTGCTTTTTAATACATGCTCGATATGTTGTGTGGCCGACCCATTAATCTTTGGTTGGTCAGCTCTATCGTCGGACACAGGTCCTATGTCACCATGTCCATCGTTCCCCGTGCTGTGCCTAATAACCACGGGAATCTCTGTCGGGTTCTTATAATTTTCGTACTCGTGAAGAAATTTCTGCAGAGCTTCTTGGTATAAGATTCTTTTCTCATCAGGTGTTTTTTCACTGTTTAATAGGGTTAGCAATTCGCTTTCCATTCTTTTAAGCTTGCTTTTACGGGGATCTAGATCCGTGTCTGGATTCTTTGAACTTTGCAGTGAAGCATACACCTCGTGTGGAATCACTACCACTTTCTTCATTATATTAATCTAGTCAGTAAAGGACCCAAAACTGAAAATAAGATGGGGAGGAATGACCCTCTCTTTGTACAATAATTCGTTTTTTCTTCCCTACAGTTTGACTTTTACGAGCGAGTGCACGTATTATGTTCTTGTAACGGCGTAGGCGAGCCTTCTGAGGTGGTTTCATTGATACATTGCAATTTATAACGTTAAGACAGATTTCACAGATGCATTTTAAAAAGTCGGAGTCGATATTTTTAGCAAACATCTGCTGCATTGCCCGGGGCAGTCGATGATAGATTTTTATTAATTCATGGTATTTCTTTAGCCTCTTTGTCATTCTGGAATATACACCGTTTCAGGCTCGTTTGGAAATATATTCGTTCTTAGAAGCACCCTAAACGTGTTTCG
This sequence comes from Bathynomus jamesi, assembly GCA_023014485.1. Taxonomy (NCBI): domain Eukaryota; kingdom Metazoa; phylum Arthropoda; class Malacostraca; order Isopoda; family Cirolanidae; genus Bathynomus; species Bathynomus jamesi. Next base: position 436,701 of record JAJOZX010003029.1, read on the forward strand.
CGGATGAAGGTCGCAAAGCAAATATCCGTAACGCGGGCTTGTAGCTTCTTTATAAACTTCCAAAAACTCCTTACGCTGATTCGGGAACATTTGATTGGCTAATACCCCAATTTGTGATACATCTCTACGTTGCGCGAATAAGACTAGATATTGTGTATTTAACGACACATCGCGCATGTATCTATTTTTGAAAAATAGATTCTGATTGATGAAGAACACGCTTATGTTAAGATGGTGGGAGAATACTGTAAATGTCTCGGCAAACGTTTTATCCATCTCCAACATGAGATCGTCAATTACAATGACTGTATGTTCATTTCCCTTTAACGAATTAACGTCATATACACCTTTGTGGAACAAAATATCATCTTGGTACTCGTTGAACACTGATTGATACGTCGAATAGCACCATATAACTTTATGCACAAATTTTGAGAACATCTCCCTTTTCTTTAATGATTTTAAGCATAAACACAGTTTTACCACATCCTGTAGGTCCAGATATAATACATGTGGATGGGCTCGTGAACCTGAATTTTTCTACAGAATCCATTTCTAACACGTCACACTCCTAAGTGGGTCATTTACAAAATATAATAAATATTTAAGTGATGACCCTTATATTCTACAGTCTTGCTTTTCTCTTCTCCACAGAACCGTGAATGACGATGAGGTACAGCACCCCATCATCGATATTACAGATGACCCCGACGACAGTGTAGTTGTGATCACAGAATCCATCCCCGCTGACGAATCCTCACCAGCGATACCTGTAGCACGCGCCAGTTCAAAGCGGAGGCACATGAAGAGCCCACCACGTCAGGTATAAAGGCGCCAGGATTGCGCCGGTTGTTAGACCACCAGTAATAGAGCCCCAACCTTCTACGTCTTACGACACAACCCCCACAATAGTACCTTCCTCAAATATACCCCTTATTCCTGTTCAATTCCGGGTACATCCTCCACAGCAGCTTCTCGTTCTGTTGAGGATGGCATAACATTCGAGTTGGTGCGCACCGCTACCCCCACCCAGCCTTGACTAGAAATCGGTATATAGTCAGGGTTGATCCTAGATCCATGTATAGCAATGGTGTTGAACACGGACTACGGCGCATAGTTGAACGTATTGTAGAGTTTGCCCTTCAGAACCGCGACGAACGTGAAGTCAGGACGAGGCTGTCCTTCGGATTCGGGTCAGATGACGGAGATGTAGATGATTTTTGGGTAGTAATACCGTTCAGACGCTTGGCAGCTGAAGATATAGAGTATATATTAGGCCGTATAATGCAGGCCTCTCAAAGTAGTATAGCCTTCAATATGGACAACTTCACGGTAAATATTGACCGTGTATTCCGTGTTGCGGGTCATAGTGCCACACCTTATACTCTTAACTTCAATTCTCAGGCTATTTATAGACGGCATATAAACGTCGATCGTGGTTGCGGCTTTATAGCAGTAGTCTTGGCCGTATGTTTACTGTACTAAATACACGGGTCAAAAACATTTGGTTGCCTACGGTAGTGGAGCGTGCCCGTAAACTAGCTGTAGAATGTAAACTTGAATTTGACTGAAATATGGGTCCTGAAGAGCTGAGAAGGGTAGAACAGGAAATGAATGCTCGTATAGTTGTATTTAGAATGGATGATCGTCGTAGAACTGTGTATGTTTTTAAAAGCAGTTTGAGAGATCGTACAAGACCCCTACTTATTTTAGGGCTGTCAGGAACATATCTACCCATCCGTAATATAAGGGACCTTTACGCTAGTTATGATGAAAGTCGAAAATATGGACGACATCATGATTTGTGTAAGGGATGTATCGAGTTTGCTGATGATAGAGTGAAACATTGTAAAGATTGCCACATGGTATGTGAGCAGTGAAAAAGCTCCAAATGTGAAAGCCGTGTAGTTGAAGCTAAGAAGAGGGATTGTGATGTGTGTAGGCGCACATTTTTCAATAATAACTGTTTTGAGCTCCAAAAATCAATTGGCACGTGCAGGAAAACGAGAATCTGTGAATGTGGTGTTTCATATGATGGATAATTGGGGGAATGTCAAGCATAAATGTGATGAAATTCACTGTTCTACATGCCATGAGAAATATAAGGCGATTGGAGTAAAGCATGTATGTAATATGAAAGACGCCAAGCCTAAAAATAGCCCTTGTATAACTGTGTACTACGATATAGAAACATGTACGAATGCTGAAACCAAAGAAGTTATTCCACATTTACTTGTAAGCCAGACTATCTGTGATGAGTGTATGGAGATCGAGTGTGATGAGTGTCACAAATGTGGTAAACGGACAACCATTTCTAAAACGAATGCCCACGATAGCCCTGTGAAACTCTTTGTGTCCTATATTGTCAAGTTAGCGGACTTCCGCTGAAGTTTCAAAAGGATATTTCCCTTACACGTTCCTCACTAGCGAAACTTTAAATTACGTAGGACTACCTCCACCCAAACATTACTTTAACTATGAATGTATGAGTACAGATGAACGTGAAGATTTTGACCGATACTACAACAGTTTTAATGAATGTAATTCTTATAATATAGCTGATGAATGTGAGCGTTATTGCGTGAATGATGTGCGCGTGCTTAGAGTATGTTTCCAGGCCTTTAGAAGGATGTACATAGGCCGTTTCAAATGCGATCCGTTGCAAGTCGCAACCACCATCGTCTTATTATGTTTTACGGTGTTTAAGAATAACTTCATGCCTAAAGACACCTTAGACGTTATCCACAGAAACAATCCCCGCAGTTATGGGTACAAGGCTATTTACTGGCTCATACACCTACAGCAGCAAATAGGTGTACACATGAAGCATGCCCGCAACACGGGTGAAGTACCCATTAAGGTTAATTAATGGTCGTGTTTTTTGGGTTGATGGTCTAAGTGAAAACCGTGCCACTGGTTAGAAGACTGTGTACTCCTTTAACGGTTGCTGGTGGCACGGATGCCCCGTCCTGAATGTGGAATCGTATGAGATATCCACGGTAGCTCTCCTGCCGACAGTCTTGCGTGGACCCGCACCCGCGATCAACTTATAGGCTCCCAGTTCACTCACAAAGTTTTGTGGGAGCATGAGTATGATGCACGGATGGAAACAGATGGACAATACCGTGAAGAAATAAACACGATGAAACGTTCAATGGTGCTGGATCCTCTCAAATGTGGTGATAGCTTGTTCGGAGAGCGTACAAATCCCTTCAAGCTATACTTTCCGCCTACGGAGGGCGTGAAACTCCATTACTACGACTTCTGTTCTTTATATCCCTACGTGATGAAGAACAATCCGTATCCCGTGGGTGCACCTGACAAACTGGTGGGACCTGATCTGCCCACTATCGAGGTGTTTTCAACAAATTTGAACGGGTACTATTTTGGCCTTTCTTTCGTAGATGTGCTCCCCCCACGCGATTTATGGATGCCGATCTTACCCGTCGTTATCGATCACAAGCTAATGTTTAGTTTGTGCGTGAAGTGCGCAGAGGAGAACAATGGGGAATGTAATCACACAGCCAACCAGCGTAAGATCAGAGGTGTATATACAAGTCCAGAGCTGGATCTAACTGTTCGCCATGGCTACAGAATATTGAAGATACACGAGTTGTGGAGGTTTCAGAAGCTACCCAACCTTTTCACGCCATATATAAACGCTTTTTTGAAAGATAAGGTCGAAGCATCAAGGTATCCGCGAGGAGTTGATACCGAAGATGAAAAAGCGGCCTATATTCAACGGTACCGTGACCGTGAAGGTATACAGCTTGACCGTTCCCAAATTGTAAGGAACCCTGGCAAGCACTTTAGCGCAAAGTTGTGTCTAAGCAGTCTTTGGAGAAAATTTGCACAGAATACTGGCAAAGGGAACGTTCATTTGGCACAAAGTTATAGTGAAGTCTGGGATTATGCGAACGCTTCCGATAAAGAGGTGGAGATCGAGAATGTAGGTAATACTTACTTAATAAAGTAAAACAATACCGAATTGGCCACAGATACCTCACGGGTTACAAACATACCTGTAGCCAGCTTCACAACGGCCTATGCACGCATCAAACTTTGGGGCCTAAATTTAGGCTGACCATACGTACCGTATTGAACGGGACAGTACCGTTTGTTTTATATTTCCTGGCCGTCCCGTCGTTTAATAAAAATGTCAATTTTGTCCCGGTTTATGTACTTACTTTTTCATGAATACAGAATATTACATAACCCCGTCCCTTTTTTGCCATCCCAATGTCCCGTTTTTGTCTCAAGGAAATATGGTCAGCCTAGGCCTAATGCATTCTCTTGGGCGGAGGGTTTTGTACGCCGATACAGATAGTGTGATATTCACAGAGAGGGAGGGTGAATACATGCTTCCTATTGGTGAATTTCTCGGTGAGTTGAATGATGAGATCAAGGATGAGTATGGGGACATCGCATACGTTGACACTTTTGTTTCAACAGGGCCAAAAACTTATGGGGTACAGGTGAGGGTGGGGTAGGATATGAAATTTATCGTGAAGGCTAAGGGTATCACGCTCAACCAGGCGAATCGGCGGGTCGTTAACTTTGATTCGTTGGAGGATCTAGTGTGCTTGGATGATGACGAGGGTGACCGGCCGCCCCAACTAACTGTAGGTACCCACAATTTTCGGGCGCAGAAGCTGGGGGGCGTGAAGGAACTTAAGGGTACAAAGGTGCCGTAACACCTCTAGAAACGTTACCAGGTGCCTGGTACCTATGATATCGTACCCTCTGGATACCATAATCTTTGATATGTCTATTGTTAACTTATTTATTACACGTATTTGTAAATAGATATATATCTTGAATATTTCGTTGATTAAAAAGTTTATTAAATAAATATTGTTTAAATTAGCGTTTCACTTTCTCCTTTGTGTGTGTGTGAGTGTGTGTGTGTGTGTGTGTACACAGGAGAAAATTCTAAGCTCCGCCCAGCGTGTGTACAGGAGAAAGTTCTAAGCTCCGCCCACTGTAAGATTGATCACGTGACTCCTGCTACTACCTGGGCCTATCTCTTCCCTGCGTGCTCAGTTGATCGCAGTAAGCCCTGGATCTCAGACGTGTATTCTCCCGCGTAGACAAAAAATAGTAATGGCTACCTTTAATATTGCGTGTTCGACGTTTATGAAGTGATATTCGGCAAAGTGCCAAGATGTGGTGGGTACTGAAAAACTCCCTATTTCACCCTCCTTTGATACTTTTAAGACTACATTGAATCGTGCGAAGGAGCAAGAGGTACAAATACTCTACGGCTATTCTGGTGAGAGCATTGTAGGATTTCGTGGTACAAGTGATGTATTGAATTATGTTGTAGAACTAAACTTTATAAAAGCTTACATATACCGTGAAGTGGAAGAAACAACACCTGCAGAAGAGAAACAACGGATATGGATATTGAGTCTTGTTGATGAGTGGTATGACAAGCGATATTATGTAATGTTGCATCGTACCGAGTACTCGTATCCTGCGACTGAGAGTGTAAATCTTGTCATCATGGAGAATCTTAAGTATTTTTACCACTATATTAATATATATCATGATGAGGTTTGTAGTGAGGTTGTGGCTAATGATCTGTGTGAGTTTTTAACAGACTTTAGAGACGAGTATCGATTGTTAAACAAAAAGGAAAAATATGGTCATATGTTTCTCTCAAATAGTGCGCCGGATTGTGAAGATGTTTAGTTTGTCTAAATGAACGTCTGGTGAATGATAAAACATTAAAACCGATACTGCTTCATGTAGCTGAAAATATCTCAAAACATCTACCCAATATAATGGGATACAATATTCTCTTACATGTTGTGGCTAAAGGTCTGCGTGAGTATTTAAAAGAATTTAGAGATGAGTATCGCATGCTAAGCAAAAAGGAAAAATATGGTCATATGTTTCTCTCAAATAATGCGCCGGAGTGTGAATAAAATGTGTTTAGTTCGTGAAAATCCCCCTATGCAAAAATGTCTGGTGCGTATTCTGGGGAGTGGGAGTGATAAAACATTAAAACCGGTAATTACTTCATGTATCGGAAAATTTCTCCAAACACCTACCCAATATAATGGGATACAATTATTCATGTTGGAACAGCGCCGTACACGTTTCATTAGCTTATGGTGTGACTCACTCCTCCCGTCGAGCCGACCCGTTGCACGTGGCTCATAGTCATCTCAGAGCTTGAACTGACTGGACGTGCGCTCCTCGAATACGAAGGAACTTCCTTTGAGCAGCATTCTCAACGACGTGTACGATGGGTCCGTGACGAAGTCGTTGCGCGTGTTCAGCCGTAAAACCGGTGCCATTAACTATGTACTGGAAACGATTGTAGACAAACAAACAAACGGAATGTTGTTTATTTAAGTGTTGAGGAGATGAATACAATCTTCGTGATAGTTGAGAAGTGGAGTGAGGATCGTTATAAAATTCCTGCAGGTGTAGGTACAAGAAGAGAGCAGATTAGTGACACCACCTCATATACCGTTGTTTGTACGTTGTGTATAAATAACGATTGGCCATACATTGATATACGGCTGATGTGGAAGAATGCTTCTGATAATAAAGCTCTTGTCCCTAAGCGAAACCGTTTCATCCTCGACAGAATGTTTGAAATTGTCGGATTCCGCAAGCTGAAGACTACATTAGACGCGCGTGTTACGGATATGCTTTATTTTGATACGGTTCTTGAATACGCATACACCGCTCTGCTCGATGGGTTTACCGAGTGTAGGACTGAACAATGTGGGAATGGTCTAGAGCTGGATGCTTATTTAAAAAGTTTGGACTGTTTGAAATATCATGAAATTTGGTACAAAGCACTTCAGCGGTATAGGGCTGAGCTCACCTACACCGTTCACCCTGAAGAACTATTTCTTTATATAATGAGCAGCTGTCGTAACGACTTAGAAGATTATTTCAACGCCGCTATGCAGTGTGAAGAAGAATTCACGATTGAAAAGCTCGGGTCGGTAGAAATAAGCCCTCGATTGGAAAGGAGTGTTTATGAACTTGTATTTAGTAATGATTTGCCAACCGATTGTAAAGTGGGCACAAAAATAGTACTGAACGATATGAAGGCTATTTATATAGAGTATAGGTCTCCCTATAACTTGAGCGTTGAAATAATATTAAGCCACGTTTACTGCGTAGTGCGAACCAATAATGATGTGATTGTAGACTCGATTAGTGTGAATTTAGTGTTTTGCGCAATAGAACAAAGTGAATGTATTTTAATGAATTTTCAATATATTTAATTATTTAACATAATTGTGTGTGTGTGTGTGTGTGTGTATATATATATATATATATATATATGGGAATGAACTCAGAATGGTCCCCTGAGTTTTTTATGATACACACAGACCGTGCATGGAGCAAGGAACTCTTCTGGGATAATTAAATCCACTATAGTGCGAATAAGTAATGGTAAATGACAAATACCATAGTTTTTCTTTTTCATGATGCTAGCCCGACGTGGGCAACGGGTCACTCGCAAAGAGGTCCCATAAATATAGCTTCCCTCACCAGTTATCTGCAAAGCAGACAGGATCCAGCTTTGCGACAAAAGCCCAAAGCTGGATCCTGAATATATACTATTCAGCGCTCCCTCCAGTTATAGGGGACCAGTCAATTCTATTTAACCCTTTAGCACCGAACGTTTTTTTAAGTTAAGTCTGTCTAAATGGGTGCGTATATTTCAAACGGTACGTAATACATATTCGACTTATACGATGTTAAATAAACAATCTAAATAAACTGAAAGTACCTATGGATCTTTTCCGTTTCATGTGCTGTTTCCGATTTTGTTGAAAATATGATATTTAATGTAGCTTTTACGCTGATTTAAAAAATGTGTCTTTTTTTTTTGGAGAAATGAGCGGTTCAAAAATTATGTTTGTTATTGTAATTTTGTATTACAGTAAGTCAAAAACTATAACAATACAACTGAAAACTAATACAAGAGTTATTGTATTCTTTAGTAATATTGGCTTATGTCACTAAGTATTTGTGTGAATAGATTTCGACCGTTATTTTTCTGTCCAGTTAAGTTAATTGAATGCCGGTTAGGTCAACTAAATGCCCAGTTAGGTCAACTGAATGGTTAAGTTAAGTCGTGATATTTTCGTTAGTTTTAACGAAAATATCACAACTTAACCTAACCAATCGTCAAGGGCATACAGTTGACCTAACCAGGTATTCAGTTAACCTAACCTGGAATTCAGTTGACCTAACCGAGCATTCAGTTAGCCTAACCTAACTTTTGAACAGCTCATTTCTCCAAAAAAAGACTTACATTTTCTAAATCAGCGTAAAAATCTACATTAAATATCTTATTTTCAACAAAATCGGAAACTGTACATGAAACGGAAAAGATAAGTACCTATTTCTCCTTCAACTTTGTGTAATTAATTTCGCTTACATTTTTAATATACGAGTATATATATATATATATATATATATATATATATATATATATATATATATATATATATTCTAAAGCAAAAGATTTGGGAGTTGTAATGACCAATGATGCGAAATTTGAAACACAAAATAAAATAGCAGTAAACAGAGTAAAGAGAATAACTGGGCAGATATTGAGAACCTTTAAACGAAGGGATAGGAATATAATGATTCCTCTATTGAAAACACTGATCATACCGAAGTTGGAGTACTGCTCGGTCCAAACATCCCCATATAAAAAAGAAGACATTAGTCAGCTAGAAGGGATTCAGAGAAGCTTCACAGCCATGATCAATGAGTGCAAAGAACTAAATTTACTGGGAAAAGTTACATGAATTAAACCTACTGTATATTCACTAGAAAGAAGAGAGAGATACACCGTTATTTACACTGGGAAAATAATGGAGAAACTAGCCCCTAATCTTACTCTGAACCCTATAACCCTCCAAACAACAGTGGAAAGTACAAAAAGAAGAATGTGTCGTGTTCCCAAATTAAAGGCTAGACACGGAACATCCTCAACCCTGAAGGAAAATAGTTTTGTTGTGAGAGGACCAAGACTGTTTAAGCAACTGCCCAAGGAACTAAGAAACGGTGGACATCTTCAAAAGATTAGACGCCTGGCTCAGAACAATCACAGATGAGCCGGGCGTACCTGACTATATGAGGTGGAGAGTACAAGAAGCCAACTCTCTACTTCACCAGGCCAACTCGAGAGGAGGGTCGACAAGCTTGACCTTCGTGAAATGAGGAATCATCGCACGGAACATTTGAAAGGTTGAAAGGAAAGGTGTGTGTGTGTGTGTGTATATATATATATATATATATATATATATATATATATATTTCATTTACATTACGCCTAGGTGGTGTAGTTCTTAGCGTCGCTGACTGCGAATCCATTGGCCCTAGGTTCGAGACCCGGTGACGGCAGCCGGCGCGCAGCAAAACCCAGCTGTTCATCCTTCCACACAATAAAGAAAGTTGTTGGTATACTTCTGAATACACGAAAGGCTTTGGAATCATTTTCTGTTTCCTTGTGAGTTTGCATCATTCATTCATCTCACGTGTTTAACCCTTTGACTGCCAGGTTCCGTTTTCTATGCCATGACGTCACACCAGAAAAATGGCCTAAATTTAATTAACTTTAGACATTTTTGGGGGGCCGAAAAAATCACTGTATCAACTTGAATTAGTTACCCATAAATCCTTATTTTCTCTAGTAATGTCTCCAATAATAAAAAATAATTCTCTATGGATAAGAATTTTATCTTAACCAAAAAAAGAACTCATTTTTTGGAATAAGAATTTTTTACTATAATGTGTATACATTTTGTGAAACACCATATATATATATAATATATATATATATATATATTATATATATATATATATATACGTAAAACAGGTAAAATGTATTTAGATAAGTAAAATTAATAATATATCAAGTAATTTTGAATAAATAAAAGAAAATAAAGGGAAAAAAGCCAACACATACTGGTACGTATTTGGCAAAAAGCCAACACGTACTGGTCCGTGTTTGGTAGTTGACCGAGAACACGGACAGATCCGTGTTTGGCGGTTAAAGGGTTAATTGTGAAACTCATCCCATATCCATCTATCTATCTGTCTATCTATCTGTCTATCTATCTATCTATATATATATATATATATATATATATATATATATATATATATATATATATATATGTGTGTGTGTGTATATATAATATACACTCTACATATATTTTTTTATGCAAGAAGTAGGGGGCCAAGGACGAATGCCCGCAAAAACGCCCCCCTCCCCATAGAAGAAGAGAGCCAAACTCAAGGTCTGGGGCTTTCGAGATGCCTGGACACTGCGTTTAAAAGTTTGGATATCATAGACAGGGGAAAATATGGATTGGGAAAGATTGTTCCAGAATTGACCGGTTGAGTAGATGAAAGATTGAAAATAAAAATTAACCCTTGCGTTAAGGAATTGGACAGAAAAGGAATGAGAATGGGTAGAAAGTCTGGTACTGTGTGCTCTCCTTAAAGGAGGAAGTATGCAGTTAGAGAGTTCAGAAGAGCAGTGTCCTTTATAATAGTGACAGTAAAGAGAGAGTGAGAAAACATTATGGCGAAAGGAGAGTGATTAATTAAAGACGGTAAGTAAAAGGCGCGGAATTGATGAGACGTAAAGCCTTTGATTCCACGCGGTCAAGTACGGGTATGTGAGTTGAACCACCGCACACATGAGAAGCATACTCTATACAGGGTCGGACAAAACCCCTGTACAAAGACAGCAACTGAGGGAGGAATGAAAAAATTGTGGATCCAGCACAACACACCTAACCTTTTAGAAGCTGTTTCAGAAAGAGTGTATATGTGATCTTCCCACGAAAGATCACAGGAAAACGAAACGCCGAGCATGTTAAGAGAAGAGGAATGATTCAGTTGTGTATTGTTGAAGGCAAGGGGATAGTCGTGTGGAAGATTGTGACGAGTAGATAGATGGAGGAACTGAGTTTTTGAGGTATTGAAAGCCATAAGGTTTTCTCTGATCCATTAAGAAATGGCAGAAAGATCAGAGGTCAGATGTAGCATAGTCGTCCTTGGGGAATCATGGGGGTGACGGTTGAGAGGGACGCTTTGCGAAGCGGGTGGAGAAGTGAAGATAGGAATCATCGGCATAAGAGTGAATACGACAAGAAATGCGACTTAATAGATTATTGATAAGTAAAAAGAAAAGAGTAGGTGACAGGACAGAACGCTGAGGACAGAACCACTGTTAATTGCTTTAGGAGAAGAACAGTGGTCATCTACAACTGCAACTATAGGTCGACCAGAAAGGAAATTAGAGATGAAGGCACAGATAGAAGGATAAAAACCGAAGGAAGGCAGTTTGGAAATTAAAGATTTGTGCCAGACTCTATCGAAAGCTTTTAATATATCTAGCGAATAGCAAATGTTTCACAGAAATACCGAAAGGAGGATGATCAAGAGTCAGAAAGATACGCAAGAAGAACCCAGCGGAACCCAAATTGACGATCTGAAATAAGATTGTGAGAAGAGAGTTGTTTAAGAATCTTCCCTTTAAGGATGCATTCAAAAACTTCTGAATGGCACAAAATGAAAGCAATTGGACGATAGGTGGAGTGGATGGTTGAGAGCGGTCACCCTTCTTTGGGACAGGCTGAATGAAAGCGAACTTCCTGCAAGAAGGAAGAGCACCAGATGAAAGGCAGGGATGAAAGAGTTTGTCTGGGTAGGATGTCAGCACAGAAGCACAGTTCTTGAGAACAACGCCTTCCCAAAGTTGAGCCCAGATAGGGCAGAAAGAACACCTTTAGAAGAGATTCTAATTTCAGACTTAATAAAGTCAGAGGGGAAGGAGATGGAGGAACAGCAACGGACTCATCCAAGGTTGAGTTGTAAGCGAAAGTTTGAGCGAAGAGTTCAGTTTTATCAGGAAAAGAGACGGCAACTGAACCGTCGGAATGCAAAAGAGGAGGGAAAGAAGAGGAAGTAAAGTGTTTAGAGAGTTTCTTAGCTAGATGCCAGAAAGATCGAGAGGGAATAGAATTGGATAGATTTTCACATTTTTGTCGGATGAAGGAATTTTTGGCGTCAAAGAATAGATTTTGCACGATTCCGGGGTGAAATATAAGCTGAGTGGGAGTGAAGCATTGGATGGCGACGGTACCTTCTGAAAGACTCCTCTCTTTTGCTGATAGCATTAGAACAAGTAAGGTTAAACCAAGGTTTTGTTGCCTTAGTAGTAGGAATAGATTATGGAATGTTCACCACAATACCCGAGAGAATCACCTCCATGATGCGCTCAGCACACCCCGAATAACCCCTGCTACAGAAGCAATAATCATTCCATGGGAAATCACAGAAGTACTGCCTAAGGGCCTCCCAATTAGTGGCGCCAAAGTGCCAAAGGCGCCTCCTCTTGGGAGGATCCAAAGGCCGAACTGGAGTTATAAGACAGGAAACGGATATAACATTGTGGTGGGAGGAACGCAATGGAGAAAAAAGTTTCACACAATAAGAAGAAGGATGAGAGGTGAGAAATATATCTAGAATATTGGGCCTATCTCCAAGGCGATCGGAGATACGAGTAGGGTGCACTTCTAGGTCATTTAGGACAGAAAAGTTGTAAGCTAGTTCAACAGGGAAAACGCGTAAATCACCGGGGCCGGATTCCATATATCCCATACAACTAAAAGAATTAAAAGATAGCATTGTTGTGCCGCTAACAAAGATTTTTAATGCGTCTAATTCTGAGGGGTCCGTACCAGATAATTTCAAGTTAGCAAACGTAACAACTATCTTCAAGAAAGGTGATAAAGGTGCGGCGGGAAATTATAGGGCAATCAGTTTAACGTCTGTTGCAGGTAAGCTACTGGAATCAATAATTAGGGATCGTATAGTCGAACACTTAGAATTCCATAAACTAGTTAGAAATACACAGTACGGTTTTAGGCGAAACAAATCATGCTTAACTAATCTTTTAGAATTTTTCCAAAGCGTGGTTGACGTTTACGATAGTCATCGGGCGGTTGATGTAGTGTATTTAGATTTTCAAAACGCGTTTGACACCGTGCCGCACAAAAGACTCATTGAAAAAACTAAGGCTCATGGAATCAGGGGTGTAGTAATAAATTGGCTAGAAGAGTGGTTGCGAGGTAGGAAACAGAGGGTGGTCGTTGATGGAGCGGAGTCGTCTTGGGCTAATGTAGCGAGTGGCGTTCCTCAGGGTTCTGTGTTGGGCCCCTTGCTTTTTCTTATATATATTAACGATTTAGATGTCGGCCTAGTCAGTACAGTTTCAAAGTTTGCGGATGACACGAAGCTGGGTGGTAGGGCGATTAATGACGAAGATATAGGTAAATCCAGGAAGATCTGAATAAAATCGTCGATTGTCAGTCACATGGCAAAATGAGATTTAACGTTGATAAGTGCCAAATTTGCATATAGGTCGCGTAACGGTAATTTTGCGTATAGTATGTCAGGGAAAGATTTAAGAAGCGTAGAGCAGAAAAAAGATTTAGGAGTTATAGTCACTGGTGATTTAAAAGTAGCGAAACAAAGTACAGCAGCGGTCAATAAGGCGAACAAAGTGTTAGGTTTTATAGCTCGAAATTTTGAGTACAAATCGCGCGATATTATAGTTCCACTTTATAAATCATTGGTTAGACCCCATTTGGAGTACGCGGTCCAATTTTGGAATCCGCATATGCGCAAAGATATAGACAAAATCGAAAGAGTTCAAAGACGAGCAACTAAGATGATTCCGTCGCTTAGGTCAAAGTCGTACGAGGATAGGCTTAAGGAGTTAAAATTAACAACAGTCGAGACTAGGAGGCTAAGGGGTGATCTAATCCAGGTTTTCAAAATTATGAATGGGTTCGATAACGTAGATAGAGATAGCTTTTTCGAAATATCTCAATATAATAGGACTAGAAATAACGGGTGTAAGTTGACAAGTAGAAGGTTCGAGACAGCAGTTGCGAAAAACTTTTTTACGCATAGAATAGTAAATAGCTGGAATAGTTTGCCGGTATAAGTAATTAGTAGCACGTCTATAAACATGTTTAAAAATCGATTAGACGCATATGTTGATAGATTGGGTATAGTTTAAGATAGTAAAATTAAGGCTTTGTGGTGATAGATCCCACAGTTCAACACAAGTGTTGTGGGATATAGGGAGGCAGCATCTTGGGTTAGGGGATACTCTCTGTCCTTACCCACCCCATTTAAAGAGATTCCTCTGCCGAGCGGTGCCCCCCCATAGTACTGTGAGGTATTGAAAAACTCATGATCTTCACTTGCCCCACAAACACCTTGAAATGGGAGACCCAAAACGGGTGCACACACATTTCTACATTACTGTACAGTCTTTACATCCACACCTACACTTTTCCTCCTAAGTATATATATTGTAATGTATATTGGTTGTAAATTTTGACTTGGTCCGCAATCGATATGGACCGTGACTTATTTTTCGTTGGGCAAGGTACTAGTATTGATGGATACCGTAATGAAAATGACTGGATTCTTTGGATCTGATATATTTGCATGTCGGGTATAAATAGATATAGAGTGTAACATATTTGTGGATAGTAGTCTATTATGACTTGATCCTCTGGATCCAGAGATTCTATCTTTAGTTTTAAATCGATAATTAATTAGTTTTTAATTGATAATTATTTAGTTTTTGCAAAAATTGGTAGTTGCGAATGTACAGGCAGTTGTTAAATTTTTATGTTCTTGTGGTTCGGAACCCACGTAAAATTGTAGGTCCCCTCCGCCACCACGGAGGACATACACAATACACAATTACGAACACAGTTAGGTAGACCAGCCATGAGTGGATCCTAGGGTCTTTGTTGGTCTGAAACAATATAACATTGCATTATAACATTGTAACATTAATGAAATGAAAGGAAGTCCAAAGGTGGTGATGTGAACATTGAAATCTCCTAAAATGGACATTTTAACAAATGGAGGGTAGGATAGAATGTATTCCACTTTTGAAGTGAGGTAGTCGAAGTATTTTGGATAGTCAGTAGAATTCGGAGAAAGGTAGCCAGCGTAGATGTACTCGTATTTAGTTTGAGAGTGGCATGTAAGCAATAGCTAGAGAGTATAGAATTCAGAGGATTTGAACTCAGGAATACGAGAACAAGTTAGGTCATTGCGTACATATACGTAATATCCACCTTTATAGTGAAATCGAGTATAGAGAAAGTAAGAGGGCACAGAAATGGGGTTGCTGTCGGTTTTTCCAGACACCTGAGTGTCAGTGAAGGAGAGGTGAGGTTTAGAGGAGGAGAGGTAGTGTTTAACAGATTGAAAATTTGAGGAAATGCGACGAAATTTGCAGTTTATGAAAAGTGAATCAGTTGGAGGTCCAGAACATCTCGAATACTCTTCATTCCGCTTGAAGAGTGCTTCGGATTTCTAGATATTGCTCTCAGGAATTGTTAGGATTAAAGCTTCCTTCCGCAGCCTCAGCTAAAGTTCAAGAAAGTGCAGGGAAAGTGATTCCAAATTTTTTCTTGAATTTAACAGTACATCTCATCAGGTTGCCTGAGACAAGAAGTTTTATCGAGATTATAAACGGTCTCATCAAAACACTTTATTAATTTGTATTTAAAGTCATGAACAGTGATTCATGAGTAACTCTTGCTGATTCATCTTTCATTTTATATATATATATATAAAGGACACCAAACGGCAACAGACCGGTTGCTCCGAACTAGGCTGTCTGTTTAAGGAGGAAGGTTAAAAGATGGAAGAAAATTGAAAGACAAGTAAATATTGTAAAGGAAAGCAAAGAAGGGAGGTTGAAAAAACGAGGGAAATTTAAAGATAAGTGAAAATTTTAAAGCAAAGAGAAGAGAATACGAGTGAAAATTCGACAATACTTTCATGAGCTAATAAATACTTCTAACTTGGGGTTTGAGGATAAGCATCTAGTCTCTCCTTAAAGGAAGTCGACCGAATTACTTGGAACTACACTGCCTGACAATCCATTCCAAAAATTAACTATACGATTGAAGAAAAATCGCTTAGGTTCATTAGAATTAAAATGTTTACTCATTAATTTCAGACCATTACCGCGTGTTCTATCTGCATTTCTGAAGTTGAAATATTTTTCGGCGTCGACGTTTTCAAAACCTTTAATAATTTTAAAAACCTGGATTAAATCTCTTCCAGGTGAGGGCTTAATAAGGAATTATGTATTGTTAACAATGTTTTCTCCGACTGAAATTCAAATGATCTGCCAATAAATCCTAAGATTCTATTTGCTCTTCTAGCTGCTTCGATACCTTGCTTACTCGGTTTGAGAGTGTCGGCAACAATACAGTAATACCAAAATCTTTCTCTTCCGTAACACTCGTTAGTGTCTTATTGTGCCTAGAATACTTTTCTTTAATATTGTTTCTTCCGATACGTAACGTTTTACATTTATTTATATTAAAGTTCAGGATCACCTGAATATCAGGGCCCCAGCCTCCTTTAGTTAGCCTTATAAGGCTATCTGACGAAAATATCACGATTTAACCTAACCAATCGTCAAGGGAATACAGTTGACTTAACGATTAGTTAGGTTAAGTCGTGATATTCTCGTTAGTTAGCCTTATAAGGCTAACTAACGAAGGCTGGGGGCCCTATCTTCAGCTGATCCAAAGTTAATTTGCCAAATTTCTGCCCACTCGAGTAACTTATTAATATCTTCTTGAATCTGTAGACACTAGGCAGGAGACAGGGAGTGCTGGAACTCTCGTTTCTCCTCCTATTCTTGTCCTTAGCTGATCTTTTTCCATGTCTCTTCTACCCTGTGAGCAGACCAGCATGCTCGCAAACACACACTTCTCCGTCTATTTCTCACTACACATACATGCATCTTACACATTACACAATATTTTCAAAATTTCTATATAAAAAATGGCATCGTTGAACATCACAGACCTTGATTTTGGCCCTCTCCTTCTTCTATGGAGGGCCATTAGGGCACTTGCCCTTGGCCCCTCTTTCCCACATGAAAAAGTCTGCTACATTTTTGTTCGTCCCCCTAGTTTCGGACCAATCTTAAATTTTTAAATTATGCTGTTAATTCCCATGTTGATATCAATGATATAAATAATAATAAGAACTGGTCCCGAACCAGAAATGATACCTGAGGCACACCACTAGTTACACTTCTCCAGTTAGAAGCTTTGCCATTAATGGCCACTCTTTGTTTACGTCAGTAGTGTGACCGCAAAATGTTCGAGTGCAAATAAATTAATAAATTGCAATGTTGATCAAATGTTGCAAGGGGGAGGGGGGTGGCACTTATGGGGGAGAGGGTTTGGCATCCGTGGGGGAGGGACATGCAAGCAAGGGGGAGGGGTTTAGCCCCCAAGCTGCATGAAGGGGAGAGGGGGTTGAAGCGAGCCCCGGGAGAATGACCTCCCCACCCCAAAAGGGGTACCTTAACCTGAACTAGGAAGATAACCTAAGAGAGAGAAGAGAGGAGTAGATCTTTTCGCAGGCATATCTCGTCGCATACTGACGCTCTTAACCTCCTCAGTTGGCTTAGAAGTCTTAATCAGCCAGTTGGCTTAAAAGGCTTAATCTGCCTTAGAAGGAGTATATATATATATATATATATATATATATATATATATATATATATTAATAGAGAGAGAGTAGATGCTCATCCTGGACTGAGGCCCACAAAAAAAAAATTCCTCCTCGCCTTCTTTTGTGAAACAAACAAACATTATCTGACGAGATGTTGAGTAGGAAAATATTTCATGGTACTTTTTACGCAGCGTTCCGTCGTGTTCGCTGCTCCGTTAGTTTATCTTTCTAGCTGCAGGGGAAGCAACATTCTCCCACTTTACGACTACAGAGCTACAGAGTTTGACACTCAATTTTGAACTTTATACCCTTAAACAACAGAGACTGAACCGACGAAAACTTAAAATAAATATTTGAAAAAGGGTTTAATAGACAGAAATAGACTTATACGAGAGGATGTACGAGTCTCAAAACATACAGCAACTTTTGTTGTGTTTTGGGAGCCTTTTTATCGTATAGCTGAGCGAATACATTCATTTCTTTCTTCAGATTAAAAATAGTTACGAAATGTGTGTATATATATATATTTTTTTTTCAGTTAATGTCATGTAAATTCAACTATTAAAACACAGTATATAACAATAAATCAAAGCTCAATAAAGATTAAAAAAAATATTCACTTTGTTTGCCTAGGATTTTAACCATAGGTCATGACAATTCCCTACAAACGGGGCAATTCTCTGAAAGTCAAAAACTTTTAGGAGAGATGCGACGAAACAAAGCATTTCCTTTAATCCTAAATAACTCATAGTACTATTACTATTTATTGCTTTAACAACCTTTTTGCGAAAAGCAAACTCCAAATTTCTGCACCGTGATTTATTATTCAGTTTAGCCCCAAACCGTGGTGTTTTGAAGGCAGTTTCAGCGTTCTTAGATCATCATCATATTGTACACCATCACGACTTATTGTAGACTATAAATCACCTTTCTCCGCCTTCTAATGCCCTTTCTTCACGATTTTATCCGGAGCCATGTACAATAATTGTACATAAATACAAACCTCAAAAATTATTTCACAAGTAGCATTCTCTACCCTTCTTTCTCTATCGCTCTTATTATTTATTATCGTTATTATTACTAACTCTTTCTCTACCTTGTAAAAAGTGTAAAACTATATTTAAAAAAAGTAGGTTGAAATCAAGGCGTCTACAAAATATGAATCGAAAGAGTTAATTATAAATTAATTACGTAACTCATATAAAGTGGTGAATTATGAAAATGTACAACTGCAACTAATTTATAATTTATAACAATTAGAATGTATGTACCCAAAATAGGGACGAAGTCACGTAAAGGGTTAAAATAATATTGATAATGATAATACCAACAATAATAATAATAATAATAATAATGATAATACCAATAATAATAATAATAATAATAATAATAAACCAAATATAAAGAGTTAAAAATTTATTTAACATAGTTATGTTGAGCAAATTAATATTTTTATAATATAATTTAATTGATAAACCTTAATATCGTTAATATTTGACACATGGTGTATGGATGCCCAATAAACGTTTTCATTTTCATATAAAGGTGATTCTTACTTATATATATATATATATATATGTAAAAATGAACAATGAATAATCCATATTCATTTTTACATGAGAAACCAAAATCGCCTAAGCGAGTTTTGGATAGAATGTCGATTTGTACTTCTTTATTCATTACTGTATTTCTCTAATTTATCTTTCCTAATAATGATTTGTACTATACGTACAAATTCAATAACTATGACGTCTCATTTTCCCGTCATTAATTTCCCTTCATCAATCTTCATCAATCTAGTATTCAATGTATGAAAATTCTTTAACATCATACTAAAAACTGTACACTCTATAGAAGTCATTATTTATGTTATGTAGTATAAATATAACTATTATTCGACCATATCCCACGCCCCATACGTCCATATCTTATCTTGATCATTATCCTATATAAATTTTATTAAATATTCATTTTTACTCGTGTCAATCTATGAAACGCAAAACTTCATGCATTCGTTCGAAAACGCAAAAATACGTTCTCGTATTATTTTTTCATTTTTATTTTTAATTATATCACCTCCCGCATTGAACTCGAAAATGCTTAGTTAAGTTATCAAATTCCGCGAACTATGGAAAATTGAACGCTTCAAAGATAAAAAAAATCTCCTTTCGCTCTGATTCGAATTTATAACTTTATCATGCGTTATGTTATATCATGTGTGTCATGTCTCATGTACTTGTGTTGTACTAATAACCATATATAATAAACATATATAATAACCATATATAATAACCATATATTATAACCATATATAAATATATAAAAACACTGTAAGAATGGTAAACAACGTAATGTACTTCAATGAAACTGTAATTAAATGTAATGATTTAATATATAATGTAAGAATGTACTTTAATAGAACTGTAATGGACAATCATAAGCGAATGTGAAGTAATCCATAATTGTAATCGTAATTGTAATGAACCAAAATTAATACGTACTCAGTCATGTACTCAAATTGTACTTATGTACTACTATGAAATCATATCGCCTTCATAAATGTAGACTCGGCGAAAAATACAAATTAGTTTTTTATTTTTATTTTTTAAATTTTTATTTGGAATATTTCAAACATCTGATCAGGTGTTTAAAAGGGGGGAACTTAACCTTCAACTGCCGTCCCCCAACATTTAGGTTTATATTATACATGTATTTGTAAAATGAAGGGCACTTCATTACGGCACTTCATTACGGCACTTCATTACGAGACTCTGTTTTGGTCACTGTTAGCAGCCTCGCTGCGGGGAGGAGGCAGAGGCCCCTTGCCTCCTTAATTTTTAGATTCCGGCCTGAGCCATGGTCGAAAGAGGTCGAACCTCTACTCCTGTAAATTCAGAGCACTACCTGTACATTTTGAAAAGTAAACTAGAGTAAAAGAAGTTTTTATCTTTTCCTTCGAGCCTTGTTCTCTTCAGAAGAATTTAGTCAGTTAAGTCGATAAGTTATAAAAGAAAAGTCGATAATTTTAGTATCAGAGAAAGTATCAGAGTATTATAAAAAGAGAAGAATTAACAACTGGCGACCCTTTTGCCCAAATTAAGAAAGAGACAACCCAAGCACCATAGAAGATATTGGCATAACAGTCTGGCGAGTCTGTAGCCAAGAGTTTAACAAGTGGCGACCCACCATTTGACCGGCGGAAAAGAATTAGAATGTTATAGAAGAAATATCCGTTGCTGCCTCCTAACTAGAACCCCCGTCGATCCGAACCACCCCAGGGCCATAGACGGAGGGGGTCAAACATATATATGTGATGTTCCACCAAGATGAAAATGTCTGCTTGTATGTAGCTCCGTCTCGACATTACTGCATTATTTTTAATATACAGTAATTTAAAACCGGCTTTCAGGATCATATTAAATTTTACTGTTGAAGATGTCCAAAAATAATGATGCAAAAATATTTAATTGACCAAAATGTATACATGTATACAGATGTGGTGAACACTCAAAGAATCCCTAGTCCTCCCTCCTTTGAGGCTTTTAAGGCAATATTGAACCGAGCCAAGCGTGAGGAGCAGGAGGTCCAAATACTCTACGGGTATTCTGTTGAGAGCATTGCTGGCTTTCGTGGCTCAAACGATGTAATAGACTACGTCATAGGACTAAACTGCGTAAAAGCGCACATACACCGCGAAGTGGAAGAAGTATCACGTGCAGAAGAGAAGCAACGGGTATGGGTTTTGAACCTTGTTGACAAATAGTGTGACATGCGGTATTATGTCATGTTACATCACGAAACGTACGCTTACCCTTCGTCTGAGAATATAAATCTTGTAATTATGGATAGCCTAAAATATTTTTATCATTACGTTCATACATATCATGAGGTTCGCAGTGAGGTTGTGGCTAAAGGTTTTAATAGAGTTTAGGGATGAGTATCGCTTGTTAAGCAAAAAGGACAGATATGGACACATGTTTCTCTCAAAGTGCGCGCCGGATTGTTAATGTACGGAGAAAATGAATGAAAATGTATGGTTTTGATAAAACAGTAAAGCCGTATTACTTCATGTATCGGAAAAAATTCTGAATGTCCGGTATAATGGGTTACAAATATTCATATGATTCTTTCATGTTGGAACAGCCCCGTGCACGAATTACTAACGCTTGGTATGACTCGCCCGTGTGACTCATCCCCCCACACCTTCCGCCGAGCCATTAGGCCGGTTCACTATGTCAATAAAAACACTTTCGTTCAAAATTTATGGAGATTAGCAAACCAGTGCATTTTTAGAAAGCTTATGGCATCAGGAATCTGAAAATCAATGTTTACATTTGCGCAGATGCCTGCATAGCCGCCATTTTGGATTTTCAAAATGGCCGCCATAAAATAAGAATTTCCGAATATCTCAGCTTGTAATTGACATAGAAACTTCATTTTAAATGCTAATCCTATGTTTCCAGGCCCAAGGAATCCAAAGCTTATGTCAAATTAGTGATTATGAACACCGAAAACCAAGAAAAGAAGTTTGTGAAATTATGTTTGTATTTTCATGAAAAAATGCACACTCAAATTGGTGGTAGTGATAACAGCATACGTATAGACGTATTTCTTATTTCAGTTTGACACATCATTACACATCATCATCACTCTCAGTGTCATATTCAACATTACAGTCTGCATCGTTTTCGCATTCTGTGCCGCACAAGCATAGTTCTGTGCAAGGCAAGTTATTCCTTCTGCATGAACATCTCTGTGTAGAACAGTTGGTTTTGCAGTGGCATCTGACCAACTCGATGATGGCTTGCGGGGTAGGAGGAACCTTTGTGGTGACTGGCAGTATTTGGCCACTTTTGTCCTGATAGTAACCAAATTTCAGGGGGTCAAAAGGCTGTAGGAGGTAAGTTGTTGCTTTCAGCTAGGTGTTTACAAAACAGATACCGTCTTAGATCAGGGATACTTGCAATGTGAATACCCTTGGGAGAGTAGCTTCAGCACACAAATTTGGCCAATACGTCTTTCACCTCCTGTGTTAGGTCACCTTTCTCCGGTAGTTTCATCAGTGCTCTGACTAAGTGCATGTCAGCTTTCATATACTGCTGAAACCATTTTGTTTTGCCTATTCCTGAGAATTTTCCAACATTGTCTGCTCCAGTGAATGCGTGGAATACAGGTAAAGCTTGCGCCTTTTCTTTGCCCAAAGCTCGCCACATTGGCTCTATTTCGACTGTACCTGATACCATCAAAATAGATGTCTTTTTGCAGAGTTTGTCATAGTGTGCCACAGCCAGAACCAAGACGTCAGTATCAGGAGTGAAGAATACTAGCTGTGCATCAGGACACCGCTGTGATGCCTCCGCTGCCAGGCAGATCATCAATGTGTCAGCCTCCTCGTGATTGTTGTCTTCAAAGTGCATGTTTCTGTTGCTTCTGGTGTGACCTGATGCTGATGTGATGACTAAGTGAGGTGATTTTTTGTTGTAATCAAGGGTTGCTTTGGCGAGATAGTCTGTCAAGTCTGCTTTCGTTTTTTCGTGCGATAGAAACCGTGCCAGTAAGATGTGTTTGATGTTCGTATCATCTGCAACCTGATACTGTATAGGAGCTTTTCCTTGTCGTCGTCTCTCTCTAGTTTCCTCCTTTAGTGAGTCAGGTTTGTATGTATCGAAGACCAGGATGACCTCACTGAACCCTGCTGTCAAGCTCACGAGCCTGTCATTGAAACACTGGGCTAGATCTTTGACTGTGCTGATTGTCCCTGATTTTTTTGTCATCTTCTGGACAAGCACCATTCCATCAACAATGGCGATCTTTTGATTTGATGACTACGATGGAGATGATGATACAGGACCTCTGTCATCATCCTGCTCTTTGGCCGCTAGAGCTTCTGTCTGTTCTGGGTTTCATCTGTTTTTGCCAGCTTCTCAAGGCTGTGTATCAGCTTGACTTGTCAGTGCATGGCAGCATTGAGCCGTCTGGTGCAAATAGTGCTCTCGGAGTCAATGTGAACTCATAGTTGCCAACTGCATTCTTCTGATGATGTCCCTGCTCGACCTGGTGAGAACCATCAGCCGACCATGAGATCTTTGGTCTTTAGGTCAACTGTCTGGTCACGGAACTTGAAAGTTTGTTTCTTGCTGCCAGATATGTACATCTTGTGCTGCTTTTTGACTGGTGCCCAGAGACTAACATCTGCATTGATACGTTGAGTGACAATCTTCATAAAGCTTCTGTCCGATGTCATCAATGTTCAAGATTTGTGGAACATACTCTGTCGTACATATGCATGTGTGACGAAATTGTATAGCTGATCACCTTCAACAGCAAAGGGATTCCCGTGGCTCAGTATTGCAGCCTTGATTTTGTCAACAGCTTCATGTTCTTTCCTGACAGCACTGGGTCGTACATCATGGTGTTCCTCTGGCTTGTTTATGAAGCCGAACTGTCCTTTAAACCTGTTGAGAGGCACGAATCTCTGGAGAAGCCAGAGGAACCGCTGCCTAGCATTCGCATTATTGGAAATGCCAATTAGGCCAGAATGAACCTTCATCATCTTGTTGAATGTTCGCAGGATGGTCTGCACTATTGAGAGAACGGAATCTCACTCTTGGTGACAGATATGTTTCCATCTTGAAGTTCTCGCCATGTTGCTGGATGGCTTGTCTTCATTTCGTGCATGTCGGCGATGTACTTGGCCAGAGGCGTTTGTATTTTATTCGATCCATTGCGAAAAACAGCTTGCTGAGTGCTTCTCCAGCCTCCAGATGGAGAACGAGATCAGCATTTCTGGATGCTTCAACAAAGAACAAGATGGTTTCAACCCGGTAGAGGTAATTCATCAATGCCTTGAACATATCGTTAGATGATTTCTGAGCTTCCCACTTCTTCAGCTGTTGAATGACATCTTCGTTGGTCAAGACTTGAAGCAGGTGAGTGTTAGCAATTCTGATGCATTCTGCTCCATCACTTGTCCCAGAAGCTGTGTTTGTGCAGGCTTCCTGCAATTCATTTGCTGGTTTCGAGCAGATTTCTTTTAGTTGTGGCATCTCTGTGAAGAACTGTTCAAGAGCAAGTTCATACAGAGCCATGTTAGTGTGGATGTGTGCACGGAGTGCTCTCTTGTAGTGGCCGCACTTGAGGATCTGTCTCGTTGTAGCAGGCCCATATACATCTGCCTCAATCCGTGCATCATCTATGCCAGAATTTTCTATTGAGGCTCCGAGTGCCCTCAGTGCAGCCATCACAGCATGCAGCTCCCCAAGTCTCGGAACAACTTCTCTTTTCAAGTTAGGTCTTGCATCTAGCAACTGTACTGCCTTCTCGTACAGGGCCATGTCAAAGGTTATGACAGTTGGGTGGTTTTCACCAACTGCCAAGCTCTTCAACTGAGACGCTTGCAACATCACAGTCAGCATGGTAGACCACTCATGTGCGACCTCTGGAAGTAGAGGCAAAGCACCGACTTGAGTCAGTGACTGACTAGATGACACAAGTGATTTGTAGCCTGCCCAGCCTGGGATACTGCTTTGTGATTCACTGTCGGTTGATCTAGACAAAGCAGATGCAATCATCCAACCAAGATTGGTTAGTTCATAGGATTCAGCAACACCTGTGGAACATGCCTTGAATTCCTTTGCTCTCTTGACTGGCCCAGATTTTGGTTTACTGCAAGGCTCGATGGGTACATGATAAGGGACAATTGACAGGTTTTTTGCCTCACTAACTTCCAAATTGGGTGCGATTGATTCTCCAGGCGCATCTGCCTTCTGATACACTGCGGTGATTGTGCCATGTGTGGTGCCTTTGCCATCTACAGTGTCCTCTGCAAAATCTGTATTATCAACAGCGAAGAAGACAAATGTACCTTTCTTAAGGAAAGGTGGTACATACAATCCATCAAATTGTTTTGTGTTTTCCACAACAGCATTGGCAATTGCTGTTTCTAGGAGCAAGGCACGGCTGTGTGATACGCAGTAGTTCTGTACATGGAGGAGGTCCATCAGCGCCTTGTTCCTGGTGTTATGATGTAGAGTGAGTGCCAACCCTACAACCTGTGGGTTTTCTCGTGTGTGTGGTGTCCGAAATGTGTCAGTGGCTTTCTTGGGCACGTGGTGCACTTGTCTCCTGGTCTTGAAAGCATACATGATATTCTGACTTATGGTCAATGCTGACCTGTCAACTGTCCTGCTCCTCATCTCCGTTTGCAGCTTCTCCTCAGATCCCACCAAAATCCACCGTATAAGGCTGTACAGCTCGGTCGGGACATCCTCTTTTGCTGGATACTGTAATTGTGTGTGTTTCCTTCTCCTCAGCGAAATTGACAATGCTGTTGCGTATTAGCTTAGCTGTCTTGTATATCATCATTGTCTTGTCCATTTCACTTGTGGCATCTTGCATCAAGGAAGTGTAGACCATATCTTCTTCGCAGGCTTCAGGACAGTAAAGAACAGATGGTTTTCTTCTGTCTTTCTGTCTTTCTCATGGCATCCATGAGTAGATGCGCCTTATTTGGGTTTGATATTCAATGAGATTGATCAGCTCAATCAAGCATGGTACTTGCATTGGTAGGTCTGTCTTTGTAGACTTGGCCCGGTTGCTGGCATCATCCCTCAGGACATGGAACACATATCGTGTCCAGCATGGTTTGTGGTATCTTACATCTATCGCATGGGTATCACTTGGTGAGAGTGCAATGCTTAGTCTTGTCATCAATACTGGATCTTGGGAAATATCCACAGCTCGTCTAAGTGCCTTCCCCGCGTTTTCAGTTCGTACGGTGAAGAGACGCTGTTCATCATCTTCTTGACATAAGAAGCAGTGATCCCTTGTCAACGGTTCTGTCGCAGATCTAGTGAAAGGTGCTGAGGTGCCTGGAGTTGCTGATTGCTCCATTTCAGAGCTTGTTCTTTTATGCCCACGTTTTTTCACAGCATAGGTTCCTGTAGACATGGCATGCTGCAAGCGGTCTCTCGCTCGCTGTATGGATATTTGATTTGTAGCATCAGAATAACAACTGCGATGCCACATGGGTTTCCTTTCAATCAATATTTCTTTGGTAAAGTCTTTGAGGCGTCTTTGGATGTCAACATATTTTCCATCCTGAAAGCTGGCTCTTTCTTCCACTACATCGAGTAGTTTCTGGTATGATTCTGTTCTGGGATATTGAACAAGTGTTCCTTTGCTGGCAGTGGACTCCTGACAAAGAATGCACTGCTTCCAGTCTACTGTGTCCATGGACGACTGGACCGAACTCAACTTGCTGGTTCCCGGGTCTTCACTCATGATGACTCAGACACTGAAAAGAAAGAGAGCCACCACTATATTAACCAATACCAAGATAATTGTGTACTAGTTGTGTTAACATAAATTTTTACAGTATAAAATTAAATATTGCAAAACTACTGCAAAAATACTGCAAAATTATTGAAGCATCAGGATTTATAAACACTGTTGCAACTGCCGCCAAAATGGCCGCCAAGCAGGCATCTGCGCAAATGTAAACATTACTTTTCATATTTCTGATGCCATAAGCTTCTCAAAAATGTACTGGTTTGCTAATCTCCATAAAATTTGAACAAAAATACATAGTGAACCCGACTACATGCCGCGCACCGGCTGCTCATAGTCACCTCAGAGCTTGACCCGACTGGACGTGCACTCCTCACAATAGAAAACCAATATACGATGGAGCTTAGCTTCCGTTGACCAGTATCCTGAATGCCGTATACGATGTGTCCGTGACGAAGTCAGTGCGTGTGTTCAGGCGTAAAACCGGCGCTGTTAATTATGTACTTGAAACGAGTTGTAAACAATCAAACTCTGGTAAACGGAACGTAATTTATTTAAGTGTTGAGGAGATGAACAGAATCTTCGTGTCGGTTGAGAAGTTGTGCGAGGACCGTTATAAAATACCTGCAGTTGGTAAAAAAAGAGAGCAGATTAGTGGTGCATCATCATACGCTGTTATTTGTACGTTATGTATAAAACGAGACCAGCAATGCATTGATATACGGTTGATGTGAAAGAATGCATCTGACAATAATGCCCTTATCCCCACAGGAAACCGTTTCATTCACGACAGAATGTTTGAAGTCGTCGGTTTCCGCAAGCAAAAGCCTATATTAGACGGGCATGATGCCGATATGCTTTATTTTGACACGGTTCTTGAATACGCATACACCGCTCTGTTCGACGGCTTTACCGAGTGTCGGACTGAACAAGGTGAGAATGGATTGGAACTGGATGCGTATTTAAAAGGTACAGACTCTTCGAGATATCTTGAACTTTGGTACAAAGGACTTGAGCGGTACAAAGCTGAGCTCACCTACACTGTTCACCCTGAAAAGCTATTTCTTTATATAATGGTCAGTTGTCGGCACGATTTAGAAGATTACTTCAGTTGTCGATATGCGTTGTAAAGAAGAGTTCGTGGTTGAAAAGTTCGGAATGGAAAGAATAAACACTCGATTGGAAAGGAGTGTTTATAAGCTGGAATCTAATAATGATGTTGTGGCAAACGATATCCTCTTTGTGCGTGCTTTTGAATGTATTCTAACCGTGTTTAAAGAGTGATAACTTGCCAACCAATTGTAAAATGGGTACAAAAATAGTGTTAAACGATCTGAAAGCCCTTTACATTGAATATAAATTTCCAGAGAGTTTGAGTGGTGAATTAATGTTAAATCGTATTTATTGTGTAGTAAAAAGCAACGAGGATGTAACTGTAGACTCGATCACATGCGAGTTTAGTATTTTATTTAAGCGCAGTAGAACATAAAGTGTGTATATTTTGATGTATGTATATATATATAATATATTATTATCATCCAGGTATTGGAATTCTTCTGCCCTATTATTTTTAAGTTTATATATGTGTGTATTTTTGGTTGCGCGTACATATATTAAATGTGTATATAGATTTCTAATGTACTATTATTATTTATGATTATATATATATATATATATATTCCTCGCTTAAAGTGTGTATTTTTTGGTGTATATAGATTTATTTTATTATTAATTTTGATTCTATACTTACCTCCTATATATTTCGAATAAGTGTATATTAAATAATTGATTCCATGTTAAATAACTCGTTTTGCGACTAAATAAACAGAATGCCGTAGTTGTGTTTTATTATTCAAAGTATAAATAAATGATATTATTTGATTATTATACGCCAAAATTAACGGCATTACAAAAGTTAGATATATTTCCATTGACTTCTACGCCGACTAGGGCTGTCAAGAACTTCATTATACGGAGGACATCTCTCCATTAAATATGTACAAATTAAATAAACAGCGCAATCTGGCAATTATTCTTATGGATTGTCTCGGATATATATATATATATATACACTGGGTGATCCAGATAAATGGGACCCATAAAAAAAAGCCAAATATTCTTAATATTTAATTCCTTTCATAAAAACTATGTCATTCGAAAGAGTAGAGTTACAAGTTTATTATGAAATATTTATTTTTTAAAAATGACTCCTTTCAAATGTGCTCCATTAGTTGCCAAGCATTCCAGTGTTCTCGCTTGTAAGTTCTGCATCACTTTTGCAAGAGTGTGCGGTGGTATGGCCTGTATCTCATTTGTGATGGCGGCCTTCAATTCTTGCAAGGTCGTTGGGTTATTTCTGTAGACCCTACTCTTTAAATATCCCCAGAGATAATAATCTAAGGGAGAAAAATCCGGAGACCTTGCGGGCCATTCAACGTCTCCAAATCTTGAGATTAACTCGCCTGGAAACGTTTGACGCAAAACTGTCATGCAGTTCCTCGTGGTATGGCAGGTAGCTCCGTCTTGTTGGAACCAGTTGTTTTCTAGACAAAGATCTCTTAATTTAGGAATAAGGAAATCGGTCAACATTTTTTCGTAGCGATCACCATTTACAGTGACCGTGTTTCCGGTGGAATCCTCGAAAAAGTACGGCCCTATGATCTGAGATGCAGTAAGACCACACCAAACAGTTACTCGCTGACTATGCAACGGGACTTCGGTAATATTCAATGGATTTTCTGTTGCCCAGAAACGACAATTTTGTTTGTTTACAGTTCCATTCAAGTGAAAATGGGCTTCGTCTGACATAATCAAAGTTGCTAGAAAATTGGTGGTGTCATTTACCTTCTGTTGGATCCATTGACAGAATTGTCGTCTTCGTGCGAAATCTCCATCGTTTAGTTGTTGCACTGTTTGAATTTTATATGGAAAGAGCATTAAATTTTGCTTGAATATACGGTGTGTTGTTCCATATCCAACTCCTAACAGCTGAGAAGCACGTCTGATGCTTATGTTAGGATTATCCTGTACAATTTCATGAGTTTTGTTAATGATCTCGTCCATCCTTGCTGTGCGCACTCTTCCAGTTGGTTTTCTTTTTCCAATGCTGCCAGTTAGGGAAAAATTTCTGACACACCGACGGATTACTTTCTTAGAAGGTGATTTTGACATCTGAAAATTTGTCTTGAAAGATCTTTGAGCTGAAACTACACTTCTTCCATGCTCATAATATTGCTCAGTTATGAAACGCAGCTGTTCCACAGTCCATGCAGTCATCTTGAAGGGTTAGTTTTAACTAACACTTTTATTTTGTTTTGTATCTTATCTTGTCTTGTATTGTCAAAACCTATACAATCCTGTACAAACTTGTAACTATCCTCTTTCGAATGATGCGTATGATTTTATAAAAGGACTTATACTTTAAGAGTTACAGGGGTTTCTTTTGGGTCCCATTTCTCTGGATCATCCTTTTTATATATATATATATAATGTCTACTAAACAAGCTAACTGGCTGATTAAGCCATCTCGGATAAATATACTTATATATATATATATATATATATATATATATATATATATATTGCCTTCTAAACAAGCCAACTGGCTGATTAAGCCTTCTAAGCCAATTTCGCCTTCTAAGCTAGGTTACACCTTCTAAGCCAACTGATGAGGCCAAGAACTTCAGTATACGACAAGACATGGCAACGAAAAGATCTTCTCTCTCCTCTCTCTTAGGTTACATTTCTAGGTCAGGTTAAGGTACCCCTTTTTGAGTGGGAAGTCATTCTCCCGGGCCTCCCTTCAACCCCCTCTCACCCCTTCATGCAGCTTGGGGGTAAAACCGTCCTCCTTGATTGCATGCCCATCTCCCACCACGGGTGTCCAACCCCCTTGCAACATTTGATCAATTGCAATTGATTTGCACTCGAATATTTTGCGGTCATACTACTTACGTCCACTAAGCCAATTTTAGATCCATTTGAAAATATTACCATTAATTCCGTGAGACTGAAGTTTAGCTAATCATCACCTGTGGGGCATTTCATCAAACGCCAAACGCCTCTTGAAAATCGAAATATACTGTATAACATCTAATGTTTTACTCTCGTCATGTATTTTTACAGCATCAATAAAAAAGTCGAGCAAAATCGATAGACAAGAACGATTACGTTGAAAGCCGTGCTGAGAATCTTTAATTAAATTATTAATTTCTAGTGATTAACTATTTTGTCCTGAACGATCCTAACGATCGTTTCCATAAGCTTACCACTGAAGTCAGACTAATGGGACGACAATTTATGGGAAGAGATTTGTACCCTTTTTTAAATATTTGTGCAGTGTTTGCAAGTTTCCAGTCGAACGGAAGTTCTCCAGACTATAAAGATTTATTAAAAAAATATATGTAAGAAGAGAGACTATGAAAGTGAGGCCACGGTGACCCGGTTGTCGATGGGTGGCATAATCTTAATTGACAAGCAGGAAGATGGACGAATGTTAAATAATTCATAAACACAATTAAAGATTGGAATGATAGCGTGGACATCTTTATGGTAGCGTGAATATATTTAAGTTTTTTTTCTATAATATATCGGGTGGCCCCAAAAAAATGTCTTGAGATTTGAATATCAATAACTTCAAAAATATGCAGTTCACACTTCCAAAATTTACATAACTTTTACCGCAATCTATTGATAAGCCATCATAAAAATTTCAGACCTCTACATAAAATACTTTTTCCGCAGCTGAGGGAACAATGAGGTATGGTAAAAAAAACGAATATCATAAATCCTAAATGTGAATAGCTGTACCTGGCAATTATTCTAAGACTTGTAGTAGTTTCTTTAGCCTATGGATAATCTGTTAGTCTCTGAAAAACGTCAGATGATATAGGCTACGCCCATCTTAAATACTGGTTTTTAAAATTAGCCTTCAAATTATGGTTCTAACTAACGGTGAAAAAGCGGTGATTGAAAAGTTTTTTTGAAAAAAAAAAAAGATGGATTGGGACAGAATTTTGAGGGAATTTCCAGGAATAACTTGTAATGTTACGTCTGTGAATAGAATAATTAAAAAACTTAAAGCAACCGGTTCGATGTCATGGAAGCGTGGAAGTGGTTTGCCTAAAACAGTTTACACTCAAGACAATATAGCAATGATCTAAATGATGAGCCTGTCTCAAGAGGATCGACCTAGGTCACACTGCTTTCAGAAGAAAATTGCAAGAATTTAGGTATCAGTCGAAGTTTCATACAAAGAATGCAGAGAACGGTAGGACATAAAGCATTTAAAATGATCCGTGTTTCAAGACGTGACAGCAATGTAAGAGCTAAAAGAAAAATTCGTTGTAGAAAATTGCTTGATAGATTTTCGTCCAATGATGTTAAAAAAAATAGTTTTTACGGATGAAAAAGATTTCATCATCGAGATTGCTCGAAACTCCCGGAACGATGTTGTTTATGGTCGGCATAAGAAAGACATTTCTCCATCGAGACTTTACCACCAGACAAGTCGGTTTTCCAAAAAAATCTTAGTATTAACAGGTGTATCGTGGAATGAAAAGACGAAAATTCATTTCACTTCAGAAAATAAAAAGTTAATTCAGAAACCTATGTAAATCTCTTAGAGGAGAGACTTTTGCCTGATTGTCGGCTTCTGTATTATGGAAACGATTTTATATTCCAACAAGATGGTGCTACAGCTCATACTAGCACGTTCACACAGGATTATCTACAAGAGAATGTAATCAACTTCATTGGAAAAAACGACTAGCCCCCGCAATCACCTGATTGGAATCCCATGGATTATTGCATGTGGAACACTCTAGCAGAGAAGACTTATGAAGGCCAAACAGAAAAGTTTACAGAAATACAACTAAAGAAAAAAATACTCGATTATTGGGACAAAATAATATTAGCAGAAATCAGATGTGAATAAATTTTTTTCAGTCCATGATATTCGTTTTTTTCACCATACCTCATTGTTCCTTCAGCTGTAGAAAAAGTATTTTATATAGAGATCTGAAATTTTTAAGATGGCTTACCAATAGATTGAGGTAAAACTTTTGTAAATTTTGGAAGTGTGAACTGCATATTTTTGAAGTTATTGACGTTCAAATCTCAAGGCATTTTTTTGGGGCCACCCGATATAATTTACTCAACCCTCAGCTAATGAATCGGAAGTTTTACCATATATATTTTACCACTTTATTTAACGTCGTGTAGGCTGACAATACTGGCTCAGTTTAATTAAGGTATATAGTAATGTTTAAAGTATAAATTTAACTCCAACGGATGATGTTAAGCACTAATGTGTTTTAAACTTTAAACTTATGTCCACAGGTTAAAAACAAACTTTATGTTATATAATTATTCGAAAGGAGAATAAGCAAAAACCTAGGGTCGAAAGAACATTCAATTTCATTCCCTATGGGAAAAAAAATTATTTCTTGATTGGATTTCATACTAATATAGGCCCACTTCCCCACGGCCTTGGTCAGAACAAAATTGATCAGAAGATGAAATCTGAATGTACCAACAAGATTGTTTGAATCCTCTCTCGCTCTCTCGCTTTCCGCCTCTCTCTTTCTGCGCTGCGCTCTCGATTTTATAACCCACATTCCAATTTTCATGGCGCTTCTAGTCAGAATGTCTTTAATTCATTTAGCATACGTTTCTAGAACTTGGAAAGGCATTCAAATACATCATATTAAAAGTTTTAAATAATTCTAACTGTTTTATATTATTGAAGTACCTAAATGAAAATTTTTTTAATATTACGGCCAGTTTACAATTAAAATTATTATACTTTTTAATGCTGAATTCCGAAGAATTATTTTTGGCAAAGATTGGAGAAAAATAAAGGCGCGATTTAACATTACTAAAATCTGGAAGCGCCATTGGTTGAAACAAAGGTGTGCTCTGAAGTAAATGAAAATAAAAAGTGCTACTGGTTGAAAACCCTGGCGTGATCTAATGATAGTGGTGCATGCGCAATTTGGCCCAAATTTTATTAGTAGCCTACATAATTTTCATCATAACATATGATGGCCTATTTTTTATCTTATGTTGTTTATGTCAAAATTTAACTATATTTTATTCTTAATAAATGCCCATTTTAAATGATTATCATAGAACATGATTACGGGAATGGGGGATGTTGTTCATATTTTCGTTAGTAAACACTGAAGAGAAGAATTTATTTAAAACTTCCGTCATTAGCTGTGACAAAGTTGTTGGTGCTTGTGTTAAGACCAATCATTTTGAAAGTTAAAAAGTTCATTGACAAAGTTTAATTGGGGTGAAAAGCTGAAAAAAATAGAAGTCTACTATCTCAAAGGCAACAAGGTCCACTAACATTTGGGGATGAATCGGAGAAATTTAAATTTTGAAGTACCTCTGCGCAGAGGTTTCAAACGTGAATGCCATTCAAGGCCAAATTCGAATCTTTGGGAACGAGTAGTAGTATGTTTGGCATTTGCGACGAGGAAATTGGGGCGCTTTGAAATTTACCCCTGGAGAAGTTCCCCTGGAGGCCCTCACCTCCGTCTGTGAGGGTGTCCCCCCTCTCTTAAGTTCCCCACCTCCGTTTATAAGACCTCACCGTCTTTCATGAGGGGCATTTGTTGGTTTGCCTCTTGAAAGGCCCCTTAGAGGTTCTCACCCCGTTTTAGCGTCAAAAAACAATGGATAGCTTTGAAAATCTGCCCCTTGGAAATCTCACATTCCTTCATGAAGTACCTTTTACGTTACGGTCTTTCATGAGAGGTATTTGAATGTTAAAAAAAAGGAAAAAGAAAAAGAAAGATAAAAAACAAACAAAAACAAACATTCGCTGACGATATGTATTTCAGACAGGGGGTTAACCTAACCATTAAGACTAGATTGAGTTGAGAAAAAAAAATTTCATGGCTATTTTCACCCAGCGTTCCGCCACTGTGCTATAGCGCCGCGTCCGGTTTTGTTGAACCCGTAAGTTTTAATCTTGAATCACATCACTTCTGGTCGAGTTCAAGAAAGAGTTATTTGGGCATGCAGGGAAACAACATTCTCGTGCAGCAGACTAATATATATCATTAAAGATTGAACGGAAACTTAAAATAAACATTTCATAGAAAAATAAACATCACACAAGTTGTGTTGTATTCGCGAAGGCTATTTATATTAGCATTATACCATATAGCCACACGGGTATTATTTATTTCATTTTATAGGTTAAATACAGAAGTTACGAAAAGCCAAAATCAGGCTAATTGCAGTTTATTTCATAAACAATTTTTTAATTAATATTTATGATATGAAATTAGTTCAATAGAAATATTAAATAAAATTTAAATAAATTACATTTTATTTTCATTATAGGGAGGTAACATGTCTTTCCTAATTAAAAATAATTTATTCTATCAATCGGATAGACTGATATTTAAGCGTTTAACTATCATAGCTGTTTATTCACCTCTAAATATTCACTTAAATATTATTATTATTATCATTATTATTATTATTATTATTATTACAGTGGATGCCGCTTATTGTGATCACTTTGGGACACAATTGTTTTGATAAAATAATCGAATGATAATATTAACAGATGAAATTAAAAAATCAGCAGTTTATTTGTATTGACAGTACACATGTATTCATCCAATATGTATATACAAGGTGAGTAAAAGTTCTGCCCGATTTTGGGTGAATTGTGTAATCTCAAAATCAGGCGGAACTTTTGCATAAGAAAACTAATATATATATATATATATATATATATGAAAATTATTTCACGAAACTAACACGTGAAAAATATTTATGATGAATAAAACCACGAAGGAAAGGAAACAGAATGGTTTTGAATTCGTTCAGAACGGATTTAGACAAGGGTAGAGTGCTAAAACTTTGGTAGTGTTTCCTTATAAATTTGTATGGTGCTCTTCCAATACGTGCTCTACCGTAAAATTTACATTCCAATATGTGCTAACTAACGAAAATATCACTACCTAACCTAACCAATCGTCAAGGGCGTACAATTGACCTAACGATTGGTTAGGTTAGGTCGTGATATTTTCGTTAGTTAGCACACATTGGAATGTAAATTTTACGGTAGAGCACGTATTGGAAGAGCACCATTTGTATGCTTCTCTTACAATTTTTATTTTTCAATTTAGTTTTATATATTTTTTTTGTGACCTATATCATTCAGGCCTTATCTATAAAATTGGTTGTAAATAATCCATTTGACCTTGTGTTGAATTCGTTCAGAAAGGATTTAGACAAGAAGGGCAGAGTGCTAAAACGTGGGTAGTTTTCCGTTATAAATATGTATGCTCCTCTTACAATTTTTATTTTCAATTTATTTATTTATATATATATATATATATATATATTTTTTTAAAAATTTTTGTGACCTATATATCATTCAGGCATTAACTATAAAATTTGATCTTGTGTTGAATTTGGGCAAAGTGCTAAAATTGGTCGTTTTCCTTACAAATTTGTATGCTCCTCTCACAATTTATATATATATATATATATATATATATATTTTTTTTTTGTAACCTGTATATAGTCTTGAACTCTTTATTTACTTCAGTGTTCCTGAGGATGTCTTTAGACGAAAGCGCTTGAGCACCATTCTGTGTTTCCTTTCCTTCGTGGTTTTATTCATCATATATATATAAAATTTCGTGCAAAAAGAATTACATAAATTCATCTAATGTTGACTATCTACTATTTTTTCTTAGCCATTCACTAATAAAATTTTCATACTCGTACTGTTTATGAAACTCGCCTGATCTCTGCTGGACACCAAGTCGCAAAATGCGAAGAGCCTCTCGCATTTCGGCAGCTGTTCGAGGATTATCAGCTTTATCGGCTTATCGGCTTTATCGGCTTCTTCCTCATCTGTCGGTTCTGGGTTAGAGTGAGTAACAATTTGACAGACTTCCGAGTCTGTTAGCTTAGCAGCAACCTGAACATTGTGATCAACTGTCATCCAAGCCTCAAAATCATTTGCAGTCATGTCAGGTGGTCTATCCACAACTTCTTCAGCTTCTCCCAGAATCGGCAGTGTTTCTTTGTCCTTTCTGAAACATCCCCCATGATTAAAACAATTTTTTTCTTCACCATGAGTTCGTTTGTATACAATGTTTTCCCGTTTCTTCCAACGATTAAACCATCCGTCTGTTGCAACAAAACTGTCTTTACTCATTGTTTTAGCTAACTCTGCTTTCTGAAATTCTGACGCATCATTGGTTCATTTACACGAGCATTAGTAAACTAAAGCTTCAATGGTGATTCGACCTGGTCATCTTTTCCACTGCGCTGTCGCTTGCAATTTAAGATAGCATTTTGTTTTACACCCTTCTCAATATCTGCTCGGTTCTATAAAATTTTGCACGAAAGAGGTTGGGAAATTTTTAACTGCACTGCTACACTGCGTTGTCCCATTTTTGGTAACTTATCATAGCGTTCTAAACTGGCAGGTTTTTCTTTAAGTGTTAAATCTTTACGTTTCTTTTACACTTGTGCCATTAGTGAAGGGGATTAACTTTAACACGAGCAAAAATTGAATTTTCAGGGAACACTGTCTTCACCTAAGGAACACTGTCGACTAACTAAGGAAAACAAGCATGTGGGATATTTAACTGACAATTTAGCCACGCCCTATTTTATTAAACTGACAATTTAGCGATGCCCTATTTTAATATAACATGATAAAAAAAAACGAAGTACTGATTACAATAAACGATGCTTTTCCAATGTGTTTTTATCAGTTTGGGTGGTAATTTGTAATTTTTATAACATTACGCGGTTGATAACATTATCCATGATCACGATAAGCGGCATCCATTATTATTTTATTATTATTACACTGTTCAACAATGATTTTGTCTCAGGAAAAGTTTTGTCATTATTATAGTTTTTAACGCTGATTACAAATATGGTCCTATTATTTTCCCATCACATACTGTATAGTTTTTGAGAAATTTCCATTTTTTTTGTTTTGGAAAACATTCAATTTTTGTAGTAAAAGCTGTTCATTATTTTATTATCTCGCAACACTGACCACATGTGATGTTTCTCTTATTACGTCGTGTGTATCTTATAGTACGAGTGATGTTAATATTTTTTTTATTTTTTTAATATTTTGTATAATATTTAATTAATTATATCTACTTTACAATATGGTACTTTCCTGTTATCCCGGACCCCAGACTTTTTGTCAGATTCGGACGTCACTTGCCAGATTGGCAAATTTCATTGCCAAATCTTTTTTTTTAATGTTAAGTAACTAACTTAACCTAACCTAACCTTACCTCTGGTTAAGTTAGGTTAGGTTAGGTTTGGTTAGTTACTTAAAATAAAAAAAAAATTGGCAATGAAATTTGGCAAGCTGGCAAATGGCGTACGAATCTGGCAAAAAGTCTGGGGTCCGGGATGACAGGAAAGTACCTTCAATATTATATATATTATACATATTATATACAATATACAATAACTGTATAATATTTTTTAAGATTTCATGGAAACTATGCGATACTCCAAAATGAATAACATTTTCGGAATCAGCAGCATCGACTTCATGCATTAGCTTGAATCAGCTTTGTTTGTTGCTGAGACAGAATAAAAGTAAAAATTTGTTGTTCAGTGTTATTATATATATATATATATATATATATATATATATACACACACACACACAAATAGGTATGTATCTGTCAAGCTTATTCATTATTATATATACACATGTATACGTTTGTTAAACTTATTCAAACTAAATGTGTAATTTTTCTCATTTACATTAAGTACTACAACTACAATTGGCAACTCAATCTGCATTCTTGCCACATAACTGTACCCGGATATTATTTTGAAACTAATAAATAATAAATAATTTTTAAGTACTGTATATGTAAGTTTCTCTAACGCTTCATCTGTAACGAGAAATAGTTATTGTTATTATTATTATTATTATTGCTACCATAATTAATTAATTATCTTAAATTACCTACTTAGCTATTATTATGTATTCATATTCAGAGCTAGCAGCTGTAAACAAGCAACCATTTTCAACGCATCAAGCGTAAAAATTCAATTCAAAGTACTGTACCATACTAATGTAACTAAATGAGAACCAACTCTTTGTGATCGTTTATTTATTTATATAAAGTCAAACAATGACAACGGTCTTCTGAAAAAGGAATAAGCATAATAAGTAATCACTTGAATAAAACATAAACATAAACATAATCATTGTCCTCTATCTCCTCCCAAGTCTTTGATACTAGATGTGATATGAGGTAATTGCAGTATGGTAGTGCAAAGACTTATATTGTTTTATAAAGTGAATACAGTATAGTACTTTAATAGGAAAACATAGATACTAGTTTATTTAAGAGTAATATGAGAACATAAGGCTTTGCTATTACATCATGATGAATACGATACTGTAGAAACTAAAATATAAATACTTATGGAATTATACAGTACATTATATCCAATCAAACATATTACAATACAATTAGAGAGTTCAGCGAGAGATTGAATCATATATTAAAATAAGGGTTGTACAACGGTATTCCTGACAAAAGTAATAGTACAGTAATGAGGTTACAGCTGTATTGGGAACGCAATATAAAGTTCTTAGTAAGTAAAGTGTAAAGTGTACTGTACTCTATCTCTCCCCCAAGTCTTTGAGCCAGCAATTTTATAAAGAAGATTATTAAGGATAATATGGCAAAAAAAAAAAAAAAATTTGTATGTTTACGGATAAAGACTAAACCTTATTTTGTCAGTGCCCTTAATTTAAGGCATACTTGATTGGTTACTCTTCTTGATTCATATGGTAGTCTTCATGCCAGGTAGGGGGGCGTCTGGTACGGTTCGAACGCCTTAGTGGAGATGCAGTTTGGGGTGCCGTACCCATTGGCCTAGGGGGTGCAGGTGGTAGTATGTCGATGGGCGGCGTTGACATGTCTTCTTGGGTGGGGGGTGTGGTCTCTTCAGGGGTCGGGCGCCTGCGTTCAACGTGTGGGCTGGACCGTGTCGGACTACGGGGTGAAGCGGGTGTCTTTGGTCCTGGTGCTGACCTGGCAGGTGTAGGTGGTGCAGCAGGTGGGCTGTTGGTGGGCACCGCTAGGAAGTTCTTCAAATGTTGGTCTATGGTCATCTTTGGAGCAGGTGTGCTGAAGGGTTCATATTTTTTAAGGAATTTCCTGTTCCTTACAGTTACCCTCCCAGATCCATCGACCCTAACCACGTACTGGTCAAACTGCCTGACTTCGATGACCACACCTGTCTTGTCCCATTTACGGGCGTGTGGACCGACCTGGTTCTGGATGCGTATAAGGTCTCCGACTGCTAGTGGTGGGAGTCTCTTGGTGTGCTCTGACCAGCGTTCCGCCCCCCTCATGTGGCGGTTCCTCAGAGCTTCTTCTCGGGCGGCCAAGTTTTCACGCCACGTGTCGTGTGGTTTATATCGGCCGGGAAGGATTGGAATGAAGTCCCGAATAGGGCGGCCGAATACACACATTGCTGGGGAGTGTTTTGTATCTCTATCCGCGTGTTTCTGTATTGAAGCATGGCCCGTTGAAAGTTTTCGGTGTTGAGGTCGCCGTTTGGTCCAGTGTTGTCGGTTATTAGGCGTTTCGTTGTCTTGACACCAACTTCTGCCCGACAGTTGCTGTGAGGGAAAGCCACTGATGAGAGTCGGTGGTGTACGCCCCAGTTTTTGAGGAACTGCCGTGTGGCTGCTGCGGTAAATTCAGGGCCCCCATCGGAAGCCAGTTCGTCGGGGATGCCGAAGGTGACGAAGGTCCGTCGGAGGCAGGCGATGAGTCCAGCAGCACCATCTGATGACCTCTCTACTATTGGCCAGTTAGAGTATCTGTCCACCACGACCAGGTAGTTTACTCCTTTGTAGTGGAAGTAGTCCGCGCAGACGCACTGGAAGGGGTATTCTGGTGATGTTGGTGGAGTGGGTGGAGCGCTGGGCTGGGTTGGTGCCATGCGGTTGCAGTGGTTGCAGCTAGCCCGTAGTGCTGTGATGGCTGGTGTGATGCCAGGCCAGAAAATGGAGTCTTCTGCTCTGGAGATCATGGATGAAGTACCTTGATGAGCTGAGTGGAGTGAAGCCAGTACTTCTTGCCTGAGGGCCGGCGGGATAACCGTGCGGTTCCTGTACATTACCACGCCGTCAACAGTGCGGAGGTCGTCGCGAAACTGGTGATATTCCCGCAGCTGTGCAGGGAGTGCATGGCGGGATTCAGGCATGCCGGACTCTATGACATTGGCTAAACTATTCATGACTTCATCGCTGGTCGTGGCGGTGCGTACTCGATCCCATGTCACTGATGCCAGGCTCAGCGAGTTGAGTGTTGATGCGGCTGCAGAAATGACGCAGGCTTCCATGCCATTACCATCTGTCAGTGATGTCCGTATGCCGGCTAGGAAGGTGGGGGGGGGGAAAGAACGCCGTTCCCTCGCATGGTTGATGGATGGCTGCTACGTCATCGGGGAGTGTCAGTGGTATGGGGTCGCCAGTGGGGTATCGTGACACCCCGTCAGCAGCTTTGTGTTTCGCGCCTGGTACGTGGATCATCCGGAAGCGGTACCTGAGGGTTTTTTCCTTCAAGTTTCTGAGGCGTGTATTAGATATGTCCTCTAGGGATCTGTCACCAAACACTTTGAGGAGAGGTTTGTGGTCCACTGCAATTATTAGGTCTTCGCATCCCAGCACGAAGTACCTCGCCTTGTCAAGGGCATCGGCGACAGCAAGTGCTTCTCCTTCTACTGGTGCATAGCGGGACTCAGCTGAGGTAGTGAATCTACTGCCGACCAATGTGACACGCCATCCAGTATGGCAGCAGAAGGGTTCGACTCGTGTACAGGTGCAGTGTTTCTGAAGTAGCCAGTAGCCGATGCCTGTTTTCGACCAGTCTGTGGCGAGGCATGTGGGCTTGGTTTTGTCAAAAATTTTAACACCCTCCTCTATTTCTGTGATGATGACATCCTTTGATTCTTCGAAGATGGTTTCCAATTCGTCATCCCACTTGAAAGGTGTTCCTGGCTTCAGAAGTAGGCGGAACGGCTGCATCCTCTTGGCCATGCTGAAGGCATACGACACCTGGTTGATGAGCCCGAACCATGATCGAACGTCGGTGATGTTCTTTGGAGATGGAAACTCTAGGATTGCTTTGAGGTATTTTTTACAGGGTCGGACACTGTCAGATGTGATCTCGAAGCCTGCAAATTCAACCTTGTCCTGACAGAACACAAACTTGTCGGGGTTCAGTGTGATTCCGTGTCTGCCGCAGGTGTCAAGCCACTGGGT
This sequence comes from Bathynomus jamesi, assembly GCA_023014485.1. Lineage (NCBI taxonomy): Eukaryota > Metazoa > Arthropoda > Malacostraca > Isopoda > Cirolanidae > Bathynomus > Bathynomus jamesi. Next base: position 478,897 of record JAJOZX010003029.1, read on the forward strand.
GGCCTGGAAGAAGCTCTCCTCCACTGTGTCTGACCAGAGCAAGACGTCGTCAATGCACTTTGTATTGTTAGGGATGCTCGATACAATTTCGTCGTACCTTCTTGTGTAACCGTCACCAGATGCAATGTAACCCTGGGGAGCGGTTTTGTAACGGTAGCGACCCCAGGGCGTTATGAAGGTGGTCAAGTGGCGGTCTTCTTCACAGATTGGTACGCTGTGATATCCATTCCATGCATCAAACACTGTTTTCTTTTTGCCTTGCGGTACTGATCTGGCCTGGTGGAATGGCGATTGAGTGTGGTGTGTTTCGCGGGTGGCGTGAGCGTTGAGGGGTTGAAAGTCAACGGTACGCCTTGGTTTTCCGTTCTTTTTGGCGCACACCACCATTCTGTGACACCAGGTTACGGGCTCACCAACGGGTACTGGTTCAAGGACACCCAGTCTGACATCTTGGTCGAGGCCAGCCTTCACGTCCTCCTGCCAGTGGATTGGTACTGGGACGGGGGTGTGATGTGCGACTGGTTTGGCATTGGGGTCCACCATCAATTTCATTGGGGGGCCGTCCATCATGGGCAGCGCTTGGTGGTCACAAGTGTTGAAGGTGCTTGATTTGTAATAGTCCAGCAGGTATTCCTTGAGCTTTTGCTGGTTCGCCGCAACAGCGGGTAGCGGTAGCTCGATTGGAGGTGATGGAGGATGTTGGCGTCTTGGACAGTCACAGTTAGTTACAAGTCCGCTGTCACTGTGTGGCGTGCTGGCACTGTTGTTACAGTATTGTGCTGGATCCAGTTGGACTTCCCCCACTGTAGGAAATCTTCCCGAGATAATGCCGAGTGAAACGCATGCCTCTCTGCTGATGAAGAACTTGTCAGAAGAATCTGTCACATATGTTACCTGTCTCGTTTCTACTTGTTGGCCCTGTTCATCCTTGCCAGTGAGGCGAAGTATGGCTGCGCCAAGGATTTTGATGCCCTTGTTGTTGGCGGCGTGCATCTTCATGGTCACAGGGATGAGGTCAGACTGGAGAAGCCCGAGGCGGTGGATAACCTTGATACCGGTGAGGCAGCTCTGACAGCCTGTGTCTGCCATGGCAGGCAGTACCACGGTTTTTGGGTGGGCATTGAGGGTTGCCCCAAGCGCCTCGTAGTCTTCGGGGAGAGTCCTGACTGTCAGGTTGATGTGTGGCTGTGGTTGTGAGTTCTCCTTGATCCACATGTCCGATAGTTCATTGTAAATGTGATGGTCGAGGGCGATTGCTCTTTTCTTATGTGGCTCGGAAGTGTTGCTTGTGGCGCAGAGAAGATCAAATACCGCACCTTCGCACTCATCAGCTTTATTAGGAGTGGCTGAAAGGCTCTTGTCCTTGTCTTTGCTCCTGCATACGGATTCCCAATGGCTGTCGCGCTTGCAAATTTTGCATTTGTGGTTGTACGCAGGGCAATCCTTCTTGCGTATGTGGACTGGGGCTCTTCTGCCGTGTCCTTTTTTACCACAATATGAACAGGGGGCATTTTTGTCTTGTGGGGGTATTTGCTTACTTCTCCTGTATGTGCTGCCTGCGGCCTCCACGGCATGGGAGTCCAGCAGTCGTGATGCTGAGCGCTTGCCTGCTTCCTTCGCCTCGACAAACTGAAAGACGTCTTCCAGGGTCATCTCCTGGTTACTGTTGCCGAGGAGTTCCAGTTGTATTTCCGGGTCAGCAATTCCGCGGGTAAGGACGTCGCGAAGGATGGGGTCAGTGTAATTTACGTTGTTGTTGCAGCTTGGGCATTCAACAAGAAATTTGCAGACTCCGGCCTGACCACGAAGACGGGCTCCAAAACTGCGCACAGTTTCGTCGCGGTCTTGTCGCATATTGTGTAGGGTAACCCTGGCTACCATCAGAGCTGGGCAATAAATACATTGAATGTATTTAAATACTAAATACTAAATACATGGGAGAAATGTATTTAAATACTAAATACTAAATACATTTTACGAATGTATTTAGATACTAAATACAAAATACATCAATTGTATTTAAATACATTTGTAAATACATTTTAAATACATACAAATTTTAACATATGCATTCACTAATTCACTAAGCCATGACACGCACACGATAAAGAAATCAACCGCTTTCGACTAAGAGTGGCACACAACTGATTGAAGTGACACGTTGAAACATGAACGATGCTATACTACACTGTCGACGCGTCGTACTGTGCTAGTACAGAACGTGTATTAAACCAGTAAAAGTATTTACATTTTTATATTTTGAGTATTTAAATACATTGTATTTAAATACTCATTAAAGTATTTAAATACTATATTTAAATACATGAAAAACAATGTATTTATAAATACAGTTCTAAATACACAAATGTATTTAAATACGTATTTAAATACAAATGTATTTAAATACTGCCCAGCTCTGGCTACCATGGTGTTCTCCTCTCGGACAGCTAGTTTCTTGATTGCAGCAAGGACTTCATCTTCGGTTTTGTTTGTTAGGCTTCCACCTGCGGATCTTGTCAAATCTTTGCGGAGTGAATCGTCGCAGCATTCAAGTAGTTGTACCACTTTGTCCCTACCAGTGATTTTTGTAGCTTCCGCATAATCAGTCCAACGCGACGTAAAATATGCCCAGTCTTCACTGGTACCTGCAGCCGAAATGGTTGGCCGTCTTACTTTCTCAACCTTTGCAGAGACTGTCGGGCTTGGGACATGGGTCGTGCAGTGGGCTGTTATAAGTGCGGCTACAATGGCTGGGTCCAGGTCTGCTGTGACATAGGTACAACCTGTGATAGGACATTCTACGGCAGGCATTGTGGATAGCGTTCGTTGAAGTTGCTTAATTAGGTTGGGGTGGTTGACAGTTGCTTGAATTTACCACGTATGTAGACTTATTTTATTATTTATTTAATTAATCAGTCATTTGTACCTAAGACCGTTGTCATAAATGAGAACCAACTCTTTGTGATCGTTTATTTATTTATATAAAGTCAAACAATGACAACGGTCTTCTGAAAAAGGAATAAGCATAATAAGTAATCACTTGAATAAAACATAAACATAAACATAAACATAATCATTGTCCTCTAGTAACATTAAAGAATATATTTTTAAATAAATATTTTGGTAAAAATACATAAAGACGCAATTGTCGTTTCTTGTCAGAAAATTTGTTTTCTAACGCTTTTTTATGTGAGAAATACTGTAGTGATGTTCTTTTTTGCCACAAAAGTAGCGAAATATAATGTAACCTAACCTAACCTAACCGAACCAATATTTTACGTAACCAGATGGCAAAATGTAAAGAACATGAAAAGGAACACAGTCTCCCTCTTTTCCTAGTTTTTGGAACCTTGCCGGTTCTTGTACAAACGAACAAACACCTGTCTTCATCCAACAAACACGGTTGTCCACACTGCGAGCAATTCCTTGAAGAAGACAGTACGCCATGTTTGTTAAATAACTTGATGGCAGCTTTATTGTCTTCATAAATGTCTTTTATGCACTGGAGATAATTAATGTCACATAATGTGCACACCTCCATGGTTGAATGAGCACTGATACGTGTCAGAATTCTGGTAACGGGCATTATTAGTGCATGCGCACAAGACACAACTTGGCGGTTATTCTGGAGCCTTCTGTTATTTTCCATGAATGTTTCACACATATCTATTATTAAAGTAGATAAAAATATACTACCAGACAACTGCATCTTTATGTATATGAGCCAATATTTTTACTCATAAATTTAGAAAGAAAATTCAATAATTTGTTTCTAATTAATTAATTTTCTTTTTCGATGAGTTAAATTAATTTTCTTTTCAATTATACGCTTCATAACACGAATTCATTTATGCGACAAATTTTAAGTCAGAAGTAATTTTGGTGCTGCTACAGTATGCGGTCTACCTACGATTGGTTAGGTTTAGTGATAATATTTTCGTTAAAACTAACGAAAATATCATGACTAAACCTAACCAGTCGACAAGGGCGATTGACATTGGGAGGTAAACAAGCAATTAGTAAACAAGATAAGAAGCTATAATTTAAAGGTAGACCGCAGAATCGTGGGGAGACCGCATACTACAGTAGCACCGTAATTTTATAATGTGGAGTGTGTTGGTCATTAATCGCGAAATGCATCATTGGCACTTATTCCTTTTCCCCCGTAATTTCTTTTTTCTCGGTTAGGTCAACTGTACGCCCTTAACAATCGGTTAGGTTAAGTCATGATATTTTCGTTAAAATATTCCACTTATTCCTTTTCATTTTAACGAAAATATCATGACAACCTAATCAATTGTCAAGGGCGTACACTTGACCTAACCGGGAAAAAAGAAATTACGGGGAGGAAAAGGAATAAGTGCCGCATCATTTCCCATCGATTAAAAGGAAAACTATAATCTCTATAAACACGTGGTTATTTTAAAATGGGAGAAATATGCAAGATATGATATTTCATTAACAATAAGAGAGCCATCAGATTCAATTTAGCCCCGTTCTCCCTAAGTAACATCAAATACCATTTTTCTTTATACGTGTTCATACAGAAAACGAATCTTCGTTTAATGGGAGATCTAAAATTTTTAATCTACAGTTTACGCGCACTCTGAAAATTTACTTGTAAGCAATATATATATATATATATATATATATATATGGATTGAACTCAGAATGGTCCCCTGAGGCTCTTTCATGATACACACAGACCGTGCATGGAACAAGGAACTCTTCTGGGAAAATCAAATCCACTATAGTCCGAATAAGTAATGGTAAATGAAAAACACTATAGTTTTTTTCTTTTTCATGATGTTAGCCCGACGTGGGCAAAGGGTCACTCGCAAAGAGGCCCCAGAAATATAGCTTCCTTCACTAACTATCTGCGAAGTAGATAGGATCCAGCTTTGGGACAGGATTTAGGGGTCCTAGGGGAGATCTGGATCCTGTTCCAAAGCTGGATCATATCTGCTTTGCAGATAGCTGGTGAGGGAAGCTATATTTTTGGGGCCCCTTTGCGAGTGACCCGTTGCCCACGTCCGGCTAACATCATGAAAAAGAAAAAAACTATAGTGTTTGTCATTTACCATTACTTATTCGGACTATAGTGGATTTGATTTTCCCAGAAGAGTTCCTTGTTCCATGCACGGTCTGTGTGTATCATATATATATATATATATATATATATATATATATATATATATATATATATATATATATATATATATAATAAAAGAACATGTGTGTGTGTGTGTGTGTGTGTGTCTGGCTGTCTGTCTTTTCCAGCCATAGGTCCAAAATGGAAGCAGTTACAAACATGAAACTTCACACACACACATATTGATTAGGTCTCGTGGTTGTGCACCTGGGTGTAATAAAAAATTAATTTAAAAAAATAAAATGACGTCAAGATCATTACGTCATTACGTGTATATATATATATATATATATATATATATGTGTGTGTGTGTGTGTGTGTGTGTATATATATATATATATATATATATATATATATATGGTAAAATTATTGAATACCCGGTTAGGTTCATTGAATGCCCAGTTAGGTTAACTGTACGCCATTGACGATTGGTTAGATTTAGTCGTGATATTTCGTTAAAACTAACGAAAACATCACGACTTAATCTAACCAATCGTCAAGGGCGTACAATTAACCTAACAGGGCATTCGATTAATCTAATCGGGCATTCAATTGACCTAACCGGGCATTTAATTAACCTAACATGGCATTCAGTTGACCTAACTGGCATTCAATTAACCTAACCGGGCATAGATATATATATATATATATATATATACACACTATTTGTATATACTGTGTATATTAGGGTTGTTTTTATTTGGCGACTCTTTAATTGTTATGACTGCGCCCCCGGATATTGTGCGAATAGCCATAAGAACAAATCATGTGAAGTTTGAGAGCAATCGGATAATTTTGGAAACCTCCCCCGGGCATTTTTGTATTCTCTCCCCTGTGAACTCAGTGAACTTTTGGGTTGCTTCTTCGATTACTCCGCCTCCTAATGCGTTCGGTTTTAGTAAATAATATTACTCAGTAACTCAGTTATTGCCATCCTAGCGTCGGAGTCGATTGTGCAAATATTTTAGTTTCGTCTTGCCTTATAGGCCTAGAAGCCAAGCATCCAAGGTATTGATTTCTCAAATAAGTTGTGGAAATATAAACTTGTAGATGACAATGTTAGCTTGCTAGCGAGGGAATCATATTTTAATTTTATATCATTTCATTTTAATTCATTATTTAAATCTATATCATTAATTTATATTAATCGTTATATTTCATATTATAAGGTGTCTATTTTTCTAATAAGTTATAACATTTTTCCCTTCACAGACTTGAAATCATGTCGTCGACTGCGACTGTTAAGCGTACGACGCGGAAGTCAACCAAGGTGTTTCTGGTAGGCCACCCATCTGAGTCCATGAGCGGCTCAAAGCTGCCGTCGAAAGGAGAGGTCCTGCGCCGCTTCTTCCATGTGCACATCATCGGCAAAAAGACAATACGGAAGGCGACTAATATCGTCATCAACGAAGTCCGCAAGTTTTGGGAAATCGCCCAGATCCCGACCTCCATTCATCATCGTTGCGCCCAGAAGCTCATCAAGTTGCACGAGAAGTGGAAGAACCTGATGCGTAAGAAAACGCAGGCGACCACGCCGTTCCTCGTGAACAAGCGGAACGCCTGGACGCGCGTGTACTCAACAATCTATTCGACACCGCCCACGGGAACACGCTGAAGATGCTCGTCATTCAGGAGGAGAAGGTGTTTCTCCTGGCCCAGCGAGTATGGTCGGTGTGAGGCGATGCTCGGCGTCGACCGCCTCCTCGCCGAGCGTGAGGCGCGACAGGTTAGGTTTAGTGATAATATTTTCGTTAAAACTAACGAAAATATCATGACTAAACCTAACCAGTCGACAAGGGCGATTGACATTGGGAGGTAAACAAGCAATTAGTAAACAAGATAAGAAGCTATAATTTAAAGGTAGACCGCAGAATCGTGGGGAGACCGCATACTACAGTAGCACCGTAATTTTATAATGTGGAGTGTGTCGGTCATTAATCGCGAAATGCATCATTGGCACTTATTCCTTTTCCCCCCGTAATTTCTTTTTTCCCGGTTAGGTCAACTGTACGCCCTTAACAATCGGTTAGGTTAAGTCATGATATTTTCGTTAAAATATTCCACTTATTCCTTTTCATTTTAACGAAAATATCATGACAACCTAATCAATTGTCAAGGGCGTACACTTGACCTAACCGGGAAAAAAGAAATTACGGGGAGGAAAAGGAATAAGTGCCGCATCATTTCCCATCGATTAAAAGGAAAACTATAATCTCTATAAACACGTGGTTATTTTAAAATGGGAGAAATATGCAAGATATGATATTTCATTAACAATAAGAGAGCCATCAGATTCAATTTAGCCCCGTTCTCCCTAAGTAACATCAAATACCATTTTTCTACATCAAATACCATTTTTCTTTATACGTGTTCATACAGAAAACGAATCTTCGTTTAATGGGCGATCTAAAATTTTTAATCTACAGTTTACGTGCACTCTGAAAATTTACTTGTAAGCAATATATATATATATATATATATGGGATTGAACTCAGAATGGTCCCCTGAGGCTCTTTCATGATACACACAGACCGTGCATGGAACAAGGAACTCTTCTGGGAAAATCAAATCCACTATAGTCCGAATAAGTAATGGTAAATGAAAAACACTGTAGTTTTTTTCTTTTTCATGATGTTAGCCCGACGTGGGCAAAGGGTCACTCGCAAAGAGGCCCAAGAAATATAGCTTCCTTCACCAACTATCTGCGAAGTAGATACGATCCAGCTTTGGGACAGGATCTAGGGTCCTAGGGGAGATCTGGATCCTGTTCCAAAGCTGGATCATATCTGCTTTGCAGATAGCTGTGAGGGAAGCTATATTTTGGGGCCCCTTTGCGAGTGACCCGTTGCCCACGTCCGGCTAACATCATGAAAAAGAAAAAAACTATAGTGTTTGTCATTTACCATTACTTATTCGGACTATAGTGGATTTGATTTTCCCAGAAGAGTTCCTTGTTCCATGCACGGTCTGTGTGTATCATATATATATATATATATATATATATATATATATATATATATATATATATATAATAAAAGGACGTGTGTGTGTGTGTGTGTGTGTGTGTGTGTGTGTGTGTGTCTGTCTGTCTGTTCCAGCCATAGGTCCAAATGGAAGCAGTTACAAACATGAAACTTCACACACACATATTGATTAGGTCTCGTGGTTGTGCACCTGGGTGTTAATAAATTAAATAATTAATTTAAAAAATAAAATGACGTCAAGATCATTACGTCATTACGTGTGTATATATATATATATATATATATGTGTGTGTGTGTATATATATATATATATACATATATATATGTGCGTGTGTGTGTATATATATATATATATATATATATATATATATGGTAAAATTATTGAATACCCGGTTAGGTTCATTGAATGCCCGGTTAGGTCAACTGTACGCCATTGACGATTGGTTAGATTTAGTCGTGATATTTCGTTAAAACTAACGAAACATCACGACTTAATCTAACCAATCGTCAAGGGCGTACAATTAACCTAACAGGGCATTCGGTTAATCTAATCGGGCATTCAATTGACCTAACCGGGCATTTAATTAACCTAACATGGCATTCAGTTGACCTAACTGGCATTCAATTAACCTAACCTGGCATAGATATATATATATATATATATATATATATATATATACACTATTTGTATATACTGTGTATATTAGGGTTGTTCTTATTTGGCGACTCTTTAATTGTTATGACTGCGCCCCCGGATATTGTGCGAATAGCCATAAGAACAAATCATGTGAAGTTTGAGAGCAATCGGATAATTTTGGAAACCTCCCCCGGGCATTTTTGTATTCTCTCCCCTGTGAACTCAGTGAACTTTTGGGTTGCTTCTTCGATTACTCCGCATCCTAATGCGTTCGGTTTTAGTAAATAATATTACTCAGTAACTCAGTTATTGCCATCCTAGCGTCGGAGTCGATTGTGCAAATATTTTAGTTTCGTCTTGCCTTATAGGCCTAGAAGCCAAGCCTCCAAGGTATTGATTTCTCAAATAAATTGTGGAAATATAAACTTGTAGATGACAATGTTAGCTTGCTAGCGAGGAAATCATATTTTAATTTTATATCATTTCATTTTAATTCATTATTTAAATATATATCATTAATTTATATTAATCGTTATATTTCATATTATAAGGTGTCAATTTTTCTAATAAGTTTTAACATTTTTCCCTTCACAGACTTGAAATCATGTCGTCGACTGCGACTGTTAAGCGTACGACGCGGAAGTCAACCACGGTGTTTCTGGTAGGCCACCCATCTGAGTCCATGACCGGCTCAAAGCTGCCGTCGAAAGGAGAGGTCCTGCGCCGCTTCTTCCATGTGCACATCATCGGCAAAAAGACAATACGGAAGGCGACTAATATCGTCATCAACGAAGTCCGCAAGTTTTGGGAAATCGCCCAGATCCCGACCTCCATTCATCATCGTTGCGCCCAGAAGCTCATCAAGTTGCACGAGAAGTGGAAGAACCTGATGCGTAAGAAAACGCAGGCGACCACGCCGTTCCTCGTGAACAAGCGGAACGCCTGGACGCGCGTGTACTGAACAATCTATTCGACACCACCCACGGGAACACGCTGAAGATCTACAGATCTACAGATCTACAGAAGCTAAGGCTAACAAAGACCCTAAGATCCACTCTAAGGCTAGCCCGAGAGAAAGGAAAGAGTAGGGGGTTAAGAGAAGAGAAGAAGGGGTTAAATAAGCAACACCTATCATTCGTGGGTTAACATTCATTCAGAAAAAGAGGAAAAAGGTCTCACCATCATCATCCACCGGCCACTGCCGACAAGTCAGAAAAATAGTCGGAGAAAATAGGAGAGGGGTGAAAGATGAAAAGAAGTAAAATAAGAACGCTTACAAACATGCAAACACAGTCTTAACTCACTGTCATACCATGCAAACTACAAACATGCAAGTAAAGAGAGTTACAGACATGCAAGAAAGAGGAAAAAAAAAAAAAAGTAGGTACAGTTAAACAAAAAGTGGGTTAGTTTACGCTACGAGCTACATCTACGTTCGTGTTAGTCTAATTTTTTTTTATTTATTTTTTTTTTTTTATTTTTTTTTAATAATTAATTGCTGGCATCACACGCTGGCATGTCACAAGCTGGCATTCATCGTCAACAGACTCATCCTCGAGCACCACCACCAGAGCTCCTGTTGTTAACTTTCTTTTTTAATTTTAAACAACGTTAATATTTTTAAAATGTCTGTCAAGACGGTTCTTAAACACATTAACGCTGGTAGAATGAACGACTGACGCGGGAAGATTATTCCATTTATCAATTACTTTAAACGTAAAGACGTTTTTAGCGATATTAGTAATGAAACGTCTGCCACGAACTTGAATCCGTTATTGCGAGTATTACTATTATCGAAAGTGAACAATTTGTCAAAATTTACGTTATCGATGTTATTAACGATTTTGAAAACTTCAATAAGCTCCCCCCTTAATCTCCTAGTTTCGAGTGAATACAAGTCTAACACTTTAATCCTATCTTCATAAGGCTTGTTGCGCAATGACGGAATAAGTTTCGTGGCACGACGCTGAACCCTTTCTAACCTATCAATATTCCTCACGCAAGTACGGGCACCAAAACTGAACGGCATATTCTAAATGAGGCCTGACTAGGGACTTGTAAAGGGGCAATATAATATCCTTCGATTTAAATTCGAAATTACGCGCTATGAAGCCTAACATCCTATTCGCTTTTGCGCAAGACTCCAGGCACTAGTTCCTAACCTTTAAATCCTTAGATACGCGTACGCCTAAATCTACTTCCTCGTCAACGCTCGCTAACTCCCTATCATCCATCGTGTACGCGTAATTATTGTTGCGAGAACCTATATGCAAAACTTTACATTGTCTACGTTAAATTGCATCTGCCACTTATCTGTCCACTCCATAATCCTATCTACATCGTCTTGAATCCTATTTCTATCGTCCTCGTTAACAACCTTACCGCCTATTTTAGTATCGTCCGCGAATTTTGAAACGTTACTAGTCAATCCTACATCTATGTCGTTAATGTAAATTACGAATAGCAATGGGCCTAACACTGAACCCTGTGGGACACCGCTACCTACATCTAACCAACCCGATTCACTACCATTAACTACGACCCTCTGTCTCGTAGCACGAAGCTATTCTTCTAACCAGTTAGCTACCTGACCGCGTATACCGTGCGCTTTAACCTTCGCAATTAGTCTCCTATGCGGAACTGTATCGAACGCCTTTTTAAAATCTAAATAAATAACGTCAGCTGCTCTATGCCTATCGTATTCGCGCACTATTTCGTTATAAAATTCTAACAAATTAGTTAAACAAGACCTATGGCGTCGAAATCCATGCTGACTACTATTAATCAAATCTCTACTTTCTAAGTGATCGATGATACGATCCCTAACTACGGATTCCAAAAGTTTACCTACAATTGACGTTAAGCTAATGGGCCTATAATTACTAGCTACTGCGCGGTCGCCTTTTTTAAAAATAGGCGTGACGTTAGCTAATTTAAAGTCTTCAGGAATAATCCCCGTTTCGAGTGACTGATTAAAAATCTTCGTTAAGGGGCCTACGATAACTTCTTTCAAATCTTTCAAGTGTCTGGGATAAAACGCGTCAGGGCCTGGAGCCTTGCTAACTTTTAGCCTATCGATATAATGCGCAATCTCAGCCTCGTAAACAGTTATATCATCCAAAATAGTCTCGCTACTAAATGGAACGATATCGTTCACGTCGGAAACATTATTTACATCTTCTACGGTAAAAACTGTCGCAAAAAAGTTATCGAAAATACCCGCCATCGCCTGAGCGTCAGAAGCCAAAGCGCCATTAACATCCACTAGAGGGCCTATGTTATTTTTTACCAGCTTACGATTATTAACGTATTCAAAAAACTTTTTTGGATTATGTTTACTATCCGCAGCTATAAGTATCTCTAAATTACGCTTGGCATTCCTAACTGATCTTTTAACCTGACGTCTAAGCTCGATATATCTATTAAAGTTAGCTACCTGTCCATTGCGCTTACTAAGTCTATACGCTCTATTACGCTCGTTTATAAACTCTCCTATTTCCCTACTCCACCACTTCGGCCTACCGCGATTTCTAACGCGCTTGAGCCTACGAGGAATAAACTCCCTTTCAATGTTCCTAAAACTATCTTTAAACGCCACCCAACGCAAATTTGTGTCATTGCCCATAAATAAGTTATCCCAGTCCACTACTCTCATCCTATCAGCAAAACTATCAAAATTAGCCCTACGAAAATCAGGGACTTCTATTACGTTACTATCCTGTGTGTTTTCTATCAATAACTTAAACCTAAGAATTTGATGATCGCTACATCCTAAACTCTCGCCTACTTCTAAACCTTCGACTATATTCTCGCCGTTCGTCATCACCAAATCTAAGATATTATCACCGCGCGTTGGTTCGGTAACTATCTGTCGTAAAAGTTATCGTCCATAAACTCAACCAATCTCAAACCCTCTTCATTACCCGTAAAATTCTCGTAATTAACATTAGGGCAGTTAAAGTCTCCGACAATTATACTATTCCGATTGTCAATAAAATTACCAAGAAGTGAGTAAAATCTAGTATCTATATCGAGGGTTTGAACGGGAGGTCTATAAACAACGACAAAATTAAAACTAATACTACGCGCCCTAACTTCAACACAGATCGCATTAATTGCTGCCGGAAAATCTAACTTAACCTCGATAGCCCTAAGGGAATTACGAATGTACAGCAAAACGCCGCCTCCAAATCTATGTAACCTATCATTAGTAAAGAGTTTAAAACCCGGTATATCAAGTTCCCCCAACAAGTCCCGAGTCACGGTATTTAACCAAGTTTCAGTGATAGCAACTATATCATAGTTGCCGGAATAAATTACCGCCTTAAATTCATTTAATTTATTTCTAATACTACGCGCGTTGCAATAAAAGACGTTTAAGTTATTTTTTACCACGGGCCCGCGTTTTAAACTATTTATCACGTCGGGCCCGCGTTTCCCGGACCCACAACGTTTAAAGAAGGCTTCGACCTATACAGCTTTCGCACGTTTTCGTCTATTAACCTACCTAGCCTAGCATTACCTATTTCATTAAAATGCACCCCATCTTTTATAAAAAGGCTAGGATCATTGAATTCGGACCACAGCTTTACGAAGGGTACACTTTCCTCAGCACAAACAACTTTCCTCAGCGTGAGGCGCGTGAGGCGTGAGGCGCGACAGGCGCGACAGGCGCGACAGGCGCATCGCATCGCAGAGGATCGCGCGCGCAAGGAGAAGGAGTCAGAACCGAAGGTGGCCGCCGCGCTCGACGGGCGCACATCACAGACAACAAGGCGGTCCACGCCGTGGCGGCGATTGCCGAGAGTCTTGGGCACAATGTCGCGGAATTCACCGTCAACCGGTCGTCGTTCTACCACTCGCGCATCAAGCACCGCAAGGAAGCCGCCGCCGTCATCAAGCAGGCATTTGCGCCCGACACCCCGCTCATCGTACACTGGGAGGGGAAGCTGGTGGCTGTCGTGACGGGAGGCGCGGACAACGTCGAACGGCTGCCCGTCCTTGTCTCCGGTGAAGGAGTCGCCAAGCTCCTCGCTGTCCCAAAGCTCGCCACCGGCACTAGTCAAGCAATGGCGGACGCTCTCGTCGAGGCGCTGGAGGACTGGGGCATCGCAAACCGCGTCGCCGGCCTGAGCTTTGATACGACGGCGTCCAACACCGGAGCGCGCGCGCGGGCGCCTGCGTGCTCATCGAACAGAAGCTGGGCAAGGATCTGCTCAACCTTGCCTGCCGCCACCACATGCTCGAACTCGTCGCCGCCAAGGCGTTCGGCGAGTGTTTCTGCACCTCCTCCGGTCCCAACGTCCAGCTCTTCAAGCTATTCAAGGAACGGTGGGATTCCATCAACACCGAGCGCCACCTGGTCATCAACGACGAGGAGGCCACGGCGGCCCTCATGGATGCGCGCAACGACCTCATCGCCCGCTACCATTTCCACCTCTCCCAACAGCAGCCGCGCGATGACTACCGCGAGCTCTTGGAGCTGTCCATTGTCGTCCTCGGCGGCGTGCCCACGCGCGGCATCCGGTTCATGCGCCCAGGCGCCCTCCACCGCGCGCGCTGGATGGCGAAGGCCATTTATTGCCTCAAGATGTTCCTGTTCCACGAACAGTTGGTCCTCACCGCGCGGGAGTGGACCGGTCTCAGGCGATTCATCAACTTCGCCCTTGCCCTCTACGTCCAGGCCTGGTTGGCTTCACCGAACCCCCCCCTCGAACGACCTTGCCCTCCTCCAGGACCTCGTCGGCTACGAGGATAAGACGCTCGCCAAGGTTCTGGCAGGCGGGTTCGCGCCCCAGCACCTGTGGTATCTGAGTGAGCCACTCGTGTCGCCCGCCTTCTTCGACGACAACACATCTGCGGAGACAAAGAGGATGATGGTGAAGGCGCTTGAGAAACAGGAGGGCTCGGACAGCCCCCGAAGCGCGTCGTCGTCGAGCCGAAGCCAGCTGTGGTGAACGGCAAGACCCTCGCGGATTTCGTCACCCAGTCATCGAGGCTCTTGTTCCACGTGCTAGGCATCGACGGCGCCTTCCTGTCCTCCGACCCAGCGGAGTGGCCCAGTGACCCAAGGTATGCCGCCGCAGCGCGGAGGGTGGCGAGTCTCCGCGTCACTAACGACTTCGCCGAGCGCGGCGTCGCAATGATGCAGGACTACAACCTGGCACTGACAAAGGATGAGGACCAGCGTCAGTTCCTCCTCCAAGTCGTCGAGGCGCACCGCCAGCGCTACCCTGACACCCGCAAGTCCACCGTGACTTCTGCAAACTTGGCAAGAATGAGTGGGAGATGGGCGCCCATGAGGATCCCCTCCAATTGAGGGGCTAATATTCGAGTAGAGGGGGACCTAGTATACAATTCAACTACAAAGTACTGACATGCCGAAGATATCAGTTCCATCCAACGGCATTCCGCAACGACAATTTTCGAAAAACGTACAATATTATCCTATGATTCACCCAGGGAGCATACAAAAGTACCCAGGGGAAGTACTAAAAATTATGTGATCGCTCTCAAACTTTAGAGGATTAGTTTTTATAGCTATTCGCACAATATCCGAGGGTGCATTCATAAAAATAGCAAAATTTTAAATTTAAGCCCAAATAAGAACAACCCTCGTGTATATATATATATATATATATATATATATATATCTATATATATACACACCGTATTTCACGGCGTATAACGCGCACCCTAATTTTGAAGAGAAAATTATTTTGAAGAGAAAATTTAGGAAAATAAAAATTTAGGAAAAAATATACCTCCTACCTCACTTCATGTGTACAATTTTAACGAGTTAATTTTAACGCAGGGTGATTTTTGGAGTATTTTGGGGGAAAAAAGTGCGCGTTATACGCCGGGAAATACGTTATGTATATATATATATATATATATATATATATATATATATATATATATCAGGGGCGGCTTCTTAATGAATGCAATGCATGCAATGCATGCGTATAAAATACTCAATGAATTTAAAATTATTATTTAAGTTAAAAAAATAAAGTTAAAATTATTATTTATTATTTAATCTCTTGATGGCAATTATTATTTAAGTTCATCATTTAAATGTGTTCTAGTCGATTTTTTTATAAATATTCAGTTTAGGTTTTCATTAAAAATAGCTTAAAGATTTTTTTTATGAATTTATTTACTGAAAATCTAAACTGAATACAGTATTTATTTTCCACAGGAGTAAAAATCACCGATTCGAAATAGAAAACAAAGGCGTAACCCAAGCCAAAGGACGAGCAATATTGACCTTTATGTACAAGTAGTTGAAATAACAATTACTTTCTCCGTTATTTTTCACATTTTTGGAATGCATTTATTAAAATTGTATTTATGAATGTAAAAGTGCATTAATATTAGTAATATTCTACATGAAAATGAATAAATTAACATGTTTTAATGATATCACATTCTGACGGCGTAATCAATCTGAGTAGTGATTTCACGAATAATAAAACAATGGAAAAAGAATCTTATGCTTTTATTTATAAGAACTATAATTGCATGGTGACTGTAGTTTGAAAATCAAATCTGCAAAAAGTGGCATCATTTTCGATTGTAGAGTTACCAATTAGCGCATTTGTTTAATTTTCCAACTTAGTTTTACTTCAGGCTTAATGATAAGTTGTGAATTTGTGATTAATCTTTGTTGATAGCGTATTAACTTTCTATCTTTTACGTACAGTGATGCAAATATTTGTGAAAGTGACTAATTGTATAAATTATTTATTTAGATGATAAATTACCCCTTTAGCAATGGCTGACGATCCAGATTTTGATATAATTCATGAATTGAAAACGAACCCATTTCAAATGCTCACTTTTGATGAAAAAAAGCTTCTAATACGCAATGGAAAGCCTACCCCAAAAATAAATTTGACCAAAGTGAACAAAGGATTTATAAGAAAATTTAACTACCAACTCTACTGTTGGCCATGTATATTATTTTCAAGAGAAAATTCTGTGTGGAGCGAAGTGAATAGAGGCTACGAAGATTTAAATAACATACATACGGCAATTTCACGTCACGAAAAAGCAGTAAGTCATATTCAAGCACATTTTGATTTGAAACAATTTGGAATAAGTCGAATTGACTTGGCACTTGACAAACAAAAGGAAGTTGCTATTAGTAAACACAATGAAGAGGTATTGAAAAATAGAGAAATTTTAAAGAGACTAATGAGAATAACGTGTTTATTAGGGACACAAGAACTTGCATTTCGTGGTCATGATGAAAGTGAGTTATCTGAAAATAGAGGAAACTTCATCGAGTTTGCCCATTGTTTAGCTGAGTATGATGAAAAACTGGAAACGCATTTAAAGGGTGCTACAGTTTTTAAAGGACTATCTAAAACAATACAAAATGATATAATAGACTCAGTAAGTTCTGTACTTTTAGATGAAATAAAAAATGAGCTTGCAAAATGCAAGCATGTTGCAGTTCTTTTGGATGAAACTTCCGATGTTAGTTGTTGTTCACAACTTTCTACCGTTGTGCGTTACGTCAATGCGAATGGAAACATTTGTGAACGATTCTTAGGATTTACTAATGTAAGTGAAGGTAGAAGTGCTAACGATATATCCGCGTTGGTGTTGAAGGAATTAAATGAGTTGGGTTGTTTAAAAAAGTTAGTCGCGCAATCATACGATGGTGCTGCAGTTATGGCAAGCGAACTTAATGGTGTTCAAAAAAAGGTAAAGGTTTTGCCACAGAAGCTCTTTTCATACATTGTTACGCTCATAAGCTTAACCTTGTATTAAGCCAAGCAGTTTCACACATTTCTAAATGTAACTCATTCTTTTCAATGTTAGCCAGTTTATCATCATTTTTTAGCAGCTCTACAAAGCGAACAAACTTGCTTGATAGTATAGTTGGCAAACGCTTTCTTAAGCTTGCTCCGACAAGGTGGAATTACTCTTCTAGATTAGTTGAAACTGTCAAAGAGAATAGACAAAGTTTAAAGAGTCTTTTCGATTATATTCAAGAAAATCCAAAGATGTTTGATGATAAAACAAAGAATGAAGCAAGAGGTTTATCTGTAGCGTTGGACTCTTTTGATTTCAATTTTTTATTGAAAGTGTTTTTCTAAAATTTTTCCATTAACTGAGTATTTGTTTAAAATTTTGCAAAACAAATCTATGAACATCATTTTTGGCTCGAATACGGTTGAAATCACAATATCCAAAATTCAAGAAATTAGAGATTCGATGTTCGATGAAATATGGAAAACCGTTGTTGAAGATTTTGGTTTTCCTTCCTCAAGAAAAAAAAGTAGCACCCCAATAGAGACGAGCTACCGACAAGTCTACTTTGAACTTTGTGATAATATCATTGAGCAAATGAAAGAGCGATTTAAGTCCCTTAAAAATATGGAATTCTTAGAGCTTTTGGCTCCCAATAAAGTAAAGCCCTATGAACTATATTTTCCGGAAAAGGCTTATCAATCTTTGAAAAGTAACTACAGTTCCTTTTTCGATCTTGTTCTCCTGAAATCAGAATTAACTGTCTTATTCTCTCACAAATCTTTTGGTCAAAATGATATTCATGAACTTCACAAATATTTACTGAACAATGAAATGATTGAAGTATTTCCGGAGATACATTCATTTACAAATTTAATCTTAACTTTGCCAATTACAACTTCGTCCGTTGAAAGATCTTTTTCGGCGCTAAAAAGAATAAAAACTTACTTAAGAAATACGCAAGAGCAGGCAAGGTTATCGAATTTAGACTTAATTTCAATTGAAAAGTCTTTCCTCAAAAAACAAATGGAAAAAAGAGAAGACTTTTATAACAAAGTCATTGAACAATTTTGCAGAAAAACAAGAAGAGCCGAATTTCAGTTTAAATAATTTTAGGAATTGAACAAGGTAAGTAATAAATAAATGCTTTAAACCAATAATATACAATTTAATACTGTATATTCCAGTGCTTCATGTTTTTAATAAACTGGTGGTATCTTGTAAGTCATAATTGTCAATGTTTTATGGTTGGGATATGGGCATAAATTTCTCAAACATTATTTGTTCATAATAATTATTCCTATGCTTTGTACTGAAGTCATAGCATTAATATAATATTGGTTCTATCCTCGGTTACTACATAACTCATAAGAATACCATAAAAGACAAATACAGCTTATCTAATATGTACTACACTGTAATGCATGTGACTGCATGCATAAGTAAAATTACCACGAGCCGCCACTGATATATATATATATATATATATATATATATATATATATATATATGGGAATGAACTCAGAATGGTTCCCTGAGGTTTTTTATGATACACACAGACCGTGCATGGAACAAGGAACTCTTCTAGGATAATTAAATCCACTATAGTCCGAATAAGTAATGGTAAATGACAAATACTATAGTTTTTCTTTTTCATGATGCTAGCCCGACGTGGGCAACGGGTCATTCGCATCATGAAAAGAAAAACTATAGTATTTGTCATTTACCATTACTTATTCGGACTATAGTGGATTTAATTTTCTTAGAAGAGTTCCTTGTTCCATGCACGGTCTGTGTGTAATATATGGAATCTTGTCTCAACAAGGCAAAACGAACTTTCTATCGTGTCAATATTAACACTCGTACTTTGTCAAAAAAAAAAAAAAAAAAAAAAAAAAAAAAAAAAAAAAAAAATTAGTACTTCCATTTTTCCCGGGCTTTTTAGGCATTGCTAATGTACTTAAACTTTTGGATATTAATGTAGTATTTTCATATAACAATATTGTGAAAAATATCATTGTAAAAAATAGCCCTACCAATATTCAGGCATTATCTATAAAATTGGTTGTAAACAATGTGATTCCTTTTACATAGGTCAGACGGGAAAGGATTTGCACACACGTATAAAACAGCATCAATATTCCGTTAGAACAGGACAGTTGTCCAGTGCCCTTTTTGTCCATTTGTCAGAGTTAGCCCACTGTATTGATTGGAATAATGCTTCAGTTTTATTCCATTCAAGCAACATTGTTAATAGAAATATTCTTGAGTCTGCCATTATCCAACTTTCAAATAACTTCAACATAAGCAAAGGTCTTTTTCAACTCGATCCTGTTATTTGAATTCCTTTAAAACAGATTTAGATAAGAAGGGTAAAACATTAAATCTTTGGTAAACTTGTCTTCTACTTTATTAACTTTTAATTTGCATTTTATTTTTTTATATATATCGAAACCTGACCATAGGCAGCAGTGTGTTAAAACCCGGGCAGAGTTCCAGTATAAATTTGTATTTTTATAATCCATTTGATCTTGTGCTAAAAATCGATATTTTTCCTTACAAATCTGTACGCCTCACTGGTAATCCTTTAAGGTTTTAATTTTTAATTTTTTATTTTTACTTCTCTGTTTATTGTATATATATGTATGTATGTATGTATTTGTATATATAGATATGTATGTATATATATATATATGTATGTGTGTGTGTGTATGTATGTTATTTATTTTTCTTTTTTCTTTCTGTAACCTATATATAGGCTTAACCTTTTTATGTACTTCAGTGTTCCTGAGGATGTCATTAGACGAAAGCGCTTGAGCATCATTTTGTGTTTCCTTTCCTTCGTGGTTTTATTCATCATAAATATTTTTCACGTGTTACTTTCGTGAAATAATTTTCATATATATATATATATATATATCGAAGCGAAACCTACGGTAAAATTATTGAATGCCCGGTTAGGTCAACTGTACGCCCCTGACGATTGATTAGGTTAAGTCGTGATATTTTCGTTAAAACGCGGGATATTTTTGCTACCGCACGAAGGGCGGGTTCTCTACTAGTATATATATATATATATATATATATATATATATATATATATATATATATATATATATATATACACTCGAACCCTCATTTATGTTAATTTGGTCTCTTTAGAAATTCGACATCTCAAAGGTGAATCAAACAGAATTGTGACTTCTGAACATGAATGTTATAGGGCGTTAATATAATTTCTTCCCAACAATTTACTATTGCCCATTTTTCAACTGCATGTCGTAATTATTATGCAAATGGGTAGAGGATTGCAAATTATCCTTCTTATACAGCGTACTACTACCGTTAAACGGCATCTTTGTCATTAAAATATAGAGAGTAACAAGAATATTATATGATGTTGAATTACGCGACCATTCTAGTGCATTAGTTAAAGAGCTAAAACTGCTAAATTTCAAAGATGTAATCAAGCTAACGCATTTTATTTTATTTACAAATGTAAGATCAAACCCAATAACTTACAACTAGCAAATAAATATTTCATATCTCCTCAAGCAGTCCACTCATACAACTCCAGAAATATAACACAATATCTTATTCAGCAATCTATCATGTATTCAATTCAAAATCATGCATTTTCTTCGGTTTGAAACTGTGTATATAAAAATATATTGTGAAGGGCGAAATTATACAAGTACAGTCCGTACTCCATATACGTCCCTCAGTCCCTCCTTTATATCATATATATATAATTATATATATATATATATATATATATATATATATATATATATATATATATATATATATATATATATATATATATATATACTGGGTGATCCAGATAAATGGGACTCATAAAAAAAAGCCAAATATTCTTAATATTTAATTCCTTTCACAAAAACTATATATCATTCGAAAGAGTAGAGTTACAAGTTTATTATGAAATATTTATTTTTTTAAAATGACTCCTTTCAAATGTGCTCCATTAGTTGCCAAGCATTCCAGTGTTCTCGCTTGTAAGTTCTGCATCACTTTTGCAAGAGTGTGCGGTGGTATGGCCTGTATCTCATTTGTGATGGCGGCCTTCAATTCTTGCAAGGTCGTTGGGTTATTTCTGTAGACCCTACTCTTTAAATATCCCCAGAGATAACACTGGGCAACACGTATTTTATTGAATGATATCTGACACTTGATTCTAGGTAATTTGGGTGCGCTGAATACGAATTTCAACTCGGTTTGGCTCTATCAGGTCCTGATTCTTGTCGACAGCCTATGTGCCATTTTCCAGATTTTTCAAATTAGGACTAAAAAATTAAGTCATGTGTTAAATTTTTTTTTCAAGTTTCATGAATACAAGCAGTTCAAACTACAGTAAAATTACATTATAACGATAGAAATGACTTAAAATAAAAAACAAACATATGAAGCTTTCACTGTGGCAAAAATGTTCTTTTGTAAGACTTTCTAGCGTATTTGCTTGTTGATGGCAGGTCTCTTTTCAAGCACCAGCAGTAATCAGCCATCATGTGGGAATCCCAGCGGCCTTGGTACCGTTCCTCCATAATTTTTATATCTTGGTGGAATCTCTCCCCTTGTTCGTCACTTACATCACCTAAATTACTTGGAAATTGGTCAAGATGGCTATTCAAAAAATGCATTTTTATGCTCATATTGCAACCTAACTCTTTGTAGTCCCTTAAAAGTTTTTTACGATTTCTTCGTAGTTATCTGCCCTATAATTGCCTAAAAAGTTTTCTATCAAGTCCACGAATGAGAACCAGCCATTTTTTTCGCGTTCATTCATGACATTAGGAAATTGCTGTCTTTAATCATTGTTCTTATTTGTGGACCGTCGAAAATTCCCGCCTTGATTTTTTCATAACTTAAACTTGGAAATTTTGAAGTTATGTATTTGAAACACTCGCCGTTCGTATCTAAAGCTTTTACATATTGTTTAATGAGGCCTAGTTTTATGCAGAGGAGGAAATATGATTTTATCTCTGCTCACTAAAGGTGGATTAATTACGTTTTTTTCTCCGACAGTAAGTGATGTTCGTGCTGGCCAGATTTGTTTGAAATAATGTTCTTCCTTGGCTCTGCTGTCCCATAAGCAAAGGAAGCAGGGATATTTAGTATACCCTCCTTGTTGTCCTAGCAGAAAATTAACCATTTTTAAGTCAACACATATGATCCACTCGTGCTCCCTATATTTGATAAGATTTAAAACCTTTTCTATATGTTCATACTTTTCTTTTAATTTTGTTGAGTGCCCAATCTGTATCGAGCCGTATAGATTGCCATTATGCAACAACACACACTTAAGACTTCTTTTCGAACTGTCTAAAAACAAGCGCCAATCATTTGCATCGTAAGACTCAACCCCCATCTTCTTTAACAAACCAACTATGTCGCAGCAATATACTAAACTATCCTCTGTTCTAAAATATTTAACAAGTTCTTCTTCTCTTTTTCTGTAAAATGAAATGTATGTGTTTGAAGTAAGCAAGTTTTTCTCTTTAAGTCTTGAAGCTAAAATTTCCGCAGCCTTTTTTGGCAAATTTAGATCCCTTACAAGATCATTCAACTCGGCCTGGTTAAACTTTTGCGGATCGTTTTGACTTTCAAATACGCTGGGGTCAAAATCGGTGTCTGACTCCTCAAAGTGCATAACAATATTTTCAGGAACATCTTCAACTAATTCTTGAGTTGGCAGACCCTTAAATTTTGGAATGGGGATCTCATTTGAATGTAGCACAGGTCGTATCGCGGTGTCGAAATTTGGGTACTCGATACAATGTTTATTTTTCTTAGTGAAGCCCGAAGTCTTGACAAAGCAAAGGTAGCAATCGGTCTCGTGGTTAGTAGGCTCTCGCCACACCTGATATGGAAAAAAAATTGTAAAGCGTTAACAAAAGCGACGAGAGACTTGTTTTTATGAATTTTATCAAAAGTTATCACCCAAACATTTAACATTTCTATGTGTTTCAACCTTATGCAATATTTGAGATTCTTATAAACATTTTCTGTAAATTTTTGTTTATGTACCTAAGTTACAATTACATTTAGGTAAGTTACAGTATACTAGTGATTAAATTACGTAGTTTTATGAAATCATAAACTTACCATCGGAACTCCAAAAGGTATTTTTGAATCCGAACCCTTCGTCCAATGTCGCAGTCTTTCAATGCATATAGTGCAGGCTTTATGTGGAGCCCACGATTTATCTTGGTCCCCCAGTTTTATGCCAAAATAAGCTAAGTAAGCTCTTTTTACGAAGTCAGTTATATTTGCTCGTTGATGTGGAAGTGTAAAATTTCCACATATATAACAGAAAGAATCAGGGTTGTTTTTGCATTTGAACTTTCTAGTGCTTGATGACATATTGCTTGATTGTTCTGCCAATTTGTAAAGGTATTTAAAGCCCTTAATTCATATAAATTTAAGAAAATCTGAAATATAAACACAAAAATTAGTTTAAATAGGTACTTATTATGAAATAGGTACTTACAATCTATGAAATTAAACTAGAAACACGGATGAGTAGGTACAATATAAATTACGTCTAATTAAATCAACTATATTAAATCACGATGACAAAATTACTCACTAAATCATATGCCAATTCAAAATTATGTTAATGCCCAAACTTAATTAACTAACTCAACTGACTGACTGACTGACTGACTGATTGAATTGACTGATTAACTCTGGAAACGAGTCGCTTTTATATATTTTAGTTGTCCCTCTAGAATACTCTACAGAGAACAGGAACGCTCGAGAAAATTTTAGAATTCTATGATATTTTTAGCTTAATTTACTAATATTAAAATGGGTTAAAAATGACAAAATTAAAAATATTTTTAGGGTGTTACATATAAAAATATACATAATACAACAATACCATAACAATAGGTACAAATACCTAGATAAAAACCTAGTTGCATAATGTGTAACTGCAAAAAGACTTAGCGAGTATTGAGAAAAAAACCTTTTTATGAATACGACGAAAGAGGAGGGGTGTTGAGCAAAATCAGGACCTGATAGAGCAAAACCGAGTAAAAATTCGTGCTCAGCGCACCCAAATTACCTAGAACTAACTGTCAAATCTAATTCAATAGACAAAAAGTTGAAATTTGTTCCCCAGTGTAATAATCTAAGGGAGAAAAATCCGGAGACCTTGCGGGCCATTCAACGTCTCCAAATCTTGAGATTAACTCCCCTGGAAACGTTTGACGCAAACTGCCATGCAGTTCCTCGTGGTATGGCAGGTAGCTCCATCTTGTTGGAACCAGTGGTTTTCTAGACAAAGATCTCTTAATTTAGGAATAAGGAAATCGGTCAACATTTTTTCGTAGCGATCACCATTTACAGTGACCGTGTTTCCGGTGGAATCCTCGAAAAAGTACGGCCCTATGATCTGAGATGCAGTAAGACCACACCAAACAGTTACACGCTGACTATACAACGGGACTTCGGTAATATTCAATGGATTTTCTGTTGCCCAGAAACGACAATTTTGTTTGTTTACAGTTCCATTCAAGTGAAAATGGGCTTCGTCTGACATAATCAAAGTTGCTAGAAAATTGGTGGTGTCATTTACCTTCTGTTGGATCCATTGACAGAATTGTCGTCTTCGTGCGAAATCTCCATCGTTTAGTTGTTGCACTGTTTGAATTTTATATGGAAAGAGCATTAAATTTTGCTTGAATATACGGTGTGTTGTTCCATATCCAACTCCTAACAGCTGAGAAGCACGTCTGATGCTTATGTTCGGATTATCCTGTACAATTTCATGAGTTCTGTTAATGATCTCGTCTATCCTTGCTGTGCGCACTCTTCCAGTTGGTTTTCTTTTTCCAATGCTGCCAGTTAGGGAAAAATTTCTGACACACCGACGGATTACTTTCTTAGAAGGTGATTTTGACATCTGAAAATTTGTCTTGAAAGATCTTTGAGCTGAAACTACACTTCTTCCATGCTCATAATATTGCTCAGTTATGAAACGCAGCTGTTCCACAGTCCATGCAGTCATCTTGAAGGGTTAGTTTTAACTAACACCTTTATTTTGTTTTGTATCTTATCTTGTCTTGTATTGTCAAAACCTATACAATTCTGTACAAACTTGTAACTATCCTCTTTCGAATGATGCGTATGATTTTATAAAAGGACTTATACTTTAAGAGTTACAGGGGTTTTTTTGGGTCCCATTTCTCTGGATCACCCTTTATATTTATATATATATATCGGGTCGGCAATAAAAAAAGGGAGACCTTTTAAATCCTTCATATCTCGCAAATACGGTACATAGAACCATGAAATTTTAGTATGTTAGTACCAAGTAATTTTATGGTTTGTATGCCATCTTTTAGCATTTTAGCTAAGAAATTGGATTTATGGCGAATATTCCAGAAAAATCTTGCTAATTATGGGTTCAAGTTGATAATTAAGCGATTTTAATTAACGTAAACCAACTGCAGGAATTTGGACAGCTTCTCAAGAAAATCGATAAAATAGGAGATATCAGAAGAATACCAAGTAGCAGTTTTAAATTTGGCCACCAAACAGCCCTGATTTAAATCCTGTCGGTTGCGGCCTTCAGGAAAATTTGTCACAGAGAATTTATCGGGTCAAAGTAAGAAATGTCGCTCATTTACAACAGGTTCTTCTGGAAAAATGGGATAAGCTACCACAAGAACAAATCAATAAAGCCATAGATGAGTTCCATCCTAGACTGAAAAAGGTTGTAGAAGTTCGTGGTAAACATATCGAGCAGTTTTTTTAACATCAACGTAGCACCATATGGGAGTACTTTGCAACTTTTTATATGCATATACAATGCAGTAGTAGTGTAAACGGATTTTCAGTGGCATAAAGAAATGTTCAATAAATCCGTAATTTTTATTAGTTTTCGTTGAAATCTGCTCACCGTATAGGAAATTTACTTAGTTGTGGGGTGTGAAAAAAAATATTGAAATCTGACTACCACTATGGATTTTACAGCCAAAGTTCGAGGTCTCCCTTTTTTTTGTCGACCCAATAATCCGATATATCAATATATATCCACGAAAACGTCAATTAGACTATATTTCTCGTATCCATAATGGTATACTATTATTGCGATTTATTATTTGTACATAACTTGTGTTTATCTTACTGACTTTTTTTCTCATCATAGGTACTTGCCGGCATATTCACTACACATCACTAGCAAATATTGTTTGGGATGCAAAGACATTTTACAACAGGAGGCCAAAACAAATCATTGGAAAATTTAGTGTGTTTTCTATATGGACTCGCTCACACATACTTAGTTTCCACATTAAGCTATTTTACGATAGTTGACGCCATTTTCGAGTAGTATATATATATATATATATAACCTTTGGTTAGCTTCCGCCCGAATTGTTCATTCTGACGAAGGCCAAGCTTTTCACTACCTTAGACCTACAGTTTAACGTGGAATCCGAACCACGCCCAACCAGCAGCCCAGCGTCTTAACCACTAGGCCACCCAGGGTACCCATTTATCTACCAACCACTTTTTTATTGTGTGGAAGGATGAACAGCTGGGTTTTGCTGCGCGCCGGCTGCCGTTAGAGGGTCTCGAACCCGGGACCGATGGACTCGTAGTCAGCTACGCTAACCACTACACCACGGAGGCGCCATGAGAAATAAGAGGTCGGGGAGATGCCACATGTTGAATACTATACTCAAACGTTTAGTGAAATTTAAATTTTTGTCATTTTGGCTAAAAATAGGCTGACCATACGTACCGTTTTGAACGGGACAGTACCGTTTTTTTTAATATTTCCTGGCCGTCCCGTCGTTTTAATAAAAATGTCAATTTTGTCCCGGTTTATGTACTTACTTTTTCATGAATACAGAATATTACATAACCCCCGTCCCTTTTTTGCCATCCCAGTGTCCCGTTTTTGTCTCAAGGAAATATGGTCAGCCTAGCTAAAAAGTAAAATTAGAAGTTTGAAATAATTACAATGCTGTTCAAAAATATTAGGACACCTTGTTTACTTTTGTACTTTTTGGATTTATTGTAATGTTAATTTAGGAACATTTCTTTATGGTAATCATTTTGAACTATATATCATTAAAAACCTTCAAAATTTCCTTTCCAATAATATATAGTTCAAAATGATTAATCTGAAGAAATGTTCCTCATTTAATATTGCAGTAAATCCGAAAAATCTAAAAGTAAATGAGGTGTCTTAATCTTTTTGCACAGCATTGTAACTATAAGGAACAAAAAATATTATGTGATAATATAAACAAAATATATTGTAATGTGTTTTCAATGTCACACAGTACTATGATATTTCTTTAACCAATATTTATATGAAACGTTGGGGAACCTCAACTATTCAAAATATGGATGTCGGTCAAAATTTTCTTGACATGTCTGTACAGCCTCATTCAGCTCCGGTCCCAAGTCATCGGTGGTTCAACGTCGGGGAAATGAAGTTAGCTTTATTTTAGTAATATATATATATATATATATATTAGGGTGTCACTTAAATGCAAAGTTTGAAATTTTCATGCTGACACCCCACGAATCTATTCCATTGGTAAACAAAACATGGTGACTGAAAAATCTTTTTATTTGAATAACTATAAAAGGTCGCCCCCGCCTTCCAAAGTTTAATGCTTGCGCGGCGTCTCCATAATCGTTCATTAGATATCTATATATCTCTATATATGTGTGTGTGTGTGTATCTGTGTGTGTCTGAATATCTGAGAAATAAAGTGAACAATACTTAACGATTCACCGTTTCTCATTTCAGCTACGTGATTTCTGGTGATGGAAACCCGGAAGTGTATATACCTATTAGGGGCAGCGGTTGATGAGGTGAAAGGATGCAAGCTTCCTTCCTACAGGCAAGCATTCGGTTACTTCCTTTACCTTCACCATGAAAAGAAAATGACAATACGTGACGCGTTGAGGAAGTCACTTCGAGCAGTGATGTCCTTCTGGGAGAAAGCTCACATTCCAACCAGACTCGAGACACACTGCGTCAGCAAACTGGATAAAGTCTTCGAGGAGTGGAAAGGACTCAAAAAACACGCCTCAAGGACGAGCGATTCACACAAGACGAAAGAAAAAGAATTCATTGAACGCCTCGATCGTCTCTTTGACATCGCCCACGCTGATTGTGAGAAATTGGTCAAGTACACAGAGGATTGGAGTTCCTTCAGCAGCAGCGCCAGAAAGGACGTCCAGGTTCAATGGCAGGTTTGGACATGACCCATCAGCGCCAAGTCAAAGATTGTACTCGACGTCGGGAGGAAGAGGAGAAACGAAGAAAGCGATCAGCAGCTGAAATGGAGGCAGTATCCAACGAAGCGGTTTTGGAGTCCTCATCCTCCAGCTCAGATGATAGCAAAGAAAAAGGAGCATGTGGTGGTTCGTTAGCGTCTAAACAAAGAGCAACGAAGAACATCATGACATCGGAATTGGCGGCAGCGCTTGATCGCACGCACTCTCGTCAAGAAAGGCCACATATCTGCTGTTTGAGGCAGCTTCCAGCTTAGGGCATGATGCTAGCGACTACAACATCAATCGTCGATCCATTCATCGTCAGCGTGAAAAATTCCGTACCCTTAAGGCTCGGCAACTGAAGAGCGAGTTCCAAGGCAATAGTCCGTTGACTGTTCACTGGGACGGAAAACTCATGCAAGATCTGACGTCACGAGAATATGTTGACCGCTTACCTATTCTTGTATCTGGCTCCGGGACAGAGCAGCTCCTCGGGGTGCCAAAACTTCTGTCAGGAACCGCGCTGGCACAAACAAATGCCATCATAGATTGCCTGAATGAATGGGGAGTGACCGATCATGTCAAATCTGTGTGTTTCGACACAACCGCGACAAACACAGGCCACCGTGGAGGAACTTGTGTTCTTCTGGAAGAAAAAGTTGGACGTGACCTGTTACACTGCGCGTGCAGACACCATGTTGGTGCTACAGGCGGCATTCGCAGCATCGCTAGATTCAGTATCTACCGGTCCAGAAATTCTGCTTTTCAAGCGCTTCCATGATTATTGGACCCGCATTGACCAGCAACAGTTCCAAACTGCGGACAAAGATACGTTCACCAAAGCAGCTATTTTTAAGCATAGAACGGAGCTCATTGAGTTTGCAAAATCACAAGCACTTCAAGTTCGTGATGACTATCAGGAATTCCTCGATCTTTCCGTCATCTTTCTTGGAGGAGTTCCATACAAGGGACTAAACTTCCGGCCCCTGGTGCTATGCACCGGGCGAGATGGCTGGCTAAGGGGCTCTATGCCATCAAGATCTGGCTCTTCCGAAGACAGTTTAAACTGACGAACACTGAGGAACGCGGAATTCGAGATATCTGCCTCTTTTCTGTTCTAGTTTACATGAAAGCGTGGGCAACAGCTCATCTGTCCATCAAAGCTCCGCTGAATGATTGGGAATTGATGAGGACGCTCCTTCGATACCCGCACAAGAAGATCTCTGATGGTACCACCAAGAAGCTGTCTGCGCACCTGTGGTACCATTCGAAGGAGGCAGTGGGTCTGGCGTTCTTTGATGAGAGGATATCGATGGAAGTGAAGTGCAGCATGGTTGCAGCGTTAGATCAAGAAGCCCCTCACATGCCGCCAAAACGACCTTTGGTCTTGATACTATGTTCCTCAGTGACAGCAAAGGACTGGAGCAACTGATCACAAAGAACACCCGAGGATTCTTCTCAAAACTTCAGTTGCCAGATTGCTTTCTGCTCCACCATCCCAGTTCATGGACGTCAAACTCTGAATACGTGCAAGCTCGGATGTGGTCTCCAAACTTGCAGTGGTGAACGACAGAGCAGAACGGGCCGTGGCTCTGGTGAAGGAGCTGAACGGAAAGTTGACAGTGAAAGAAGAACAGCTCCAGTTCCTCGTTCAAGTTGTCACTGACCACAGAAAGCAACACCCAGCTCCGAACAAATCAGCATTAGTGAGGACGCGAAAGAACTAATCACTGATCAGCGTATGAGCACCAATTATTCTGCTACTGTATATGTATTTTATTTCTCAAAGTTTTGCTTTTGTTGCTTCTCCATTTTGTACCATTATTCGCCAAATTATGTCTTCTATTTTGATTATATAATAAACTGTTTGTATTCTTTGCGTTTTTAAGTGTCTTACTTTCGTTATTTCACCAAATTGCCTTGTTTTTTATTATCTGGTTCGGCCCAAGCTGTGAACACTGAACAGCTTGTTGACGTCAACAAATGGGTCTTGTTTTCAGTGACGAGGGCGACCTTTAAATGATGACCAATCAGGACCAAATTTCTCTTCCGTATGTTTTACACCAAATGGAACAATTTTAGGGGGTGTCATAGGAAAATATCCATCGTTTAATTTTCCCCCTATTACCTAGTGACACCCTAATATATATATATATATATATATATAATATATATATATATATATATATATATATATATAGGCTGACCATATTTCCTTGAGAAAAACGGGACATTGGGATGGCAAAAAAGGGACGGGGGTTATGTAATATTCTGTATTCATGAAAAAGTAAGTACATAAACCGGGACAAAATTGACATTTTTATTAAAACGACAGGACGGCCAGGAAATATTAAAAAAACGGTACTGTCCCGTTCAAAACGGTACGTATGGTCAGCCTATATATAATATATATATATATATATATATATATATATCATCGGATGTTGTAATTAACAATCATTTGCGAGATCGAACGTCTCGTGTAGGATTTTAAAAGTACATTGTTACACACTTCACTCAGTACCGATGTCCATAAATATTTGTGCAAGTGTGGAAGGGAGTAACTTTAGCTCTATACGAACTTCTTACATACGACTCCATTACTCAAAGAACTGCTGATGGCTCGACTCTAGATGTTTAAATTCTTGTACATTTTAATGGTTCACTTCTCATTTTGAGACTGATACTGGAAGACTGATTAGAATTCTCAAGACGGAAATGCATGTCCTTAGCTTTTGTAACGTCGAAAGAATAACAAGGTTTTGCAAGCGTAATTCGTCGGCTTTTAGAAGACGCTTTCAGTCTTTACCAGAAGGAACTGTTAACAGTGTGTTAGAGCCCTTGACTGAAATGCTCATCTTCACATCAGTTAAGTCATTAGTGTGTATATCAAACATCGATGGAGAGAATGGGGGACCACACCTCACTCCGCAAGAGGTTCCAAAATGTTCACACAATACATCAACTTGTGTAGCTATAAAAGATTGACTTATATATATATATATATATATATATATATATATATATACACATTACACACACAGACGTTTTATCA
Source organism: Bathynomus jamesi (assembly GCA_023014485.1). NCBI lineage: Eukaryota > Metazoa > Arthropoda > Malacostraca > Isopoda > Cirolanidae > Bathynomus > Bathynomus jamesi. Next base: position 510,759 of record JAJOZX010003029.1, read on the forward strand.
ACCCCTTATACATAGCCACATGTCTTCAAAAAGTCATTATTTTTTCGGCTCTTTTAAATAGCTATCCCACAACTCTTTCCCTCCCTTTTTGTCATTCAGACAAATTCATTTACCGTTTTTTAGCCTGGTAAAGATGAAACTCCATGCTCGATCTTCGCCGCCAGTACAGTCCTGGAAGATTACTGTGCTGTTACTCGAACTCCTTCTGCCTGTGGATTAACTATGAGAAATCAGTCTCCCAAAGACTTAAGCATTCTTAAGCATTCCTCTCCTCACATTCTTCTGTCATAGCAATGTAGTAGTTCTTCTTACATATTCTCCGCCCTTGGGACATTTATCTTTTGCTATTTCGGTGAAAACCTTTGCTACAGCGGTTGACATAGCAGATGTTTTAGATAGAGCCAGACAGACATTCCTGATTTCCAATCCGTTCTCTCACACTTCTCATCATCTATCTCCACCTTCAACCTTGATTTCCTTTTAAACGAACTTGTAACATTAGATGTATAAACAACCTATTCTTCTAATACTAATAACAATGATATTTCTCAATGAATTTGTCTCCTCACCTCCTGTCCCCTTTAATTTATCAGTGATCTTTAAAATTGAACAACCTACCTCTACACCTCTATACCGGAGAATTCATCCTCCATATTCCTATTCCTCTTCCTTTTTTAGGTCAGACGCAATTGATTCAGATGTGTAGTGTTTGGTACATAACTTTTTTCTATTTTGTTTTCATACAGCGACTTTACTGTAGAGTATTTATTTCACAAAGCCACGAATTAATCTCACACCATACCGGATGTTCGACTTACACCATTGCCCTCCTAGTTCATGAGTGAGGTCAATAATGCACATATAACAATCTCACCTCTGCTAATCCGGCTGACATTCAACAGCTTAATTAGGATTAGACCTTTACTCTTCAACGTAGCAGAGAGAGAATATTTTTAAATACTTGTTCGCATGAATGTAATTCATACGCACATCATGGGTTCGATATCTTTAACCGTAATTGCTTCATTAGCATACGAGCAGTAACATTTCAGGAAGCTCGTGATGCTGAAGCCACCTTTATAACACGTTCATGGGTTGCCAAAAAGTTGCGAAGAAGTGAGGACTTCGTCAAAAGAAATTGCAATAAAACTTTGGATGAATGTGAAATGGATACAACCAAATCTGGGCGCCCAAATTTGCCACTCTCTCAGGAAAAAAAGGACATCATTGAAAGCGGTACGCGTAAGCGGAAAAACAGCTGTGCTAAACTTTCTAGAGAGATCGAAGTGTTGAGAGGAAAGATCGTTAGTGGTGAGATCATTCGACTGTACCGTCATAGGCAAGGTTTAAAAGCCTTGGCTTGAACTTCCAAAGCCAAGAAAAACTCAACTTAACATCGATGACAGAATGTGGTTTGCCCATTATCTTGAAGATTATGTGGATGATTTCATGCATTTAGCTGTCTCCGATGAATTTTTTGTTTACGTAACACGTCGGCCTAACTACCAAAATGATCGAGTGTGGGCCACAACACCAGATGAAATCGATGACAATGAACATTATCGCGAATTATTAAAAAGTCCAGACTGTGTTGGTGTGTTTGTTTTGTTCACTGCAAAGAAGCTCATGTGGGTGCTGAAGCCAAATGGTCACTGGTCAGAGTTGGGATGGACAGTATTTTCGTGATATTATTCTATCCCAGCATGTCATTCCTTTTCTAAGAAACCCAAACAATGTTATGGATGTCGATCAGGTCACACTTCTGCACGATAAGGCCCCCTGCTTTAAGGCATTAGCCACTCAACAGTTGTTGCGGAACCATGAGATCGATTTCTTTGGAAATGAAGAATGGCCAGGAAATTCTCCTGACCTGAACGTCTGTGAACACATTGGATCAGTTATAAAAGACAAGGTTGAATGTCTCTTGTTTCAAGAACCTGCAGCAAATCGATTTTCGAAGGATACAATGACGCAACACATTGAAACTGTTTTAGCAAATTTGCGTAACGATCAAGATCTATTCACGTCACTTTTGGCAAGCTACCCAAAGCGAATTCAGGCTGTCTTGGAAGCCAATGGCGGGAACACCAAGTTTTAATTGTTTCTCATTAAATGCTGGATTAAATTTTCTTTTGTAAGGTATGTTTAGTTTTACTGTACCTCTAATGGTTTAGGCCAGGGGTTCCCAAACTTTTACCACCAAGGACCCCTAAATATTAATTCCGTACGGACATAGACCGGACATAGTGTGAAATGGAAATTTATTTTAATATAGTTAATGTTACTATTTTTCCAAAAGCTTAGAGACCCCCTGAAAGCTTCCTACAGACCCCTGGGGGTCTGTACAGACCACTTTGGGAATCCCTGGTTTAGGCCATGGGCGGGGAGGGGGGCTAAGGTTTATTGGAGCCCCGTACATGTTGATAGCCTTGTGAACTTGATTTTTCTAGAGAAGCTACCTGTTGTATGGCATGTTCTTAAGCACTGTTTTTACAAAATATAAAGTTTTTCTTTAAAAAAGTCACTACTCCTACTCATTAATTTTCTCCTTTTCCAGGTTGGTGTATGATGACCCCTTGAAAGGCCCTCGAGACATGTTACCAACACCATGCTCGAGTGACGGAAAGTGGGTTCGTAGGAATAACCAGGAACTGTGCTATAGGAGGCTCCACTCAAGGACCTAGCCAAGACCACTACACACCCACAATCGTTAAAAGATCTAGACCTGATGAAGACTAAACTCCGTTCACGTTCGGTATGGAAGCTAAACGATCAATACTCAATGCCACACGCAGTTCTGAGGACACGTGTTCATCATCGACAAGCTCATTATCAGAAGAACCTTTTGAACAATGTCCTGAAAGTCCCCAACTTTACACATCAACCGCAACATCCCAAACCGCTTCTTCGGATGCAGCCACAATCCGCACAGAAAGATCGATTCATCCTTCATGCAGCGGTGTATCTCTTAGCTTATCACATAATGTGTGTAACACCCCTGCACTTTCTAGAAGCCAATACAACGTTAGGGTTGATCCCTGAGTCGCATATTCGGAGGGGCTCGAACAGGGTCTTCGCAACGTAGTTTGGTGTATCATCGCATATGTCCTTCAGAGAAATGAGGGCCGGGAAGCCCGAGTAAGGGTGGCGTTTGGGTTTGAGACAGACAATAGGAAGGGTGACCTGTTCTGGATAGTAATACCTTACAGACGCCTATTAAAGGAGAACGCTGATTACATTCTCTCATGTTTTGAGCAAACCTCTCAGAGTGGGCCAAAGTTCAACTTAGAGAATTTCACGATCGATGTTAACCACGTCTTCCTTGTTGAAGTACATGATGCTACACCTTATACACTTAACTTTAACTCCCAAGCTATGTGCAGACGGCACATAAACTCTGAGCGCGGTTGCGATTTTATAGATATAATCCTGCCTCATATGTTTATCGTGCTAAACAAGGCGTCTAGAAGTTTCCGGTTAGAAACAATCGTTGAAAGAGCTCGAAACCTTGCTAGAGATTGCAAACTTGATTTTGACTGTAATATGGGTCCTGAAGAGCTGGCGAAAGTGGAAGAACGAAAGTCAGGATTGTTGTGTTTGGTTTGGACCAGGATGGTAGAACAACGTATGTATTTAAAAGTTGTGTGAAAGATCGTACAAGATCTTTACTTGTTTTAGGATTGGTAGGTGCAATTTACATTCCTATTAGATGTATCAGTTATTTTTACGTAAACTATGAAAAAAGCCGTAAATATGGAAGGCACCATGATTTGTGTAAGGGATGCCTTGAGTTTACAGATGATCTGTTAAAACATTGTAAGGAATGCCATATGGCTTGCGACCAGTGTAAAAATCCTAGATGGGAAAGTCGAGTGGTTGAAACCGAAAAGAGAGATTGTAATGTATGTTGATGCATGTTTTTCAATAATATATGTTTTGATTTCTAGAAATCAAATTGGACGTGCAGGAAAATAAGGATATGCGAGTGTGGTATATTTCATACGATGAATGATAGCTGTGAGTTCCCACATAAATGTGATGAAATTCATTGTTCTACATGTCATGAAAAAATATAAGGCGAAAGGTGTAAAGCATGTTTGTTATGTGAAAGATACCAAACCAAAACATAAGCCTTGTATAAGTGTACTACGAAATAAAGACCTATACGAACGCCGAAACCAAACACGCTATCCCACATTTACTCGTACGCCAGACCATCTGTGACGAGTGCATGCATATTGAGTGTGATAAATGTCCTAAATGCGGTAAACGGAAAAATATTTTTAAGACGACTGAAAGAGACTCTCGTGAAACTGTTTGTGAACTATATAGTTGAGCTAGAGGACCAATTAAAAAATGACTGTATATTGTGGCGCATATGCAGCAAAATTTGATACGCAGTTTCTTTATAAGGAACTGTTTGAATACGAGTCCTCAGAAATATTCACGGATGACTCCTTGAAAAGAGGAAACAAGCTTATCCAGATGCAGATAAGGAATAATGTTCAGTTTAAAGACAAGCTATTATTCACACCTTGTAAATTAGCTAAGCTACCCAAAGTAATGGGTGTAGATGCTGAAGTTTCGAAAGGATATTTCCGTTATACATTCCTTACTCACGATACTTTAATTACGTAAGACCTCCGCCCCTAAACATTACTTTAACTATGACAGCATGAGTGCTAATGAGTGTGAAGAATTTGAGCAATACCACAACAGCTTCAATGAGGATATTACTTACAATATAGCACATGAATGTGAACGTTATTGTGAGAAAGATGTGCGCGTACTGAGAGTATACTTTCCAAGCCTTTAGAAGGATGTACATAACTCGTTTCAACTGTGACCCACTACAAACCGCAACCACGATTGTGCTTTGCCGTGTTCAAGAATAATTTCATGTCGAAAGATACACTTGCCAGCATTCCCCGAAACGTTCCGGGTAGTTATGCTTATAAGGCCATCTGCTGGCTCATACACCTACAACAACAAACAGGTGTATACATAAAACATACTCGCAAGACAGGGTAAGTGGCTATTAAGATTGATGGTCGGGTCTTTTGGGTGGATGATCTAAGTGAGGATCCTCACACTGGTGAGAAGACGGTGTACTCCTTGAACGGATGTTGGTGGCATGAATGTCCACGTCCTGAATGCGGTATCACAGGCGAAGTCCATGGCAGTAAACCCGCTGATAATTTTGCATGGACCTGTACTCGCGACCAACTTATAAGCTCACAGTTCACTCACAAGGTACTATGAGAGCATGAGTACGATGCACGGATGGAGATCGATGAACAGTACCGCGACGAAATAAAGGCCATCAAATGTACAATGGTGGTGGACCCTCTGAAGTGTGGATCCAGTTTGTTTGAAAGGCGTACAAACTACTCCAAACTATACTTTCCACCTACGGAATGAGTGGAGATTCATTACTATGATTTCTGTTCTTTATACCCCTTCGTAATGAACAATCCGTACACTGCCGGGTCGAAAATGGGAAATTGTTTTGTTTCTTAAAATGTACACTATGTGAGAAATTTCATTTCATCATCTTAACAAAATTTTAAAGTACCAAGCATGTGCTACCCCTGCTACCCCTAGCAAAAACCCCCCACTTTTTTACCCTCATATTTGCATACATTAAAATGGGAAAAAAATTATTTCTTAAAAAGTACACAATGTGAAAAAGGTTTTTTTATCACTTCAACAAAATATTAAAAAATCAAGAATGTGCTACCCTACTACCCATATCACATGCCCCTCCTCCCTTTTTTACCTTCATATTTGCATATGTTTAATGTTGTTATATGTTACATGATAAGTTGTTTGTTTAATGCTTGATATTTTTATGTTTCAGATAAATAGAAATAATTTTTCAGATAAATAGAAATAATTTGCATTTGCTTTAATTATAATTTGAATTATCATAAATTATAAATTACATATAATTTGTTTTTACTTCTGAATATAAAATATGACTACTAGAAGCAAGTCCTCAAATGCAGCCTTTAGATAACCTACGGAATTCCCAGCAGCCATGACTCATTCAAAAGCAGATGTTGTGAGACACTACCTTTTTGTGCGCCGTTGCGAAGAAGCTAAATCAAAAGGATCAGCAACTGCTAATGATTGTTACAGGGTTGTTGTAAAAGATATTGAAGACATTTGAATGAAATTTTCTTTTCCTACGATTAACACCAAAGGTATCTATCTTAAAGTCAGTCGACTAATAGAAGAAGCCTCAAAATTGAACAAGGTGCCGTTACATTGAAGAAATGAAAGTTTTGCCTTAAAAGTAGCTCAGTATGATGAAATGTTTGATATATCTTCTTGTGAATGCTATGATAAGGGAATCGATAGGAAATCTTGCAGGTGTAAGGATAAAATACCAATGGCAGAATGGAAGTCTTTTGTGGGTCAAAAACAAAGAAAAAATCAGTTAGGACCAACTGATCGCATAGCTAGTTCAACAAAGAAAAGATCTTTAGCAAGAACCCAAGAAGCACAAAACCGTCAACTAAATGCATAAGAAGAAATGACTGAAGCTACCAATGTTTTACCATCGGAATTTATAGAAAATACCGAAGAAGACATGGATGTAGATTCAGAGAGTCAGGATGTAGATTTTGAGGCCGATTTAGAAATGACTCAGAATATCAGAACAGGCATTCCTATAAAAACCTAGCATTAACAGCAGATCGTTATCGTGTAAGTTGTAGAGCTGCAGCTGCAATAGTCAATGCAGCTTTAAAAGATATGGGGATCCTTAACCACACCAACATGCTTGACAGAAAGAAATTAGAAAGAGAAAGAAATCGCGTGGGTGAAACAAATACTTTTAGGTCTAAATCCGAAAATCTGAAGATGGAGTGCCTTGGATTTGATGGAACGAAAGATAACACACTAACCAAAAGTGGAAGGATAAAAGAAGAACACTATGTTATTGTGAAAGAACCTGGAAGCATCTATGTAGACCATGTCACACCAGATAATGGAACTGCTCGCTGCATAGCAGAAGAGTTGATAACTATTATTACAGACTCGAACAGCACAGATACTATCAAAGCTTTACTGTGTGATGGTACTCCTGTAAATACAGGAAAAATTGGTGGAGCCATAAAACTGGTTGAAATTCATCTTAACAGACCAGTGCAGTGGTTGGTGTGCCTCTTGCATTTGAATGAGCTGCTTTTTATGCACGTCTACAAAGCCATTGATGGTAAAACAACAGGTCCAAATACTTGGGTTCACTTGGGAATAAACTGAAAACAGATTTAACAAAATTGGAGGTAGTCATATATTCTCGCGTAAAGAGAAACATTAAAGAAATTCCAGCAAATGTGAAGGAGCTAAGCAGTGATCAAAGATATCTCTATGATATGTGTCTGGCAGTACAAACTGGAGACACTTCTCAAGATCTGTCCACTCGATCCCCAGGTATCCTTCTCCATGCTCGCTGGCTAACTCTAGCCAACAGGGTCCTTCGATTATACAGGGTGGGCGGAAAGTAGCTCCCTATTTTGGATTGGTAAAAAAATACGTATATTATCCATTTATTTCAGAAGAAATAATATGAAAAGGTAGGCATACATGGTAGGTTTTCTATAAAATTCAATGTGGGCTCCAACTCTTTCCACCAGCTTCTGGAGCCGCCCAGGAATGGCGTCCACTGACTTTAGCAGGAACTCCGGCGGGATGGAGGACATGACTTCCCGAATTCGGTCCTCCAGTTCTTCCAATGTCCTCGGTTTGGTGCGGTAGACTTCTTCCTTTACCACCCCCAAGAAAGAAGTCGCACGGTGTCAAGTCGGGGCTCCTGGCTGGCCATTGATGTGGACCACGACGACCCATCCAACGCCCAGGGAAGTGGGCATCCAGCCACTCACGGACAACAAGAGCGAAGTGCGGAGGGGCGCCATCTTGCATAAATATCAGATCGTCGATGTTCTCCCATGTGCTGACAACCGGCCAGACCTCGTTCGCAACATAGCAAGGTACCGCTCAGCATTCATGGTGTTGCGCAGAAGGAACGGGCCCACAACCTGATCTGAGGTCATACCACACCACACCGTTACACTGAACCGATTCTGCCGTTTTTCAGCGGTAACCGTGCGACTTCTTTCTTTAGGGGTGGGTAAAGGAAGAAGTCTACCCGCACCAAACCGAGGACATTGGAAGAACTGGAGGACCGAATTCAGGAAGTCATGTCCTCCATCCCGCCGGAGTTCTGCTAAAGTCAGTGGACGCCATTCCTGGGCGGCTCCAGAAGCTGTGGAAAGAGTTGGAGCCCACATTGAATTTTAGAGAAAACCTACATGTATGCCTACCTTTTCATATTATTTCTTCTGAAATAAATGGATAATATACGTATTTTTTTACCAATCCAAAATAGGGAGCTACTTTCCGCCCACCCTGTATATCTCAACGCCAAATCCCGATAAAAACGGTCAAGATATAGTCAAGATTATTATGCAGTTCTATGCTCCATGGTGGTTTTGGATAAAATCTCATCCATATGCAACTGATGGTACAAATAACTTTTGGCATTTAATATACTTTCTTCGAAATTTAGATGAACAACATAGATCAATCATAGAACCAATATTAAAGAATAACCCCTACTTTGCCTACCCAGAAAATATACACATATCAATGGTAACTTATAAGAGACTAGAAATTAGGGAGCAAGCTATTCAGAAAATCATCCTTTCAAGAACGGGATTTTCAGGTACCAGAAACTTTGAGTTGCCTCGAACCCTCAATTTCCAATCTACTGACTACACCGAGATGATCAAGTTGCAAAAAGAGATCATTACTCCTCCACCGCTGCTAAACAATTTTAGCGACGATGAGCTACTACAGGCTCGATGTAAGCCACTGGAGATAGTTTCTTTTCCATGCCACAGTCAAAGTGTGAAAAGGGCAGTGGACCTAGTAACAAAGGCATGTCAGGAAAGAATAGGATATGACAACCGTCAAAAGTTTATCTTAAACTCATTAGAATGAAGGCGACAACTGCCCAAGTTTGAATGGAAGGCCCACTGGAATGAGTAAGAAGCATATGAAATAAAATTTTCTAATGATATTGAAAATTTCTTCCCTTTTGATGTGATAAGGAACAATGAAAAAGTGAATTGAATTTTAGCACATTTATTATGCCTCTAATTTTTTATACTGAATATATTGTTGTACGTAATTAATTTTCCTAATACTGTACATTATTAAATAAAATATTATACGTCAATAAAAATTTATGTCATCAAAAAACCTGAATGTAGAGCAAGTCTCGTATAAATGGAATATTCTTCAATATAGGTCAAAAAGTGAAAAATTGTGCCAGGGTTTGGAGGCTTTAAATAGCTAAAATAATTTATGAGGAGGTTCCTGTGTTACATTCAAACCCCTCACAATATGTACAGTTTCAATATAAAATTTCAACCCGGCCTACTGTAGACGCTCCTGAAAACTTGTGGGACCCGCACTACTTACCATCGAAGAGTTCTTAGCTCACTTGAACGAGAACTATTTTGGCCTTTCCTTTGTTGACGTGCCCCCACCCCCTCGCGATTTGTGGATGCCAATCTTACCAGTTTTTATACATCATAAACTCATGTTTACTCTATGTGTGAACTGTGCAGAGCACAATGGGGACTGTAATCACACAATTAAGCAGAGAATGATCTATTGTGTTTATACAAGTCCTGAGCTGACTCTCGTCGTTCGTCAAAAATACTGAATATATTGAATATATTAAAATATTGAAGATTTATGAGGTGTGGAGATTCCAGAAACTCGCCAGTCTCTTTACGCCATATATCGTTTTTTGAAGAATAAAGTTGAAGAATCAGGATATCCGCGAGGAGTTGAGAACGAGGATGAAAAAACTGTTCATATACATCGCTACCACGATCGTGAAGGGATACAACTTGATTGGGAGAAAATTGCATGGAACCATGGTAAGAGCTTTAGTGCCAAGCTCTGCTTAAATAGCTTGTGGGGCAAATTTCCCAGAATACTGACATGGGGAACGTAAAGTCTGCTGCAATAGTTCTGCTCCACCCTCTCCGAGATGTGCAAGGAACGCAGTCCCTCTTTCTCTCCCACCCTCGCTCTCTCCCTCTCCTCTTGCCCCTCTCCCTCTCGCAATCCCTTCCTCTCGTCCTCCCCTCTCCTTTCGCTATCCCCACCTCCTCTCTCTCTCTCTCTCTCTCTGTTCCCTCCTACTGTTTCCTTGTTATTTTCTTTCGATTTACCTTCATTCTTATTTTTCTTTTTCCTTCCTCTTCAACTCATACTAATACATGACCTCTCTTCCACACCTCCTGCTCCCCGATTATTACCTCCTCCCATGTCTCTCATTATTCCCATCCTATCAACTACTGTCATTTGTGTTTTTGCTTCTTTCCTCTTTACCTTCCCCTCGTAATCCGTTCTCTTTTACATAATAAATGACTCACTCATCCAATCACGCATTTTAATAAAACTTCCTCTATAAATACTCAAAAATATATTAACAGCTTCCGAAAATGTTCGTGTATATCAATAATCTTGTTCCTCTTTTAAATAATACACCAAAACGGACGATATTACGAGATCAAACTGTCTACATGGAACCGCACAATAGGTGAAATTAATCATCATAATGTAGAGGAATACAACACTTATTTATAAGTGTTAATATCGAATCACGATATGACAAAAAGTACTACATCACCAATGATCCCAAAATTCGAAGGATACTGTAATTCGGTGTGTTAAATTACGATTCGAATAGCATCTAATTTTAAACTGTGATTTGAACCCAGCGACAAAATATATGAAATAATATATATATCAATATACTGTACAGTATATGTGAAAATGAATAATTCTAACATTCATTTTTGCATATAAAGTCCAAACTCGCGTGACACTAACTTTATACAAAATGAAAGTTTGGAAAATTTTTTAATTTTCTTTCTATTGTATTTTTGTTAAGTGATTGATGAGTTATTTCTCTGTTAAATTACCTAATAATTTTTTAGATTAAGGTTACTCATGTAATCGTGTTAAATTCTGCAATGTTCATTTTTTTTATACATTCTCTCTTAGTTGTAAAAGATGAAGTAATAACTTGCCAAAACTCTAAATTAACACTTAATTTTAAATTTTAAGCATTTAATTTTGGCTCATATGCATGTTTAATTTTAATGCATAGTAAAATGCATATTTCAATTTCCATTTTTAGTTAACTCGGCAAATCATGATAACATCAGATCTGTCAATATGCTGTTTAAAAGAAAAATATGACATTATCTTCAAATATCTTGCTTATCTGCCAGTATGCTGTTACAGCCAAAATTTACCTTTATCTTCAAATATTTTGCAAAAAAAATTCAGCCTATTGAGAATAAGAAAGAAAACAGATCAGCATTAAATAATAACGATGTCACCAGATTATTAGTATATAAATTCTTGCAATATTTCAAATTATCATTCTGATTATTCTGATCTGACCTAGAGGCTGAAGTATTACTTAAATATTTTAGAAGCAGTAAAATTAATTCAGAGGATCTCTGTCTTCTCCTTTGAGCCCTGCTTTATCCAAAGAACTTAGTTTTAAAATAGAATAACTAATTTCCCGATACGCTACAAGAATAATCGAGGAACCGTCAGATAAATTAGTAAGTTTTCACAGAATCCTTCGATCCACTTCAAGAAGAAATCGGAGTGTGGAATAAAAGAAACTACTGCGATTCTCTACACGGTACCAGCTACCCCAGAGTGAGAAAATCCGTTGCTGCTACCTAACCAGAACCCCCGTCAACCTCGAACCACCTAAGGCCATAGACGGAGCGTAACATATATATTACAGGATAACTGCCCTGTTCATACTGCCAGGATCATCAGACGGTGGTTTCAGGAACAACGAGATGTCGAGCTGCTGAACTGGCCCACCAAGGGGTGTGACCTAAACCCCCTTGAAAATGTGTGGGTAAATGTGGTTAACCCTTGGGAGCCTGGGCAGGAGCGGACATCTCAGCACCTGCTCGAACACACCATGACAGAGTGGGAGCTATTCCGCACGAACCCACAAGTCATCAACAATCACGTGGCATCTGTTCCAATTAGGCTACGAGAGGTCATTAATAATAATGAGAGATGGACCAAGTGTTGAGTAATTGTGTATAATGATGTCATGGTTGTGATGTAGTAAATATATATTTATTTACTTCAACAATTGTCAGTTCTTTATAATTTGAACATTATGTTTTTTATGTTCTTAAGAAAATCACTAAATTTACTTGATTCATGTTTATTTTTGTAATAAAAAATTTAACTATGTTATCATTATCTCTCCATGGATATACCTTTTTCTGTAAGATCATTTGTTGATAATACATGAACTTTAAACAGAAATGTTATTGCCTGGAGAAAAAGTCGACACTACAACTTATCTTACACTTTAACTATAACATGGCCACATCAAAATCCTATGATTGAAAGTTTTTAAAGTATCCTACGTTTGCGAAATAACGTAGTTACTCTATTTCCTAAATTTAGAAATAATGCATGAATAAAATACATTATCGTCCCAGCATTAACGCTAAAACTCCAATGAGCAATATATTTATTGTCATTGGCTTTCAAAAAATAAAAGTATTACTATGACAACACCTGAAACTGCCCTCCTTAGGTTTCTATCATTCTATCTGTGCCTTCATCTTTAATTTCCTTTCTGGCCGATCTATAGCTGCAGTTATAGATGGCCACTGTTCTTCTCCTAAAGCTATTAACAGTGGTATTCCTCAGGGTTCTGTCCTGTCACCCACTCTTTTTCTTTTATTTATTAATGATCTTTTAATTCGTACTTCCTGTCCTATTCACTCCTATGCCGATGATTCCACTCTTCACTTCTCACCCGTTTCCCAAATCGTCCTTCTCAACAGTCACTCCATGATTCGCGTAGTACGGCTATGGAACACCTGACCTTTGATCTTTCTGCTATCTATGAATGGGGCAGAGAAAACCTTTCAATTCCTCAAACACTCAGTTCTTCCATCTGTCTACTCGTCACAATCTTCCACACGACTATCCCCTTTCCTTCAACAATACACAACTCAATCCTTCCTCTTCTCTTAAAATTCTTGGCATTTCCTTTTCTCGTGATCTTTTCTGGAAAGGTCACATATACTCTCTTTCCGAAACAGCTTCTAAGAGGTTAGGTGTGCTGTACTGCCTCCGCAATTTCTTTACCCCCACTCAGTTGCTGGTTCTGTACAGAAGTCTTGTCCGCCCCTGTATGGAGTATGCTTATCATGTATGGGGTAGCTCTACCTACACAGCCGTACTTGACCGGGTGGAATCAAAGGATTTCCGTCTCATCAAATCCAAGCCTCTTACTGATTGTCTTCAATCTCTCTCTCTCTTCGCCGCAATGTTGCCTCACTCTCTCTTTACTATCGCTATTATAACGGACATTGCTCTTCTGAACTCTCTAATTGCATGCCTCCGCCTTTAAGGAGAGCACGCAGTACCAGACTTTCTACACTTTCTCATTCCTTTTCTGTCTAGCTATCTGCTGCAAGCGTTAATCGGTATTTTCAATCTTTCATCTATTCAACCGGTCAACTCTGGAAACATCTTCCTCAATCCATCTTTCCTCTTTTCTATGACCTCCCATCTTTCAAACGCAGAGAGTCTAGTCATCTCTCTTATTCTTCTTCTATGGGAGGGGCGATTTTGCGGTCATTGCCCTTGACCCCTCCTTCCTGCACAAAAAAAAGGTTATCCCTTAAAAATGTAATCAAACTTTAGGTACTTGTAGGTTATCCCCCCCCCCAGTTTTGACAGAATATTTTCGGTAAAACTAACGAAAATATCACGACTTAACTTAAGCAATTATCAAGGGCGTACAGTTGATCTATTAGTAAATAGTAAATACTATTCCAGAAACAAACAATGTTATAATTAATAATAGATCAACTGTACACCCTTGATAATTGGCTAGGTTAAGTCGTGATATTTTCGTTAGTTTTAACGAAAATATTCTCAAAATTGGTCGGGGGGAGATAACCTACAAGTACCAAACTTTATATAAATCTAATTGCTAATTAAACGTAATATCATCTTGGCTCCGTAAAGTTAGTCCTCTTGAAGGAAATAAATAAAGATCTCTCTATGTAAATTTGAATTTAATGAATGAATCAGATCATTGAAATTTTCATTGAATCTGCAGCTACATTTGAGTAGAAAGACATTCTTCAACTAAGATCTATGAACAATTATTTTTGACGGATCCTTAAATTTAACCCATGTAACCAATCTCTCACCCTGTAGGTGAGAATGTTAAATCCGCTGTAAAAAGGGGAATTCACAGATTCCCAATATGGGAAATGACCTGCCAGGCCTCGACATTTAGCGTAGCAAATTAAATTTGACCCTATATTTCACATGCCAATCTTCCTAGAATTATATATATGTACGTGTATGCCTTTAAACTATGTATTTCCTTTCTTATTCTGTCCTAACCTGACATGTCATTCCTTTTTGATTTTGTGACGGGAAATATATTTACAATAATCTACATTCTACCCTGTAATCTTAGATATTCCGTTTTTATGAGTCACTGGAACTTACATGAACATAAATGATATAATTTAAATTTAGGTACCATAAAATGGAAGAAAGGATACGACGCTTCAAAAAATTAAAGAATAAAGTCCTTTATATATTTAAACTAAGTGAATAAAACTAACTTTGTATAGAATGACATTGTGAAAGAAAACCAGACAATGTATTCATATCCGAAACTGCATTGAAACCTGAGAAAAATACTTATTTCCATTGTAAGACAAAAATCATATAGTCAATTTATTTAACAGAATTGACTAAAATTTAAACTATAAAGCACTTGAATCCAAAGCTGAAAAATATTTCGATTTCCATTTAATACTATTGTAACAGGATAAAGTACCACTAATACAAATGCGAAACAACCAACCACCTGAACGCCTAAGGTAACCTAAAAGGAATAAGTTATGTGCGGACAACTCTTAAGTGGATTTTTTTATTATCTGTTTTGTAAGCGAAAGCATTTGTAAAGTTCTTTAATCCTGAACCTTAAACTGACAAATTTAAGAAACTTGATTCAGCTTAGAATTTGAAAATCCTGTGGTTAACCGATTCCTGGTTAAGGGAATATCGTTATTCATATTTAAGTGAAAGGTCTCTTGTTTGAAGGGGTAAGAAACTATCTCTGGAAAGTTTATAAATCTAGTATTAGCGTTCGAAGTTTAGTAATTCATCTAAAGATATAATTGTTAATTACTTGGATTTAAATACTTGTTTGTTAATGGCGTCCTTTATTAATGAACTGATTACTATTAAGGTTTGTTGGATAATCTCTAGGAGCGCTCCATTTTTCAATATTAAACATACACTCATAAAACATATACCATTTGAAAGGTCACATTTTTCTGAGTCTAAAAATGTAGTAATCCAAAAGTATCAATAGCAAATAAAAAGTAACGATTTAATTAATTGTTTGACGCGTGACGTCATTAACTACATTATAAAGGTTGACTAAGTTATAAATCTTCAGTCTGTGTTGTAAGATGGTATTTTTGGTAATTGTTACGCTAACCTAACTTAACATGAATATGTTATGAAAAATGTGAGCTTTCAAATGGTATATGTTTTATGAGTGTATGTTTAATATTGAAAAATGGAGCGCTCCTAGAGATTTACCGGTTTGTTTATTATTTATATTTTAAAAATGTGTTTATTAATAGGTTGTAATTGTTAAATTTCTTCTTGTTTATTAAAGTTAACGGATCACCTGAAGATCAGGGCCCCCACCCTTCTTTAGTTAGCCTTATAAGGCTAACTAACGAAAATATCACGACCTAACCTAACCAATCGTTAGGTCAACTGCACGCCCTGATCTTCAGGTGATCCAAGTTAACTGTAATTATCCATTTGATTAATCGGTATTAATGAAGTAGTTTTGTAAATTCTTGTTTAATTATTAACTTTGAGTTTGTAAGTTTGTACAGAAGTTAATGAGGGTGTTTTTAATGTTTTAGGCCTTTTTATTGCGGAGCTGGAGCTTGGTTTCGCTTGGTGACGCTGCATGGGCTTTGGTTGGCCAGCATTGAGCCCAAAGCATTACCAGGGTATCCTAGTGCAGTAATTATAGGCATACATCCCTAGCAATATGAATACTTTAACTTTTTTTTTAGTTTAGGGTTGTTTATTAGGAAAAGTGTATATGATTTTTGTTTAACTTGTTTGTATTATGGTTAGATAATAGGATGTACCAGATAAATTGTCATTATTTAACTTTCTCTCTTTTGCCTGAACGACGTAATTGAGCTTCATAGTAATTTAATTAGTTAGTTGGTGATAAGGATAATCCTCAACTCCCTTAACGACACCCCTCTGGACCCGCGCATTTAATTAGTAAGCCTGTATAACGGCGTATCTCCTCCGCCTTCCTAGAAGCTTGGCGGCCCCTTCCGTGGGGTATACACGACTCGAGTTAGCACGGGTGGGTTGAATGTAAGCGTTTAGCCCTACCCACACAGTTTCGTTTACACTATCCAATTCTTTGGCCATGAAAGTTCAGTCAAAACAATCTCGAAGCTCAAATTCGCCAAATTATTCATTTAAGTTACCCATGTAAATCCCCAATCATGATAAAGAAAACGTAGATAGAAATTTTCGGTACGAATGAAAAATCTAAAGCTCAAAAAAAGATAGACGAAATAAACTTCCCAAATTCATATTTCAAAGAATAAATTTATCTTTCCTTAACAAAGGAAGTATTAAAATTCACCTGCATATTATTATAACCTACTGTATATTTAAATTCCCCAGATTTTAGAAGGGCGAATAAACCTCTGTCATCACTGCATTCGAATCACTAAATTCTAAAGAAAAAGAAAGTAAAATAGTTATCTCCTGAAGTTGAATTAAAATGAACATTTAATGACTTATCAACTATGAAGATAGTACGATCAACTAAAAATAACTTTACCAAATTCAGAACTGAGAATTAATGTGATCCAATTAAACTTTAGAAAAGAAAAACATTGAGAAAAACAATGACTTTCAGGCCGTGTTGGCATATCTTTTATTTTTGGAGAAAACTCCTGTAAAACTACCAGTAAACGAAAAAGAATGGTTTCTGCCACTAGGAATAAAACTTAACTATTGTAATACCCTTCAGGTAAAGAGACCTTTGCGATCCATTATTAGGTATCTTCCTTGCATAACATATCCCTTTTTTTTTTTTTTTTTAAAGAGGGAGGAAAACTGTTGTAAAATACAAGAGAAAATATTGAGTAAAAATTAACATTGGTTGAAAGGAAATTAAAAGAGGCGCGTCTGCTTCCATATATGGCACCTAGACGTCGCGTCGAATCCCTTAAGGAGTCGCCATGAATATTAAAGACGTTTAAGCTACAAAATCAGCCTAAAAATCCGTCTGGTGCCGACTTTGCCAGACTGATGGATGAAAGGTGCCCTATCTGGAGGTCACCCTTAGAGTCCTTTCTCGCCCTAAGGTTCTCAAGCGAGTAACGTCGTCGCCACTCCCTTCCTCCCTGATTATATAAAGAAGCCCGACGCCCTTTCTCTTAGATTCCATTAGGTCTCGGCGAGTAAAGGCTGAAAACGCGCGTTAGAGAGTTAGCCAGAAAAGGAATGAGAAAGTGTAGAAAGTCTGCTGCTCCGTGCTCTCTTTGAAAAAGGAGGCATGCAGTTAGAGAGTTCAGAAGAGCAGTGTTTGTTATAATAACGGTAATAAAAATAGAGGGAGGTAACATTGCGGCGAAGAGAGAGATTGAAGACAATCAGTAAGGGGCGGGGAATTGATGAGACGAAAATCCTTTGATCCCACCAGGTCAAGTACGGCTGTGTGGGTTGAAGCACCCCACACATGAGAATCATACTCCATACAGGGATGAACAAGACCCCTGTACAAAGACAGCAACTGAGTCGGGGTAAAGAAACTGCGGAGGCAGTACAGCACACCTCACCTCTTAGAAGCTGTTTTAGAAAGCGTATATGTGATCTATCCAGGAAAGATCACGAGAAAAGGAAACGCCAATAATGTTAAGAGAAGTGGAAGGATTGAGTTGTCTGTTGTTGAAGGTAAGGGGATAGTTGTGTGGGAAATTTTGATGAGTAGACAGATGGAGGAACTAAGTTTTTGAAGCATTGAAAACCACAAGGTTTTCTCTGCCACAATCAGATATAGCAAAAAGATCAGAGGTCAGGTGTCCCTTAGCCATCCTACTCGAATCATGAAGTGACTGCTGTGAAGACGCTTTGGAAGCAGGTGGAGAAGTAAAAAGTGGAATCATCGGCATAGAAGTGAATAGGACAGGAAGTGCGAATTAAAATCATTAATAAATAAAAGGAAAAGAGTAGGTGACAGAACAAACCCTGAGGAACACCACTGTTAATAGCTTTAGGAGGAGAACAGTGGCCATCTACAACCACACCTATAGATCGGCCAGAAAGGAAATTAGAGATGAAGGCACAGATAGAATGATAGAAACTGAAGGAGAGCAGTTTGGTAATTAAAGATTTGTACCAGACTCTATCAAAAGCTTTTGTAATGTCTAGTGCAATAGCAAAAGTTTCACCGAAATTCCGAAGGGAGGAGGATTAAAAGTCTGAGAGATATGCAAGGAGATCGTCAGCAGAGCCTCACTTGCGGAATCCATACTGACGATCAAAGAAAACATTGTGAGAAGAGAGGTGTTTAAAAATCTTTCTATTAAGGATAGATTCAAAAACTTTGGAAAGGCAAGAAATCAAAACAATTGGACGATAAATGTAAAAAATTTCACTTTTTTCTACGTGAAGGTCAAAATATGATGATTAAAACCCATTCTAATAGACAGAGTTTATTTCCACAACAGTTTCGATGCCCACTGGCATCCTCTTCGGGTGGATACAGAAAAACGAATGAACCAAAAACAAGAGGGAAAACAGTCCAGGGACCATTAAGAAATTCGCACCTAGGTTAGATCCCGTTCTCCCGACATGGAAGGGCATTTTTATTAAAGGGACCCGCTTATAAGTACATTCGCACAAATTTAAAATTATCTTCTTGTTCTATACATACAGATTCTATTATTATTTTTTTTACATAATAAATCCGAAGAGGATGCCAGTAGGCATCGAAACTGTTGTGGAAATAAACTCTGTCTATTAGAGTGGGTTTTAATCATCATAAATTGGACGATAGTTGGAAGGTTGAAAGCGATCACCCTCCTTTAGGACAGGGTGAACGAAAGCGAACTTTCAGCAAGAAAGAAAAGTACCAGATGAAAGACAAAGACGAAAGGGTTTGACTAGGCAACTAGGCAGGGTGTCAGCACAGAAACACTGTTCTTAAGAACAACAGGAGGAACACCATCAGGACCGCGCGTTTTCCTAGAGTTGAACCCAAATAGGGCAAAAAAAACATCTTTAGAAGAGATTCTAATTTATGACATAATAAGGTCAGAGTGGGGAGGATATGGAGGGACAGCACCGGACTCGTCCATGGTTGAATTGTAAGCAAATGTTTGAGCGAAGAGTTCAGCCTTGTCAGGAGAAGAGACGGCAACTGAGCGGTCGGAATAGAAAAGAGGAGGGAATGAAGAAGTAAAGTTGTTGAAGAGGTTCTTAGTTAGATGCCAGAAAGAGGGAGAAGAATTAGAATTGGATAGATTTTTACATTTTTGTCGGACGAAAGAATTTTTGGC
Organism: Bathynomus jamesi; assembly: GCA_023014485.1. Taxonomy (NCBI): domain Eukaryota; kingdom Metazoa; phylum Arthropoda; class Malacostraca; order Isopoda; family Cirolanidae; genus Bathynomus; species Bathynomus jamesi. The sequence goes on from JAJOZX010003029.1 coordinate 530,507, forward strand.
GAGTCAAAGCACAGATTTTGCAAGATTTCGGGCAGAAATATAAGCTGAGTGAGAGTCAGGAGTTGGATAGCAACGGTACCTTCTGAAAGTCTCCTCTCTGTTGCGGATAGCATTACAACAAGTAGAATTATACCAAGGTTTGTTTGCATTAGGAGTAGGAATAGAATATAGAATGTACGCCTCCATGCCCAAGAGAATCACCTCCGTGATGCGCTCAGCACACTCGGAAGGGCCCCGGCCACGGAAGCAGTAATCATTCCATGGGAAACCATAGAACTACTGCCTAAGGGCCTCCGAACCAGCAGCGCCAAAGTGCCAAAGGTGCCTCCTCTTCGAAGGATCCAAAGGCCGAATTGGAGTGATAGGACAAGAAACAGATATAAGTGTGTGATGAGAGGAGCACAACGGAGAAAAAAGTTTGATAGAGTAAGAAGTTTGAGAGGTGAGAAATAAATCCATAATGTTGGACCTATCTCCAAGTCGATCTGGGATACGAGCATGGTGCTGTACAATCTGCTCCAAGTCATTCAGGATAGAAAATTTGTAAGCTAGTTCACCAGGTATGTCGGTGAAATGGGAGGAAAGCCAAAGGTGGTGGTGAACATTGAAATATCCTAAAATGGAGATTTCACCAAAGGGAGAGAGGGATAGAATGTATTTCACTTTGGAAGTGAGGCAGTCAAAGAATTTTGGATAGTCAGTAGAGTTAGGGGGAAAGGTAAACAGCGCAGTTGTATTTAGTTTGAAATTGGTATATAAGACGTAGCCAGTGGGTATAGAATTCGGAAGATTCGAGTTCGGGAAGACGAGAACACGTTAGGTCATTGCGTACAATACGCAACACCCACAATTGGAGTGAAAAAGAGTATAGAGGAAGTAAGATAGTACGGAAACGGGGTTGCTGGCACTCGTCCCAGACACCCGAGTTTAATTTTTTTATTTTGAAAAGATTGTGTGTAAGATACATGTATATGTAGTGAGGAATAGGGGGAGAAATGTGTGTTTGAGAGCATGCTGGACTGGTCAGTGTTGATGAGACACGGAAATAGATCAGCTCAAGAAGACTGACAAGAGAAACAGGATTTCCAGCACTCCCTATCTTCTGTCTAATGCACCCTCCCCCCTCGAGATTTCTATTTAGTTATAACAAAGCGTGATCCTGGTGATGATAAGGCATCATAAATAAAAACCCAACAGCCGAATGAATAATTACTCATCAGACATATTCAAACTAAGTTCAAAGGTAACTTCTATTTTATTTATATATACATATATATATGGGAATGAACTCAGAACTTATATATATATATATATACACATATATATAAAATAGAAGGTACCTTTGAACTTAGTTTGAATATGTCTGATGAGTAATTATTCATTCGGCTATATATATATAGTTTGAATATGTCTGATGGGTAATTATTCATTCGAATAAATATATATATATATATATATATATATATATACATATATGGGATTGAACTCAGAATGGTCCCCTGAGGTTTTTCATATATATATTCAAAGTCTACTTACATTTGACAGTCAGGTGGACGGGACCAGATTTAGCCTGGCCCTCGGAATTGGCAACGTAACAGACGTAATTTCCGCTTTGCGAGATATTTATTCCCTGAATGACCAGAGTTCCTTCCACAATGAGGACGTTGGCGCGACTCTGCATTTTGGCACCCTGTCAGGAAATTAGAAAAAGGCTAAAGGACGAGTTTTGAGGTGATAAATGGTTTTATAAGAGACTACGAAAAACTCGGAAGATACCGTAAATGAATCTTATTAAGGGATTATCAATTACGGAAGCTACTTTAAACAAATAGAATGTATAAATGAAATGAAATTGAATGAAAAGTTTATTGACAGACCATAGCCCAAATGACAAATATTAATAATACAAACTGACAATAGAATACAATGACATTTCAAATACGAAGGATAGAAATACAATTAATGAGAAATAGTACAATAATGTCGAAGTGGAGCTCCAGGCAGACGTTTTCATACTATGAATTCCATGGTTTTAGGCGAATTTGTCTACAACAATTTATCTACAACAATTAGTTTACAGATACAACTTATCTACAATAATTTGTCTACAGATACAATTTGTCTAGAGAAACTATTACTAATATTGGACCTAGTATGTTTCATGGACTGCTCTCGATTTTCCTACGAAATTGAAAACAAGGGCAGTCGATGACCCTGATTTTGTTTCTGCAATCGGTTTTCTTGAGAAACCTAACCTAACCTAACCTAACCTGACCTGACCTAACCTGACCTAATCGAGTTTCTAATACTATTGTTTTTTGCAAGATATTGCACTAATTCTTGTCATTTTTTGTGAATTTGTATGGCGTAAGCGCCACACCAGCTCGGACTTATTCAAAAAGATGTTGGAGTGTATTGCGTCGTTTCAGTAAATAAATTTATTCAATATCAAGTAACATTTTTCTTTATCATTTCTCAAGAAAACCGATTGTAGAAACAAATTTTTCATTTTTTTGAAAAAATGAATAATAATTAACATCAAATAGCTTTCATTTTTCCTCTCTAGACAAATTGTATCTGTAGACAAATTATTGTAGATAAATTGTATCTGTAGACTAATTGTTGCAGACAAATTCGCTGGACACCGAATTCCATAGCTTAGAAGGCATACGGTGGAGGGGGATCGATGAAAAGCTTAGATAATCGGGTTGGTTGATTTTTAATTCTTTGCATTAGACTGTACTGAGCATGTCTTATTACCTCCCGGAAGCACTGGACATTGTGGGTACCAAATATTTGCGAAGCTGAGCATCTCGGGGGGGGGGGGGGTAATTTATGTAGGAATCTAAAAGATCTGTTGTATAGCAAATTTAGGGTTCTGTCAGAACCTTTTTTTACAATTCACCCAGAGTCGCTGTTCGTAAAAATTACTGCAGAAAGTACGAAAAAGAGTGTCTTTAACTTCATTTTACATAACCAGCAGTTCCTTAGTCATATTCTCTTTAGCACAGAGGCTTCGATATTGTTTTCTTATATCCGAGTCATCTCTCAAGGAGCTGGTGATAGTTTGACTCAAATATACTTATATTCTTGTACTTCCTCTATTGCTTCACCTCTCATCTTGAAACTAATATCATCTGGCTGATTAAAACTTTCAGGATGGTATTGCATAACCTTAGTTTTTGTATCATTAAAAAGAATATCATGTTTCTGTGAATATAATTCGCAGACTTTTAGCAAACAATCCAGACCGTTATCAGAAGGACGTATTAACACCATATCATCGGCATAGATCAAGTATTTATCCTTGTGTTACCTATACAACATCCAACTGTTGCCTCATTAAGTGAAGCAATTAATCCATCAATATACAGATTAAACAGCAGAGGAGAGAGCAAGGCCAAGGAGCCTTGCCTTAGCCCGCAAGAGGAACCAAAACATTCGGATAGTACATTGCCCCACCTACAGTAAAAGATTGGTGATTAATATCAAATTACATTGAAAGAAGTATTTCAGTTTCATTATAATTTTTTTAATTATTTTTCTACATTTCGTATAATTTCATGTTTCGCTGCATTGGCCATTAAATTTTTTTTTACTTTGTGCCCTTTTACGATATTCTTCAACATTTTTCCTAAACCAATATTTTTACTTCCGCCTGTATATATATGTATATCTTTTCGTTCATTTTAGGTTACATTTCCCAACAGGCATTCACTGTTTTGTTTTCTTATTATTTATATGGAGTTAGTTCAGTTCAAATTTGTGCTTCATCTGATGTAAACAGCACTGTGTCCAGGATTCTGACTACGAATGAAGGCACTGTAAACTTTGCGTTCTTTTCCTTTTCGTATTTAGCTTTGTATATTTTGTCTTGTCCGAGAAAGCAAAAGTAAACTACAAATCTATACAAATTCGCACAATGAGAAAACAACACTTGTTTCTCGCTTTCTCATTCTATGTATACAGCGTTCTGTCATTATCGTTATTCCTCTACAAAAACAAAATGACGTAGAACACCCAGTATTCAAATGGTTTGACATTTTGGCATGCTTCATAGGTGTCTTCGGAACTATTTCAACTCTGTAATTTTTGTACAAGAGATTTTGTATTATATACTACGGTGTCAAATGAGAGCATTGTATTTAAGGGGTAGGGTTTAATTAATACCTCGTAAAGCCTTTAATAGTTCCTCCATCTCCATCATATTTGTCACATGTATGGACAATCCACTAATATATGAATGGCAGTACGAAAGTAATGCCTCTTATTGTAGACACCAATCGACTAGGGAGGTACTCCGGAGGGGATGTCAGGAAGGAGACAGGGAGTGCTGGAACTCCCGTTTCTCCTGTCACTGTCCTCCTTAGCTGATCTTTTTCTGACTCAGCTACCCTGTGATCAGTAAAGCATGGTCTCAAACACACTCTTCTCCCTCTATTCTTCACTACACATGCATGCATTTCACATATTACACAATCTTTCCAAAATTTATATATATATATATAAAAAAATAGCATCGTGAGCCTTGGAGGCCTTGATTTTGCTCTCTTTCTTATGAAGGGGGTCATTTTTGCGGGCACCTGCCCTTGGCCCCTCCTTTCTACATAAAAAATTACGAACTGAAAAATAAGCGGCATTACTTTCGTACCGACCCTCGTATATAAATAATGAGTTTTAATTGCAAATGCAAACTTTATTTATACATATAAATTAATATATTTACTTAAATATTTGAGGTAAAAATGGACACTGAGGAATGTGATTAAGAAGCTACTTTTCTTCTCTTATCTGAGAAACAAAATGGACTGGAATAAATGTTTAATCTATCAAGCAAACACCAATTCAAGCAGATCATCTGAAACTGGCAAAACACAAAGATGATGTGTACACAAGACTAAGACAAGATTTAGACAATCTAACCAAGCTATGCATTATTTGGCACAGAAATTGTTATGCCAAATACACAAGTTCACGCAACCTGAAGTTTGCAAGGCGATCCATGACCCCATCTCCAGTCCGTATGGATGACTAAAGCAGAAAAGGGATGAATTTACATCAAGATCTTCAAGGTCACTCATACCAAACATTGACTGGTCTTTGTGTTTGTTTTGCCAGAAGGTTACTCATAAAAATGTAAAAAAAACTCTCATCAATTGCAACAATCTCTGCTTGCAATACAGTCCTCCAAGAAGCAGCAAAGGAAATAAACGATTTTGCTCTGCTGAGTAAAATACAAGAGGTTCACCTAATAGTTGGAGAAGCCAAGTACCACCAATTGGTCCAATTGTGCAAAGCTCAGTATGATGCAAGAAGAAACGTAGAGTTCAAGTCATACAAAGAACCAGAAAATGAAGATATGTTCTCTGAAGCTTTTCAAGATCTGGTAGGAGAGATACAGCAAGGAATATTGGACAATAAAGCGTATACAGTTATCCTCGTTTAACGCGCTCCCGCATAATGCGTTTTCGCATATATGCGTATTTTGTTTTAGGGAACGTTTCTATTTAGCGTTCCGCGTTTTCGCCATAATGTGATTCCTTACACGATCCTCAGATGACGCGAACTAGTTTTCGTGCGCGCGTGTGCGCTGTTGTGCGGTTGCCCAGTCATGCCCAACCCTAGATCACAACCATTTTTGGTAGGTACAGTATGTGCATAAAGAGTTTGTATTAATATATTTAGTGATTGTGTATGGTTTAAACTTTTTCTTTTTAAAATAATACCTATAAAACATAAATATTAAAAAACAATCCTGTAAATATAATCCCATCAGGAACGTAACCCACCTTTATTACATTATTTCTTATGGGAAAATTCTTTTCGTTTCGTTTAACGGAACGCATTAACCGCGTTAAACCAGGGATACCTGTCTATGAATTTCCTGTTAACACGGTGCAAATATTATCTAGAGAAAATAGGTGTGACAGCAGACAACTTCCGATCTGAAAGGCTGAAAATCAGTCTTCGAAAATAGTGCCAAGACACCGTTGTCTTCCATCAGCCTTCAAATCTTTCCAAATCAGAACGATTTACTCTAGTGACACATCTTTGCAGAATGTCCTAAATGTAGGGTCAAAAAAAAGATTACAAGAAGGTAACAAACACAGTAAACTGAAAAATGACAGCATGAGCCCAACACAAGTTCTGTTCCATGTAGGACAGATAATACAGGCAGATTTGAAATAGGCAGAAGGAATCAGCAAAATACCAGTAGATATTGATGAGTTAAACTTGTAAAGGTCAAAAGAAATTGTTCCACAAAGTTTCCATTGGTTTCTCAGATGTTTGATTTTGACACAGACCTCAGACATTTACCAGTATAGAGATATCAATTCAAAATGTGTCAATGATGCGGATGAGCGCCATGTGATTATGAGTGGTCATGATATTGTAGACAGCGCATCACATGCAAGAAAGAAAATGTCTAAACACATAAGCTTTGTTTTGATAGTGAATAATATTACAGGTTCCAAACAAGCATTCACCATTCTTAACCACATGGGACACAATGAACACATGCACCAAAGGTTTTTAGGAAACTCTGCTCCATATCAAACTCAAAAATTTTGTATACGCAAAAAGGAGTACAACAAAGGTAGCTACAAATGAGAAAATGAAATCATACATGCTGACAGGTAGCTGTTTGGTAGGTTGATCGTAGCTGCCAATTCCAGAGATATCAACATAAAGGAGGTATTAACCTATGAACTATCTGATGTATCCTTCATTGGCATTCTAAAATAATTACCTTGCTGACCACATTCCAAAAAACCAGAGAGAGATTGCGAAAATCTGTGGTGTTAATCAAAGCACAGTTTTCAGAATCTTGAAGAAACGTGAATCATCTGGGAGCACATCACTCAAACGAAGAGGCAGATGTGGAAGAAAACGAAAAATATCTGCTCGTGATGATCGATTTCTTCTCTATCACAGTGAAAAGGATCCTAGAAAGACAAGCGATGTCTCAGGAAAATATCTTTCTGTCGTCGGAGTAACAGTTAGCTGAAGCACTGTCCGCTGCTGTCCGCAGCAAATCCCGGGATTTCCCTGGCTTTACAAAGTATTCTAAAAACGTTATTTCTAATAGTTTTACGTTAATTCACTATTGTATCTAGAAAATACAAACATATAAACTATGATGACAAATTTATAATAGCACGAATCACGTTGCGTTCTACAACTCGAATAGTGCTTATAATATGCCTTGTATGATGTTGTGCATGTGTAATATGACTGGTATTTTTTATGATTGACTCGGACTGAAAGCCAGTTATTTGATTTCCCTGAATCGAACATTTTGTGTATCAACATTTTCACAAGTGTACAAAGATTACACTCTTTCAAGACCCCTCCCCTCTCCCTTCCCCCCAAAACGTGTACAAAGAAAATTTTTAATTTTTTTTGTTACAATATATTGCATTGAAAATCTAGAGATAAAAGTTAATATTTATACTCAAATTAAAAAAAAATTAGAATTTAGCAATCTTCCAAAAAATTGGAATTTAGCAAAAATTACTACTATACGAAAATGGTGGGAAGATATGGATCGACATTTTTCGCATTTCTAACGGCCCTTAACCCCCCCCCCCCCCCAGCCTACGGTTTGTACGCTCGTGAAAATGTGATATTTTGTTGATATTTTGCATACTAAAAATTAATTAGAAGTATATAAAAGGTGTTGTGTTCGTATAAATTCCACTATAATATAATTTATTTTTGTTGAAGTCCAAAGCTGCAAATTAGAATTGTAGGCATAGCCGCCTAAGCTATATACTGTATTTATGTTTCTGCAGTGTCTGAAACTCGGCCTAGGCTCTATCCTTTATATTTATCATTATTGTGTTAAAATATATATATACTGTGTGTGTGTGTGTATATGTATATATATATATATTTTTTAATATTAACTAACTAAACTAGATTTATCTAATGTAGTAGTATGTGCTAAAAATGCACGAGTGCAGAGCAATTGCAATGTTGATTATATGAGTGCCAGTGCCACCCCCAGAGGTGTCAACCACCCCTCCCCCCAGGGTACCACAAAGAAAAAAGAAAAAAAGGAGGCAAGGGGGAATCCCCCAAGCTGCAACAAGCTAGGGGGAATCCCGCCCAAACCAAACCTAAGAGAGAGGAGAGAGAGCATCCTTCGCCTGGACATCCCAGACGCATAATAACGCTCTTGGCCTCAGCAATCGGCTTAGAAGGTGTAAATCAGCCAACTGGTTTAAGCAGCCAGTTAGCATAGAAGGCACTGCCGACTGGCTTAAGTAGCCAGTTGACATAGAAGGCATAACCAGCCATTTGGCATAGTGTATATATATATATATATTTGCATACATGCATCGTTTATATATTCCCATCATCCTAGTTATTCCTTAATGTCGTTTATATATATATATATATATATATATAATTTAGGATGGTCCAAAATTTGTGCTAAAATTTCAAAATAGTTGGAAATGCTCTCCACATGGCTGCTCTTATTCCTTTAGATGTGAAGTGATTTTGTGTGCAAAATATCTGTCGATTCGGAACATAGTAAGAAGTCGCTATGATTTTCACATTTTCAATTAATTAATTAGCAAATCATTTTCTACCCGCTTCATTTTTAGAGGACACGGCAGTCACGCCACATTGACTGCGCCCACCTTTCAGAGGATGATACAATTGTTCGATTTCTTGTATAATGCTGTTTGTGAATATACACACTCATCCTCCGAAATGAAACAATATCTTCACATCATCAGATGTGGTTGCTGCTCTTGATCACGTTAACCTTCCCGATCGAGGAGCAGTCTTCGTTGCTGGATCAGTCGCTCAAGCCCTGGGCTATGATATTTCTACAATGACTCTTTCACGCAGCTCCATCCGTCGTTCAAGAAGACAAGCAAGGCAGGCAAGGCAGGCAGCAGCGAAAGAGGATCAAGCTTCGTTTTATCGAAGGACCCCTTCTTCTTAACTGGGGTGGGAAACTACTTCCCGACATCGGCGGCGCAAAGGAAACAGCCGAACGAATCGAAGTAATGCGATGAAAAAACTCCTAGCCGTGCCAAAAATACAACGAGCTAAGGAGAAGAACAGGCCAAGGCTTGCATTTCGACGATTGATGACTGGAATCTTCGCGGTGAAATCCAAGGTCTATTTCACATAGCTGCGTCTAATACTGGCCTTCGCAGGGGAGCCTGTACCATGATTAAAAAAGCAGTAGGGAGGGAACTTGTCTGGATCGCTTGTCGACATCATATCCTTGAAGTCGTCTTGTCAAACACCTGCAACGCACTTCTTGGACCCACAGGTGGCCCGGAAATGACTCTCTTTAAACGTTTTCAGAAAAAATGGCCATCACTTCAGAAGGATTCCTTCATGACGGCTTCAAACAACTATTCAGAGATCCAATGATGTTCCAGCTTCGAGAGGAAGCCTTCACAAAGGCACTAGAGTCTAAACAATCGCGTGATGACTACGAGAAATGACTCTGCCTCACCTTCTTCGGGTGCCGTGATGAGAAAGAAGTCAAGATCCGCGCTCCAGGACCGACTCACCATGCACGCTGGATGGCCAAGGCCATCTACGTCATCAAAATTTATCTGTTCAAGCATCAACTACAGCTGACAGTACGTGAGACGGAGAATATCACCGAGCTCTCTCTGTTTGTCGTCTTGGTCTACGCACGTTTTGGAACGAGGACCCCGTCGGAATCAACGCTCCTTTCAACGATATTCTGCTTCTTAAAATTTTGCAAAAGTACCCAAATCAAACCGTTTTCAAAGTAGCATCCACAGCTCTTCAACGGCACCTGTGGTATCTTGGAGAGCATCTCATCGGCCTTGCATTCTTCGATACTAAAGTCGATGCCGAGACCAAACGAAAGATGGTCGTAAACCTCCAACGTAACGAGAATACCACTGTTACTCGTCGATTGAAGCTTGAAGGAAACATTGAAGATTTTAATTTGCATGAAATGGTCACCGAAAGGACTCTGGGAATCTTCAATCTGTTAAAGAAAGAAGGAAGGAAGGCAGCGGAGGATACCTTCCTGAGGACCGATCCAAATTCCTGGACGGAGGATGATTGTTTTCAAGAGTTTCGAAGCATAGCGATCAACCTAAAAGTTATCAATGATTCGGCGGAGAGGGGTATCGCCCTTATCAAGGAATATAATACATCTTTGACCAAGGATGAAGACTAGTAGCAAAACATCGCCAAGACTACTCATCGTCTTCGAAGGAGTCAGTGATGAAGCGTTAATCTAAATAATGATGTATATTATAAACGAATGATAAAGGTAATTTTCTATCAAACATATCATTTTTGTTCTTTAAAAATTAATGTTTTCTTTAAGAGTTATTCTGTTTTCTAAAAAAAATAAGCTGTTTTCTTTGAGATTTAATTTGTTTTCAAACAAATAAACTAGTATTTGCCCTTGTTTTTCCTTTTTTTAACCCAGAAGATCAATGTACTAGTAAATGAGTAGTAAAATGAAATTCATAGCGACCAGTAAATATCATTCAATTAGGCTGAAATTTGGCATGGAGATGTTTGATAGATATAGGAATAGGAGCAGCCATGTGGAGGTAAAAAATTACAAAATTTTATTTTCTGGACCACCCTATATATATATATATATATATATACCCAGGAAAGCATGTTTCAATTGTTTATTTATTGGATAATAAAACCATCTATCTATATAATAATAATAATGATGCAAAATAATAATACCTATTAAATATATTCTTAGCTGAATTAACATCTTTGCAAGAAAAAGACGGTTGTATCATCTGCAAACATTATGAAGTTCGAAAATAAAAACCCACTCTAATAGACAGAGTTTATTTCCACAACAGTTTCGACGCCTACTGGCATCCTCCTCGGGTGGATACAGAAAACGAATGAACCAAAACAAGAGGGAAAAACAGTCCAGGGACCGACCGTTAAGAAATTCACACCTAGGTTAGATCCCATTCTCCCGACACCGGAAGGGCATTTTCATTAAGTACATTCGCACAAATTTAAAACTATCTTCCTGTTCTAAACATACATATTCTATTTTTTTTTTTTTTTTTTTTACATAATTATTACTTTTATTATTAAATTTATTACATTTAATATTGCATAATTATTTATTACAGAAATTATAAATTTATTATTACATTGGTTACATTGTTGTTTATTATACAGAACTTATAAACCGAAAAACGAATGAAAAAGGCGATTAGGAAACAATCCAGAGACCATTGAGAAATTCGCACCTAGGTTAGATACCGTTCTCCCGACACCGGAAGGGGATTTTATTACAGGGTCCGCTTATAAGTACATTCCCACAAATTAAAACTATCTTCTTGTTCTATACATACAGATTCTAATATTTTGACATAATTACTGCATTTATTATTGCATTTACATTTTTTTTAACATTTATTATTATTACCTTTACCCTAATTATTAAAATTATAATATTACCTTTATTATTACATCTGTTGCATTTATATTTATTTCCACATTTATTACTTCCATTATTACATTTACTAAAAGCGAGTAAGGAAACAATCCAGAGACCTTTAAGAAATTCACACTTAGGTTCGAACACGTTCCCACGACTCCGTAAGGGATTTTTTGACCAAGAATCTCATTAAAGGGCCTAACTTATAAGTACCTTCGCACAAATTAAAATTATCTACTTTTTCTATACACACACAGATTCTATTATTTTTCTTTTGACATAATTATTACATTTATAAAGTACCTTACTTGATTCCCAATCTATAGCATGATTATTTTGGCTGGCGTGATAAAAAATGGCATTATTAATATTACAACTTCTGAAGGCATATTTGTATTCTTTAATACGGGTTTCAATATTTCTTCCAGTTTCTTTCTAGATGTTTTGGTCATTAACGAAAGCGGAAAGCCCAATTTCACGGTCTATAGAAAACCTACTCATTGTAATTCGTACATTCATTATTTTTCATATCATGATGAAGGGGTTAAAAGCTCAATTATTTCTTCCATGTTTCTAAGAGCACTCAGGATTTGTAGCCCACATTTGCTGGACCTGGAAAATTCAAAGATTTGTAACATTTTTAAGGATTTAAAATATCCCGAGTGGTTTATCAGAAAGGCATATTTTAAAGCCAGAAAATCTTTTTATGCCCCTCGGGAACCTTTAGTAAACCCAAAATAATATGTGAGTTTGCCTTACATTGCCGGCTTAGAAAGAGTAAAACCGTTGACCAAAGATTTTAAGTTTGCTTTGGCGTTCAAATGTTCGTCTACCGTGAAAAGTAAATTGGTTAGGAATAACGTTGCAAAAGAGGAACAAGCCTGTGTCTACAGCATTCTCTGTAAAAGTTGTGATTTAGTATACGGAGGAGAAACTGGAAGAAATATTGAAACCCGTATTAAAGAACACAAATATGCCTTCAGAAGTTGTAATACTAATAATGCCATTTTTTATCACGCCAGCCAAAATAATCACGCTATAGATTGGGAATCAAGTAAGGTACTTTATAAATGTAATAATTATGTCAAAAGAAAAATAATAGAATCTGTGTATAGAAAAAGTAGAAAATTTTAATTTGTGCGAAGGTACTTATAAGTTAGGCCCTTTAATGAGATTCTTGGTCAAAAAATCCCTTACGGAGTCGTGGGAACGTGTTCGAACCTAAGTGTGAATTTCTTAAAGGTCTCTGGATTGTTTCCTTACTCGCTTTTAGTAAATGTAATAAGGGAAGTAATAAATGTGGAAATAAATATAAATGCAACAGATGTAATAATAAAGGTAATATTATAAATTTAATAATTAGGGTAAAGGTAATAATAATAAATGTTAAAAAAAAATGTAAATGCAGTAATAAATGCAGTAATTATGTCAAAATATTAGAATCTGTATGTATAGAACAAGAAGATAGTTTTAATTTGTGGGAATGTACTTATAAGCGGACCCTGTAATAAAATCCCCTTCCGGTGTCGGGAGAACGGTATCTAACCTAGGTGCGAATTTCTCAATGGTCTCTGGATTGTTTCCTAATCGCCTTTTTCATTCGTTTTTCGGTTTATAAGTTCTGTATAATAAACAACAATGTAACCAATGTAATAATAAATTTATAATTTCTGTAATAAATAATTATGCAATATTAAATGTAATAAATTTAATAATAAATGTAATAATTATGTAAAAAAAATAAAAAAAAATAATAGAATATATATGTTTAGAACAGGAAGATAGTTTTAAATTTGTGCGAATGTACTTAATGAAAATGCCCTCCCGGTGTCGGGAGAATGGGATCTAACCTAGGTGCGAATTTCTTAACGGTCGGTCCCTGGACTGTTTTTCCCTCTTGTTTTGGTTCATTCGTTTTTCTGTATCCACCCGAGGAGGATGCCAGTGGGCGTCGAAACTGTTGTGGAAATAAACTTTGTCTATTAGAGTGGGTATTTATGCATTTATTATGAAGTTCAGTATACCAGATGAACGTGGAAGCTCATTTATATATAATAAAATAACAGTGGACCCCAGAACCGGGCCTGTGGCACACCAGAAAATAAAATGGATTGAAAATTAAAATACTTATAGGTTATAGTATATAAAATCCTCATTATTATTCCAATATATATAGTGCAAGACGTATAACTTTTGATATTTTCAATAGATGAATGACTCGTTTCTTGCTAGACATTATTTCATCTACTGGTGACGTCAGATGTTAGCGCGAAAGAACTTATTTATTCTTATTGCAGCCAAAATTTTTTAATTTTATTTAGTATACCATACTCATTACACGCCTCTATTTTTAAATGTTGATACAATATATACACTGTGTATATATATATATGTTATATATATATATATATATATATATATATATATATATATATATATATACATACTTTGAATAATAAAGCACAACTACAACATGGATTCAGTTATTTAGCATGGTCTTATTTGGAATATATATGAAATAAATAATAAGATTAGTACAGGGTGAAACTTATATACATTATTTATTCATTATTAAGAATGATTATATTTAAAAATAAAATGGAATCAGTTATTTAATGAGGTATATATATATATATATATATACAGGGTGTCCATAAATGTTTACCCTGAAAACAGTATGCTCTCATGTTTTAATGACGAATCTTACATCCGTTTTCTTTTTACAGGTGATCTCGTACACGCATAGAGTTTCTGTGCTGGTGTGTTTCGTCTACCGCATTCGCCGCTAGGAGCGCTGTAGTAGCTGTTCAGTTAAGATGGCGTCTGTGACAGAGATGGCACAATGTGTTGTGTGGCTTGCAGAAACAAAATCTCCTGTCAGTGTTCAGCGAAGGTTCAGAACAAAGTATGGAAAGAATCCACCTGATGTGAAGTTAATTAAGTCATGGATGAAAAAATTCTTGGAGACTGGAAACGTGGAAAAGGGAAAGAGCAGTGGTAGACCATCAGTTTCCGATGGGACGGTGGAAAACATTCAAACTGCTTTCACACGGTCACCAAGGAAATCGGTGAGACAAGCTTCATGCCAACTAAAGATACCGAAGTCTACGGTGCACAAGGTGTTACACAAACGTTTGAAGTTACACGCCTACAAGGTAACAAATGTTGGAAAATGTGTGGCGTGAGTGTGAATACCGTTTAGACATTTTACGTGCCTCTAGGGGTGCACATGTGGAAGCTTATTAAGTTCATTAACTATGTATCAAAACTTTGTATGTTTATCTACTTATGATTAAAACTGTGTTTGAATACGAGTGTTTATTTAAAAGTTATAGCATGCTTTAATCAGGGTAATCATTTATGGACACCCTATATATGAAAAGAAGGACCAACACAACGGCAAACATTTTTGTTTATTTTTTGTACTTCAGACGTTTCGACAAATCTTTTGTCATCATCAGTGAATTAAGTCTTAAAACCTTAAAACAAAAATAATGAAAATTACACCAATACAAAATTAAAATCATTAAAATTAAAACCTTAAAACAAAAATAATGAAAATTACATCAATACAAAATTAAAATCATTAAAATTACATCAATACAAAATTAAAATCATTAAAATTACATCACTACAACAAATTAAAATCATTAAAATTAAATTAAATTACCTCAACTTGTAAACACATGGCAAAAACTAAGAGAAAACTGTATGGTCAGTAAATTAGAAGGTATGATATGTCTATGAAAATCGGTTGGTCATTTAAAAGAGCTGTAATTTGTAAGATGAACTATTATTGTTAATGGAGGGTTTGTTTCTATAGATGTACAAAGATTCTAAAATTCGGAGTTCTGTGAGGTTTTTGGATCTAGTTAGAATTTCGAACTGAGTTTTGTGAAGGGGATGGTTGTTTTCATTACTATGGTTTCTAATTGCGGATTGTGGTGGGCTACTGAGGGGACGGTTGGTACGGACTGATAAGCCCAAATGTTGAGAAAGGCGTACCTCCAGTTGGAGTTGAGTACTACCAATATACGCAGCCTTACAGCTGTCGCACGTGTATTTGTAAACAACATTAGGGCATACAGTTTTGGGGAATTTGTCTTTGAACTTTAAAAAATTTGATAATTTAAGTGGGTTGACGAAGGCGAATCTAAAATTTATTTGGGGATAACTAGACTTGAGCAGTTTGGACAATTCACCTCGAATACGCAATGATAAATAAACATAAAAAGGTAATGTAATATATCTGGTTTCTTTTTGTACTGTAGTTATGGGGAGTTTAGTATTAAAAGTGTTGTTTAAAAATTTCTTCAATTGGTTATCAAAAAGATTAGAAGGGTAGTAATTATATTATTAATAAAGTACTGTCTTAAAAATTTAAATTCTTCGTTTAATGAAAAGTAATCTGAACAAATACGGTAACTTCTTATTAATAATGTTACTATAGCACTAATCTTATATTTATAAAACATACAACTTAAATAATTGGTTCCCAAGCCAGTAAAAGTTTGTTTTCTAAATAGTGAGGTCTGGAACTTATTAGCCCGTTTAACTAGAACATCCAGGAAAGGTAAACTATTATTTGTTTCGTTTTCACATGTGTACTTAATATTACTATGTTGTTTATTAAGATAATGAAGTAGTAGTTTTACGTGTGAAGGATGTTTAAATATTAAGAAAGTGTCATCCACGTATCTTTTGTAATATATGGGTTTAAAACTATTAGGACAACTTTTCAACCAAATTTCTTCGTAATAGCAAAGAAATGTATTTGCTAGTGTTGGGCTGAACGGGGAACCCATAGCTACCCCATCAATTTGGCTGTAAAGGTTGCTATTAAATAAGAAAAGATTATCAAAACACGCTATTTCGAGGACATTTTTAAATTGAGTCTGAGTGAGGCCATTAATAAGAGTATTACCATTTCTTTGCCATTACGAAGAAATTTGGTTGAAAAGTTGTCCTAATAGTTTTAAACCCATATATTACAGAAGATACGTGGATGACACTTTCTTAATATTTAAACATCCTTCACACGTAAAACTTCTTCATTATCTTAATAAACAACATAGTAATATTAAGTACACATGTGAAAACGAAACAAATAATAGTTTACCTTTCCTGGATGTTCTAGTTAAACGGACTAATAGTAAGTTCCAGACCTCACTATTTAGAAAACAAACTTTTACTGGCTTGGAAACCAATTATTTAAGTTGTATGTTTTATAAATATAAGATTAGTGCTATAGTAACATTATTAACAAGAAGTTACCATATTTGTTCAGATTACTTTTCATTAAACGAAGAATTTAAATTTTTAAGACAGTACTTTATTAATAATTACTACCCTTCTAATCTTTTTGATAACCAATTAAAGAAATTTTAACAACACTTTTAATACTAAACTCCCCATAACTACAGTACTAAAAGAAACCAGTTATATTAAATTAACTTTTTATGGTTATTTATCATTGCGTATTCGAGGTGAATTGTCCAAACTGCTCAAGTCTAGTTATCCCCAAATAAATTTTAGATTCGCCTTCGTCAACCCACTTAAATTATCAAATTTTTTAAAGTTCAAAGACAAATTCCCCAAAACTGTATGCCCTAATGTTGTTTACAAACACACGTGCGACAGCTGTAAGGCTGCGTATATTGGTAGTACTCAACTCCAACTGGAGGTACGCCTTTCTCAACATTTGGGATTATCAGTCCGTACCAACCGTCCCCTCAGTAGCCCACCACAATCCGCAATTAGAAACCATAGTAATGAAAACAACCATCCCCTTCACAAAACTCAGTTCGAAATTCTAACTAGATCCAATAACCTCACAGAACTCCGAATTTTAGAATCTTTGTACATCTATAGAAACAAACCCTCCATTAACAATAATAGTTCATCTTACAAATTACAGCTCTTTTAACTAACCAACCGATTTTCATAGACATATCATACCTTCTAATTTACTGACCATATAGTTTTCTTAGTTTTTGCCAAGTATGGAGGTTGATGTAAACATTGTGTGTTTACCAGTTGAGGTAATTTAATTTAATTTTAATGATTTTAATTTGTTGTAGTGATGTAATTTTTATTATTTTTGTTTTAAGGTTTTAATTTTAATGATTTTAATTTTGTATTGATGTAATTTTCATTATTTTTGTTTTAAGGTTTTAATTTTAATGATTTTAATTTTGTATTGGTGTAATTTTCATTATTTTGGTTTTAAGGTTTTAAGACTTAATTCACTGATGATGACAAAAGATTTGTCGAAACGTCTAAAGTACAAAAAATAAACAAAAATGTTTGCCGTTGTGTTAGTCCTTCTTTTCATCTGTAAGCTCCGTTTCCCTAAGGAGAAGTCAATAGCTTTTATATATATATATATATATATATATATATATATATATATATATATATATATATATATATGCTGAAACTCTTGCCAATTAGTGCTAAAAATTAATTTTATAGTGACTCTAACTTCTGTATATACATTATTAAGAATTACACTGGTCAACAAAGATTTTTCATCAGAGTAAAATTTGTGGTGGCTGGATAGCATGTTTCACGCTGATTCCAAAACTGCATTCAGATTTCTTCTAGCACGTATAGTTTTCAAGATGAAGGCATATATATAACTACACAGATTTAACCATTTTAAATAGGCAAAATACTAATATTTCAACATTTGATTGTGTTTATTTTATTGTGTTTTTTTAGTTTATTCATCTTATTGATTTCAATTATCTTAATTATACATCTTATATATTTCAGGTGTGAGCTTTTACGTCTAGCAGCATTGTGATTCAAGCAACAACGCCGTGCTTTGTGTGTCAAAAGATCAGTCCAGTCCAAGAACTTGTTGTGTCAAGTTGGTGTAAATTTTTTTTGAATTTATAGTTTGCTCAGGTCAGTCAACATGCCTCGACAATGTAAGAATGACCCCTGAAAGCAGTTCTTTTGCATAATGGTAATATAATGCCATCCATCCCCATTGCCCATTCCGTCCATCTAAAAGAGACATATGACAATATGGATATACTACTTAAGGCAATCAAATACGACAGTCATCAATGGAATGTTTGTGGAGATCTAAAAGTTATAGGAATGCTTATGGGTATGCAGTCAGGATTCACAAAATTTTGTTGTTTCCTTTGCCTGTGGGACAGTCGCGCCACTATAGAACATTACACCAAAAGTGACTGGCCACTTAGGTATACATATGTCCCAGGGATAAGCAATGTCCAGTCTGTCCCTTTAGTGGATCCCCAAAAGATCTATCTGCCACCTCTTCACATTAAACTTGGTTTAATGAAGAATTTTGTTAAGCAATGGGTAAAGTCAATTCTGAAGGGTTCCAATACCTTTCAAGGAAATTTCCGAAGGTTACTGCAGCAAAATTGAAGGAAGGAATTTTTGTTGGGCCACAAATAAGGGAGGTTTTGAATGACACTGAATTTGAAAAAGTCCTAAGTCCGCTGGAATTGAAGGCTTGGCTGGCGTTCAAATGGATATGTGAAAACTTTCTTGGAAGCAACAAGTCACCTGCGTATAAGGATGGAGTCAAGAACCTCCTTGATGCCTTCAAAGAAATGGAGTGTCGAATGTCGTTAAAAATTCACTTCCTGCATTCTCACTTAGATTTCTTTCCTGAAAACCTTGGTGCATTGAGTGACGAGCAAGGAGAGCGCTTCCATCAAGATATTCAGATGATGGAGAAGCGCTACCAAGGATATTGGAATGAAAGCATGATGGCGGACCATTGTTGGATGCTGTATCGTGACAATCCAGGCCAAATTTACAAAAGGAAATCACACTCACAGCGCTTTTAATAAAATAATGTATATATTCTTTATTTATAAGTACATTGAATAAAGTGTATGATGTATTTGTTGTTTAGCATTCCTAAGTGTGATCTATACATCCATAAATTTTCTTATAGCAATATCAAAAACTTAAAAATATCAAAACCAGTGTATCTATATAACTCTACGTGCTAGAAACAAAATAAAACCAGATTCGGAATCAGCGCGAAACATGCATTAAGAAAAGTGTGATCATGTTTGTGATGAGAAAAAAAAGTTTCATTTTGTTGGCCAGTGTTATTATTATATTTAAAATAAAGTAAATTCGTCAACACTGCCCGATATCCAGTCTTACCACTATTAAGAATTAAGAAAAATCTTAAAACGCATATCTATAAGCTTGTTCACGGTGCCAGGCTGTCGTCTGAACACCTGAGTTTTATTTCTGAAATGCATGGATGGGACAGGTAAATTTCGGATCGTCCGAACGCTAATTCCCGTTGTTGAGATTTTAATCCGAAACGCAGTGGACTGAAACTCCAAATTTATTTTGCAACAGGTGTTCACTGCGTCCTTTTGGAGTCAAGGCGGTTCTAAAAACTCGTCTCGTCAGAAAAAAATTATGAGGATTGTGCTTAGATATTATCGTGGAAGAAAAGGTTTTAACAGACCAGAAAAAGATATTTTAGCCCCACAATATAATGCTTGCCTAAGAACCCTCAATTTACCTTCACAGATGTTTTGGATCTAAAATGAAGTACCCAACCGCTAATCCTTCGCAGAGGATTAGCGTAACGGATGCTCTGAAACTCCAAATTTTATCTTCAAAACCGTATTTCTCCATCGCTAATTAAACTAATAATAATAATAATACACTCAAAACCTCTCTCTCTCTCTCTCTCTCTCTCTCTCTCTGTAATTAGAGGCATTTCTCTGCTTCATTTCTGAAGATCTTTTAATTTATACAATGAAGATTTTAAAAACTTTGAATTTACGTTTAAAATTTTTTTAAAAACATGCTAAATAATGTTCAATTTTATGTTTAATTTCAAACAATTAAATCAGTTGTTAATCACAAAATAATGGTTTATTCAATCACACGTCTAAATTTACTCTAAATAATGTACAATTTTATGTTGAAATTCATGTTTTAAATTATAAAATAAGGATTTAATCATCCATTCATTTACATAACACTGACCTCTCTGAAAACAATGGAAAAATCTGAGGACTGTTTGTCATTTCTGATTAAAACGCCCTCAGAGTCGGTAGCGCCGGCCAGTCAGAAATGGGGCGTGAGATCGAGCCTACGACATCTGATTGGATCAAAACCCGCATACATATGATACAGCCACGCCCTAGAGACATTGCCCGCCAATCAGGAAGCCTTCGATTTGCTGATTGGACTTCTGAGAGCGGCTACAATTGGGCAACGTACCGTATATAAAAAGAGGGCATTTTCAGCTGGGACCCATAGCAGTTATATTTATCAGTGAATAAACACTCAATCCTACCCGTCATGAGTGCAGTCAAACAGAACTCTATTGTTTATCAGACTTGTTTGAAGTTGGGGATCTTAGTTAAGCACACACACTATATATATAATATATTATATATATATATATATATATATATATATATAAATATATATCCCTTTGCTTTCTCCGGAGCGATAGGGCGCGTCCCTCTGTGGCGAATGTGGGAATACACCTTTCTTCGGTGTAAGGGCTTTCTCTGCCCTCGTGGACCATTGGACCCGTTTGGGGACCCGGCTGATCTCCTGCTTCTATTTCTTTCTTTCTCCTTTCACCCATTGTTTCTGGTTTCTCTCTCTTTTTTGGCGTTGTTCTTTGGACCTTGATTTTGACCCCTTCCTAGGCCCTTGGGTGTGGGAGGTGGTTGCCCTGCACCAGTGGTGGGCACCGTTAACCAAAAAGTTAACTTCGATAACGATAATCCGTTAACCCCAATTTTTAACTCCGATAACGATAATCCGATAATTTTACTACAAAGTTAACGGAAGTTAACGATAATCCGTTAACGATAACTATTTCTTTACTAACATTTAAAAAAATCAAGGAAAAAAGCTTTAAAACCCATAGAAAATGTTTATTTATGCAAAATCCAACAATAAATAGGTATTTAACTGTATTTTTATCAAGTTTTGCAACTTTTTTGCTTAATAACTTTTTTTTGTATTTTTAATAAAAAATGTACTGATTACATGTTTTGAAACCCTTGTAACCACTAACCATTAACTAAATTTTAATTTACCAGAGAATTATTATGGCGGGAACTGAAAAGGTAAAATTAAATTTTAGGCACATTTATTGAAGACTATGACACAATGTGCTGGTTGCCCTTCAGAAAGACCAACTTCTCAAAGTTAGGCCCAACTGCCAGTCTTGACCTCTTGGGCCTCAGGATGTCCTTGCCGAGAGAAAAGAGCCGTTCCACTGCGGCAGAGGACGGAATTGGCAGACTGAAGTTATGGCGGTTTGAATTCATTCGTGGAGCGGTGATCTTCCGTGAATGACTCCTCGCAGTTAACGTGTTAACGGACTTTAACAGACTAAATATCGAGTTATCGGAAGTTAACTGGTCCGATAACGATAAATGGAAATTAACTTCCGTTAATAGTCCGTTAAAAAAAGTTAACTTCGTTAATTAACTGTTATCGGATTAACGCTTTAGTGCCCAACACTGCCCTGCACCCTTGTCGCTTTTCAATCAAACCCAAGCCCTGTCCCTGCCACTTTTCACCGCTCGTTGGATGAGAGTGGCCGCCTTTCAGGCAAAGGGACTGGGTACGGGTGTATCTCCCCTGCGTGACATCTATTGGCAGTGGGACCAAGTGTGCCCACGATTCGCCTTTCCCTTGTTGGAGTCGGTGGTGGCTGGATGCGTGCGGGGGATGAAGTTCTCTTTTGTTCGCTATGGATACTTTTCCCCCTCGGCTTACGACTACTGCTTCTCATTCCCGGACTACTACTCCTCTCAACACTCGGGTGGTGGGCAACCAGGCCCTCGAGTCCTCTATCACTGGAAGACCGCAACCTGATGGGGTTGACCCCCTGTGGAAGCGGAACGCTTGCACTCTCATTTTCCGTTGCCGACTCCAGTCCGTCCCTCGACTATGCCCTTGGACCTACACTCTCTGGAGCAGGGGTCTCGCCCCAGCCCACCTCAGCCACCTTCGGGCAAGTCAAGTTCCACCCAGGACTTGCCCCCACAACCCGGCTTCTTGCTCTCCCCATATGCACCCTCACCCGCCGTCAGCCCACCTCCCCACGGAGGGAGCCCCGCGGCGGACGGGGGAGCCGGCATTCACGGCCGTCCTATCGACCGTTGAATATCCCAGTCCACTTCGACTCTACAGCCTCCCTCTCCCTTCCAAATATCCACAAATTCCTGGTGATTCGGCCTACATCTGGGTCCTTCCCGACCAACTCCGAACGGACGTTCCAGGCGATCCGAATCCACAGCAACTCCAGCCGCTATGACGTACGCCCACAGAGGGATGGCTGCCTCCTCGTAAAATCACGCTCAGCCGCAGAGACAAAAGCCCTACTCTCCGTCACTGAGGTCCTTGGATGCTCGGTGTCCGTTTCTCCACACCCTCGCCTGAACCAGAGTCAGGGCACTATTTACGCCACCCGTCTATTGTCGATCGCAGTGAACGAGCTCCTGAAGGACCTCGCACCCCAAGGAGTCACTAAGATTTATCGCTTCACATCCCGACAGGGAGGAACCCCCTCCCCCACACCACGTCTGCTCCTTACTTTCAATACCTTAATCCCCCCGACCGCATTGTATGGGGTCGCGTTCGGAACTTTCGCAGTCGGGCTTTTCGCCGTCGGGCTTTTCGCCGTCGGGCTTTTCGCCGTCGGGCTTTTCGCCGTCGGGCTTTTCGCCGTCGGACTTTTCGCCGTCGGACTTTTCGCCGTCGGACTTTTCGCCGTCGGACTTTTCGCCGTCGGACTTTTCGCCGTCGGACTTTTCGCCGTCGGACTTTTCGCCGTCGGACTTTTCGCCGTCGGACTTTTCGCCGTCGGACTTTTCGCCGTCGGACTTTTCGCCGTCGGACTTTTCGCCGTCGGACTTTTCGCCGTCGGACTTTTCGCCGTCGGACTTTTCGCCGTCGGACTTTTCGCCGTCGGACTTTTCGCCGTCGGACTTTTCGCCGTCGGACTTTTCGCCGTCGGACTTTTCGCCGTCGGACTTTTCGCCGTCGGACTTTTCGCCGTCGGACTTTTCGCCGTCGGACTTTTCGCCGTCGGACTTTTCGCCGTCGGACTTTTCGCCGTCGACTTTTCGCCGTCGGACTTTTCGCCGTCGGACTTTTCGCCGTCGGACTTTTCGCCGTCGGACTTTTCGCCGTCGGACTTTTCGCCGTCGGACTTTTCGCCGTCGGACTTTTCGCCGTCGGACTTTTCGCCGTCGGACTTTTCGCCGTCGGACTTTTCGCCGTCGGACTTTTCGCCGTCGGACTTTTCGCCGTCGGACTTTTCGCCGTCGGACTTTTCGCCGTCGGACTTTTCGCCGTCGGACTTTTCGCCGTCGGACTTTTCGCCGTCGGACTTTTCGCCGTCGGACTTTTCGCCGTCGGACTTTTCGCCGTCGGACTTTTCGCCGTCGGACTTTTCGCCGTCGGACTTTTCGCCGTCGGACTTTTCGCCGTCGGACTTTTCGCCGTCGGACTTTTCGCCGTCGGACTTTTCGCCGTCGGACTTTTCGCCGTCGGACTTTTCGCCGTCGGACTTTTCGCCGTCGGACTTTTCGCCGTCGGACTTTTCGCCGTCGGACTTTTCGCCGTCGGACTTTTCGCCGTCGGACTTTTCGCCGTCGGACTTTTCGCCGTCGGACTTTTCGCCGTCGGACTTTTCGCCGTCGGACTTTCGCCGTCGGACTTTTCGCCGTCGGACTTTTCGCCGTCGGACTTTTCGCCGTCGGACTTTTCGCCGTCGGACTTTTCGCCGTCGGACTTTTCGCCGTCGGACTTTTCGCCGTCGGACTTTTCGCCGTCGGACTTTTCGCCGTCGGACTTTTCGCCGTCGGACTTTTCGCCGTCGGACTTTTCGCCGTCGGACTTTTCGCCGTCGGACTTTTCGCCGTCGGACTTTTCGCCGTCGGACTTTTCGCCGTCGGACTTTTCGCCGTCGGACTTTTCGCCGTCGGACTTTTCGCCGTCGGACTTTTCGCCGTCGGACTTTTCGCCGTCGGACTTTTCGCCGTCGGACTTTTCGCCGTCGGACTTTTCGCCGTCGGACTTTTCGCCGTCGGACTTTTCGCCGTCGGACTTTTCGCCGTCGGACTTTTCGCCGTCGGACTTTTCGCCGTCGGACTTTTCGCCGTCGGACTTTTCGCCGTCGGACTTTTCGCCGTCGGACTTTTCGCCGTCGGACTTTTCGCCGTCGGACTTTTCGCCGTCGGACTTTTCGCCGTCGGACTTTTCGCCGTCGGACTTTTCGCCGTCGGACTTTTCGCCGTCGGACTTTTCGCCGTCGGACTTTTCGCCGTCGGACTTTTCGCCGTCGGACTTTTCGCCGTCGGACTTTTCGCCGTCGGACTTTTCGCCGTCGGACTTTTCGCCGTCGGACTTTTCGCCGTCGGACTTTTCGCCGTCGGACTTTTCGCCGTCGGACTTTTCGCCGTCGGACTTTTCGCCGTCGGACTTTTCGCCGTCGGACTTTTCGCCGTCGGACTTTTCGCCGTCGGACTTTTCGCCGTCGGACTTTTCGCCGTCGGACTTTTCGCCGTCGGACTTTTCGCCGTCGGACTTTTCGCCGTCGGACTTTTCGCCGTCGGACTTTTCGCCGTCGGACTTTTCGCCGTCGGACTTTTCGCCGTCGGACTTTTCGCCGTCGGACTTTTCGCCGTCGGACTTTTCGCCGTCGGACTTTCGCCGTCGGACTTTTCGCCGTCGGACTTTTCGCCGTCGGACTTTTCGCCGTCGGACTTTTCGCCGTCGGACTTTTCGCCGTCGGACTTTTCGCCGTCGGACTTTTCGCCGTCGGACTTTTCGCCGTCGGACTTTTCGCCGTCGGACTTTTCGCCGTCGGACTTTTCGCCGTCGGACTTTTCGCCGTCGGACTTTTCGCCGTCGGACTTTTCGCCGTCGGACTTTTCGCCGTCGGACTTTTCGCCGTCGGACTTTTCGCCGTCGGACTTTTCGCCGTCGGACTTTTCGCCGTCGGACTTTTCGCCGTCGGACTTTTCGCCGTCGGACTTTTCGCCGTCGGACTTTTCGCCGTCGGACTTTTCGCCGTCGGACTTTTCGCCGTCGGACTTTTCGCCGTCGGACTTTTCGCCGTCGGACTTTTCGCCGTCGGACTTTTCGCCGTCGGACTTTTCGCCGTCGGACTTTTCGCCGTCGGACTTTTCGCCGTCGGACTTTTCGCCGTCGGACTTTTCGCCGTCGGACTTTTCGCCGTCGGACTTTTCGCCGCAAGGAATTTTCGCCGCAAGGAATTTTCGCCGCCGCAAAAGAATTTTTAAAAAATAAAAAATAAGTTGACGATTGGTTAGGTTAAGTCGTAATATTTTCGTTAGTTTTAACGTTTTATTTGATGGATTCATTTAAAAAATGTCTCCTAAAGATCCTAGCGTAGTTTACGTTCTATTATGTACTTTTGCAACATATCCATATTCTTTTGCCTCCATTTTCTAATATTTCTTGATGAAGTTGCAATTGATGGCATTAGATAACAACCTGCATCATCTAGGCTTGCAGAAGCATCGGCAATTAGTGATCTTGCAGATAATTGGGAGTTAGTAGCAGTCGTTTTCATACTTGCTATTGTGGCGTACACTTTAGGCTTTGATGGGTTTGCAGAATGACTATGCTCACCAAATATTTTGCAAATTACTATTTTAGCGTCACTTTCTAAAATTGTATGCACTCTTGCCTTGCAGTTTTTTATTTCACACTTCCAATACGATTTTATAAAACTTTGACAGTATCTGTTATTGCATGTGCAGTATCACTTCAAACCATCAAAAATGGTTTTTAAAAACCTAAGGGTTCAAAACCTTTGAAGTACATGAAATCACTTATTTAAGAGAAAGAATAAATGAAAATTTCCAAGTCATCCAAACCCGACGTATTAGAGAGTTCAGAAAATTTGGTAGGCTTATATTTATATATCAATACAAATTATATATTTTACGGCGAAAATTCTTTGCGGCGAAAATTCCTACGGCGAAAAGTCCTGCGCGAAAAGTCCTGCGGCGAAAAGCGGCGAAAATACCTAGATTGGTATGGGGTATAGGAGACCGCGCGTCATGCGAGTTTTCTATCCGCCCATACATCCCAGACCCGACCCGTTGCTTTAAATGCAACAAGTTTGGACACGTTAACTCCGTTTGTCGGCAGCTGCATCAACTGTGTGTTCACTGTGGACAACTCGCTCACCTTGACAGGTGCCCCAACACACCCAAATGCTCCAACTGTGAAGGCGCACACCCCTCTTCATCCCGCGAATGCCTTTTCTTCAAGTTCGAGAAGGAGGTCCGAGGCCTACAAGTAACGGACTTCCTTAGTCCCCGTGAGGCACGAGACAGGGTGCGGAGTCGGGAGGTGAGGCCGGGGGTGTCTTATACCGTTGCTCTCGGCTCTATCATCTCGACACGCCGCCCTGACCTGCCCCCCCCCCCGAGCCACTGCTCCCTGTCCCCCCCAAAGAAAATCCTCGCAGGACCCGACGGTCTCCTGTCCCCCACCATCCCTCCTCTTCCCGCACCTCACCTGCCACGAAACCCCCAGGAGTCTGGGACCAGGACACCCAGGCCCCATCCACCTCAAACCATGCCTTCCCAGTACTCTCTCCACACGCCCGAACCTGCCGCCAGGAGCAAGCCGTCGAGGCGGAGACGCAGGAGCGAGTCGTCAGACCCTTCGGCCTTCCAACGTGTCTCTCCCTCTTCTCCTAGAACCAAGAAGACGGCTCGGACCCTCACACCGCTCACTACATCTACTATGTCCATCTCTCCCCACCGCAGAAGTCCCACCACTCTACCCCCACAGACTCTGACAATAGTTGCTGAAATCCATGACCCGCCCCCTACGACGAGACCCAATCTGAACAATATCCTCTCCCCCGAGGATCCAGTGGATGCGGCCCTGGCGCAGCTGCACGGTGTGACCGAGGG
Organism: Bathynomus jamesi; assembly: GCA_023014485.1. Lineage (NCBI taxonomy): Eukaryota > Metazoa > Arthropoda > Malacostraca > Isopoda > Cirolanidae > Bathynomus > Bathynomus jamesi. The sequence continues at coordinate 557,912 of JAJOZX010003029.1, forward strand.
GAGCTCGGCCGCGCTTACGAGTCTCATAGATCTGCTCTTGCCTCCTAGTGCCATTTTCCACCCCTCCACGAGACCACCCTGGTTCACCTCCTTCCACCCCCATAGTACCTACCCCCCAACATCCCCGGCCCCCTCCTTGTCAGCCACCGTGAGTACGCCCTCCTTCCCACCCGCCAGGTCCTTCTGGTACCCCTTGTCGCCACCTAGGGTCCGCAGTGAGACCCCGGACAGGCAGGAAGGCGCCACTTTTGGGGTTAACGTGCCCCCTCCTGGCCCGAACACAGAAGCCCGCCAAAACACTTCTGACCTTCTCAGCCCACGATGTTCCTCTGTCTGCCCTGATCCACGCCTCCCGTCTCGCTCGGCCGACTCGACCCAGCAACCTCCGCGGGGTTCGACAGGCCGACCGATTCCTTCCCTGGTGAACGGTAGATAGCCAGCCATGCTCCCGACCCATCCTTCAATTTCGCGAACTCCAGATCTCCCTTCACACTCCAACCTCCTACACCTTTACCCATCCCCCTTCATCAACTAATGGATCCCCCGAAAACCACAATAGTCCACTGGAACTGTAGAGGAATATTCGCGAACTATGAAGGCCTTAACTCCTTGATTGCCACTTCCCGTCCGGTGTGTGTCTGTCTCCAAGAGCTAATCCTGGGGACCAGGCCCATGCCCTGCCCTACTGGTTATTCTTGCATCGCCACCCCGCCTCCTACCTGCACTCGAAGGGGAGCTGCCATTCTCGTACACCACGCAGTCCCCTTCTACAATCTCTCCATCCGGTCCCTGCTGCAGGTGATTGCCGCCCGGCTCTCCCTGGATAGACAGTACACCGTCTGCTCAATGTACTTCCCCCCCCACGCTCAAGTCTCCCGCGATGACCTGGTGGAAGTCGTACAACAACTCCCCAGGCCCTTCCTACTACTGCGCGATTTCAATAGTCGCCACCCCTTGTGGGGCGACACACACTCCACCTATATGGCCCCAACCCTGATTTCTGTCATGACCGAGCTCTCCTTCGAGTGCCTCAGTGATGGCTCTCCTACATTCTACCATGCCACCACCTGCACTCCATCCTGTATAAACCTGTCCCTCGTTTCAACTGATGCCCTCCTAGATTTCACGTGGCAAGTCCTCCGAGAGGACCATGGAAGTGACCATTTCCCCATTCAACTCACTCTCAATCGACCCGACCAGATTGTTCGGGTACCGGTAAGGTGGATTACTACCAACGCGAATTGGGCCCGCTTCCGCGACAACACGTATACAACCCTAACAACTGCCCACTTCCCATCCATCGAAGAGTGCATTGCATATTTCGAGTCCGTCGTTCTAACGGCTGCAAGCACTAGCGTACCACGATCCTCCACCTACCCCCGCGCCCGACGGGTGCCTTGATGGACCACGGAGTGCGCGGAGGCCGTGCGCGCCAAGAAGAAGGTACGGGGTGTCGAGAGGCGACATGTCCCCTCCCGACCCCCGGTCCTCCGGACTAATGACGGACTCCTATGTGAGCCAAAGTCGGTGGCAAACTACCTCGCTACTACCTTCGCCGCCGTTTCTTCCTCTGCAGCCGATTCCGTACCCGCCCCTGACGATAGCCCCTCTCCACCGTCCATAGACAGCACCTACAACCGATTGTTTACCATGCGTGAACTACAGGCGGCACTGGCCTCTCGACGATCCCCTTGTCCCAGTTCGGACGGTATTCCGTACGGCATGATCCAGCACATCTACACTACCTTACAGATTTTCCTGCTAGACCTATACAATCGCATATGGATAGAGGGCGCCTTCCCCTCTAGGTGGAAGGAGGCCCACGTCATCTCTATCCCCAAACCCGGCAAAGATTCCCTGGACCCCACAAACTACAGACCAATCGCCCTGACGTGTTGTGCCTGCAAAATCCTCGAAAAAATGGTCGCTACGCGATTATCGTTCGTTCTTGAAAATAGCAATTCCTTCCCGGCTACCCAGTCCGGCTTCAGACAATTCCGCTCCACCACTGATCCCCTCCTGCTTCTCAGCCGAGACATACAGGATGCCTTCGACAATGGACAGTTCGTACTGTCAATTTTTTTCGACATCCAGAAGGCCTATGACACCACCCGTCGAGCAATGATCCTTGGTCAGCTCCGACATCTAGGCCTCGTCGGAGCCATGCTGACCTTCATCAGGGGCTTCCTTACCTCCCGGACCTTTAAAGTCCGGGTGGGCTCAGTCCTCTCTGGACACCTTCGTGCAGGAGGACGGCGTCCCACAGGGAAGCATCCTCAGTGTTCTCTGCTTCTCCGTCGTGATGAACACGGTCTCAAAATGCCTTCCACCCACCATCCGCTCTTCCATTTACGCGGATGACCTTGCGATCTACTTCGCAGGGCGAGAACCGTCCGTCGTTCAACGACAAATGGAGCTCGCCATCTACCGGGTGGAAAGGTGGGCGACGTCGGTGGGTTTCAGCCTCTCCATCCCTAAGTCCAAGTGTATGCTCTTCAGTAGAAGAAGATCCACAACCCTTCCTCTACCCTCTGTCACATTATACGGCAGTCCTCTTGAGGTGGTACCCTCCACGCGTTTTCTGGGCATGACTCTAGACCGACGGCTCAATTGGGTTCCCCATCTCAAGCACCTAAAGCAATCCCTTCGACGCCCCCTCGCTCTCCTGGATCACCTCTCCCACACCACATGGGGTGCAGATCGACGCTCTCTTCTTCGCCTTTACACTTCCATAGTACAGTCGAAGTTGGACTATGGTTGTGCAGTTTACGGTTCAGCCTCCAACGTCCGCCTCCGTATCCTGGACCCAGTACTTAATAGAGGCCTCCGCCTCGCCACCGGTGCTTTCCGCTCCTCCCCAGCCTCCAGCCTCCACGTGAATTGCGATCATCTCCCTCTCGCCCTCCGACGGGGTCTACTCCTCATGAGGACATACCTCCGTGCACAGAGGCTACCTTCTTCGCTTCTGGGCACGGCGGTTTCTGAACTACCACCTCATGGACGGAGCTGGCACTTCACTGAAGTGGTCCGCTCTTTCCTTGATCTTTTCAACATGCCCGCCCCCTCAGTTATCCCCATTTCATTCAGCATCTACCCCCCCCTGGCTCCTCACCCCTATCAAGTTTTGCAGGGATCTTTGTGCCCTACCGAAGAATACTACGAGCGCCATGATATACAGGTCACTCTTCCGCGAACACCCAACCCAGCACCCGGACGCAGTCGCCATTTACACAGATGGTTCCCGCTCGGAAGCTGTTGTGGCCTCCTCAGCGATGATTCTGTCCCAGCCGCTTTCCCGACGCGTCGGCCTGCCCCGCGAGGCCTCCGTTTTTTCGGCGGAACTTTTCGCGATTATGGAGGCCCTCGATATTGTGCGCACCCACCCTGCCAGCTCTTTCGTCATTTATTCAGATTCCCAAAGCGTACTTCTCTCACTAGAAAGATTTAACCCTCCTCACCCGCTCGTCTGTACCATCCAGCAAACCTTCCATTTTTTAACAGCCTTCCAACACTCGACAGTCGCCTTCTGCTGGGTCCCGGCTCATTTCGGCTTCCAGGGTAACGAGGAGGCGGACCGCACGGCAAAGACTGCCTGCTCACTGCCGGCCTCCTCCTGACACCTCCCCTTCTCCGACTTCTTCCCGACTTTCCGCTCCCACTTCCGCTCCATATGGCAGCGGGAATGGGACCAGGCCACACAAAATAAACTCCACATGATCAAGCCACAAATAGGATACTGGGCCTCCTCATTCCACCGGTCCCGCCATAAAGAAGTAATTCTAGCCCGTCTCCGCCTAGGCCACACCCGCATCACCCACGGACACCTTATGGCGAAATCGCCAGCCCCGCTTTGCCCTGTCTGCCATACCCTTATCACTGTCATACCCCTATCACTGTCATACCCCTATCACTGTCATACACCTCCTGGTGGAATGCGCAAAGTTGTCCACTCTTCGTCGCAGGTGTTTCCCTCTTTCAGCCGAAAATCCCATACCCGACCGTCTACGATCCATACTCGCCGAAGGCCCCCACTTTTCAACAGAAGCGATTTTCTTCTTCCTTATTCACTCCCATCTGCTCCATCGCATCTTAAACCATACCCCTCCTACCCACTATACAGCAACTGACCCTTACTCACTCCCCTAGTCTGCCACCCCCAGCACAGTAACACCACCCACCCACTGCCTCGCCGAGATATGTGCCGCTTTCTATAGGTACGAATCGGCGGTAAATTAGAGAAAAAAAAATATATATATATATATATACACACGAAAGAGTGATTTTATCCTGTCTTCTTTCAAGGCTGGGGCCACCCTCGATCTTTTAGCGGCTATTGACAGGGGCCAATTGTTTTCGTCCCAAAATGTGGCGAACATTTGTAATGATGGGCAGAATGATACATCGGACAGTATCACATACGAAATGTAGGTAGAAAAATTATGTACCTGTATTTCCACCAAAGCTTTTCTTTTTTACATTCTCTCTCTCTCTCTCTCTCTCTCTCTCTCCTCTCTCTCTCTCTCTCTCTCTCCTCTCTTCTCTCTCTATATATATATATATATATAATAAATGTGTGTATATATATATATATATATGTGTGTATATATATATATATATGTGTGTGTGTGTGTGTGTATATATGTATATCCCTGACGAGGTGTAGCTTTGAATACACGAAAGGCCTTGGAATCGTTTTTCTTTTCCTTGTGGGTTTGCAGCATATATATGTATATATGTGTATATATATATATATATATATAGAGAGAGAGAGAGAGAGAGAGAGAGAGAGGTTAGACAAAATAATATGAACACCCGCCGATTTCACCGGTTATCTTTACGGACTGCTCAGACACAAAGTAAACGGTCAAATGACTAGCAAAACTATTTAAATGCGTAACAGAGTGTGTATACGTCATGTTATAACCCTCACGTTGCTTTTACAGATCTGAGTGAATTATGAATTAGCAGTTATGAAAGACCTGTCAGACTTCCAAAGAGGGCAAATTGTCGGAGCGCGGATGGCTGGTGCATCGGTGACGAAAACCGCTCAGATGTTCAATGTATCCAGAGGAACTGTCTCTATGGTCATGTCTTCATACCAAAACCATGGAAAGACAAGCACCGACAAATGCAATAGTGGACGCAAGAAGAAGCTGTGTGATCGAGACCGCCGGGGGCTAAAGTGCATTGTGACAAAGAACCATAAGACCACAGCTCCAAAAGTGACTGCAGAGCTTAACCAGCATCTTGCAAGCCCGGTATCGACCAGAACTGTACGTCGCGAGCTCCATGGAGCTGGATACCATGGGAGGGCTGCAATTGCCAAACCCTTCCTTTCGCACATCAACATTGAGCGGCGCAGAAAATGGTGTAATGACCATAAGAATTGGTCAATGGACCGGTGGAAGAATGTAGTCTACTCCGACGAATCCTCCTTTACGCTATTTCCATGTTCCGGTCGAGTTTACGTCTGGAGACAGCCTAAGATGCTTATGACCCCGACTGCCTGACCCCAACCGTTAAGCATGGAGGCGGATCTTTTATGGTTTGGGCAGCAATATCGTGGAATACGCTTGGCCCAGCTGTAGTACTGCATGGTAGGGTTAACGCCCAGGTCTATCTGTCAATATTGGCTGACCAGGTCCATCCCATGGTCCAACGCTGTTTCCCAATGGCGGCGCCGTCTTCCAGGATGATAATGCACCAATCCACACCGCTGGGTCGTTAAAAACTGGTTTGAAGAGCATGTTAGTGAAGTAGAACGCTTGGATTGGCCTCCACAATCCCGGATCTTCATTATCGAGCATCTGTGGTGTCAGTTGGAGCAGCAGGTCAGAAGCCGATTCCCACCGCCGGCGTCTTTGGAGGAACTGGAGCAGGTTGCTCGAAGAATGGCTCAGGATTCCTCTAGCCACTGTCCAAAGCTGTATGAATCAATTCCCCGACGCATTGCAGCTGTTATTGCCGCTAAAGGAGGACCAACTCCATATTAAGAATAAAAACCGCCATTTATCAAGGTGTTCATAGTATTTTGTCCAACCCCTGTATGTGTGTATATATGTATATATGTATATATATATATATATATATATATATATATGTGTGTGTATATATACATACACATATATATATGTGTGTGTATATATGTATATGTATATATGTATATATATATATATTATATATGTATATGTATATGTATATATATATATATATGTGTGTGTGTGTGTACATATGTATATATGTATATATGTATATATATATATATATATGTGTATGTATATATATGTATGTGTATGTATATATATATGTATGTGTGTATATATATATTATGTATGTGTATATATATATATGTATGTGTATATATATATATGTATGTGTATATATATATATGTATATATATATATATGTGTATATATATTCCTGAGGGTGTTCCTGAGGATGTCATTAGACGAAAGCGCTTGAGCACCATTTTGTGTTTCCTTTCCTTCGTGGTTTTATTCATCGTATGTATATATGTATGTATGTATATATAAGTATGTATATATATGTATGTATGTATATATGTATGTATGTATATATATGTATATATTATGTATGTATGTATATATATATATATGTATGTATGAATATATATATATATGTATGTATGAATATATATATATATGTATGTATGAATATATATATATATATGTATGTATGAATATATATATGTATGTATGTATATATATATGTATGTATATATGTATGTATGTATATATATGTATGTATATATGTATTTATGTATATATATATGTATGTATATGTATGTATTTATGTATGTATATGTATGTATATATGTATTTATGTATATATATGTATGTATATGTATGTATATATGTATTTATGTATATATATATATGTATGTATATTATATATGTACAGTGGTTTAGTGCTGTGGGAACGCGTGGGAACGGCGTTCCCTTACGTTTTTTGGTAGACGGAACGGCGTTCCCTCACTATTTCAAATAAATCCGAACTTACAAATCTCTAACGTCATGAAATTTTAATTCCCATCCCTAGAAGAAATATGAGAAAGAATCATTAACTGCTTCATTTCTTTTAGCTTCGACTGAGGCAATGCTAGCCTATAAAGATCTGGTGAAACAGTCACCACGGCGTACCAGTTGTTAACTTTTTTTAGTTAATCATTCCAGTTGTTAGCTATTTTTATTGATCGTACTGGATGTTGTATATCTAATGACACTGGAAATACTGCATCTTCAACCTTGGAATATATCCTAATATCCAGTGCATATGAGACCTCAAAATATCACTGAAATTGGTCAGATTTCAAAAGATTTCCCGGGGGGCTTACAGTGCCCCCGGACCCCCAGCTGTAGGGCTCGCCCCGCTCGCCATTGTCCCCCCCGCATCTGAGTAACTTTCAAAATGCGTTCCCTCACTTCTTTATTTAGCACTACACCACTGTATATGTATATATATATATATATATGTATGTATATATATATATATATATATATGTATGTATATATATATATATATGTATGTATATATATATGTATGTGTATGTATATATATATGTATGTGTATGTATATATATATATATATATATATATATATATATATATAATATATGTATGTGTATGTATATATATATATATATGTATGTGTATGTATATATATATATATATATATATATATATATATATATATATGTATATATATATATATATATATATATGTGTATATATATATATATATATAAATGTATGTGTATGTATGTATATATATAATATAAATATTATATATATATATATATATATATATACAGGGTCCCAAAAAAATGTATACACACTTTAACAGCTGATAGCTCAATTGATGTTTCTTTCTTTCCAAGTTAAACCCATTAGAATTAATAATGGCAGTCAGACTAAGCTTTGAACAAAGGAAATTCATTCTAAATGCTACTGGGAGTGTGAAACGCAGTTGAAGTGCAAAGACAGTTTTAGGAGGAGTTTCAAACAGATCCACCGACGCGACTTACCA